>JARHVA010002552.1:1755000-2020000 GCA_037957365.1 Torreya grandis | reverse complement strand
AATCTTGATATAGTCTAATTTATTTATGTTAGTTATCAAAAAAATTGACTATTGATAAGTCCAAATTATATGAAATACATGATTTCATACATGTCTTTAAAGATCTCTTTATCTCCTTTGAGTTATATTTATTATCTCCATTCTAGGGCAAGGATAAAAAACATGTTTTTTAAATCACCCCTAATTTATACTACATAGATATAAATATAGGAATGAGAAAAAAATATAAAGTACCCCAACATGTAATCTTGGTTCTGGATTGAAAAAAGCCAAAACATTTTCCAAACAAGGTCTCTCTATAAATCACTAGCTCCATCTCCAAAATAGTCATCTTATAAATAGAGAATGGGAGAGTTGTCAAAGAGGGAAATATGAATATGTCCAACTAAAAAATTTGGTCACTAAATATGGGCTTGGGCTAGAGGGATCTTTGATCAATTGATCCAATCCCTAAGAGGAGTAGAGGGGACTAAATGAACGTTTTACACTAGAGTCAAAATAAGATAAGAGGTGGACCCCTAAAGCCAAGACATACAAAACTTGATGCAACTATGGAAAGGGTTAGAGGAGTTTACATAACCTTGGTAAACACATATTTCCTTAATGATAGGACTAATGACAATAGCAATAACAATAATAGATAAACATTTCAATTTGTAATGCTCTATGATCATATGATTGGAAGAGACTAAAAAACCCCTAGATAGTGATTTTTTGAGGCCAAAAGTCTTGGCTCCACCTTTCACACTATCAAATAAACTACATAAAACATTGTTTGGTGAAGAAGAAATCATTATTATCTCCAATTTATTTTCTTCACCCTCTTTTGGATTTTGAGTAGAAAACATGGCTAGATCAAAAGATTTGGAGCAAAAGATACGATGCAGATATCTAAGTGGGGATCAAGTAAGTGTTTTTACTTTGAAATATCTTTTACTTCCCTTCATATTATTCATCACCCTTCATGCTTACCATCATATTTATGCATAATTATTAACCTAAGGGGACACACACACACACACACACACACACACACACACACACACACACACACACACACACACACACACACACACACACACACACACACACACACACACACACACACACACACATGCGTGCACATGCACATGCACGTGTACACACACACATGCACATGCACATGCATACACACACTCACATGCATGCATGCACACACACACACACACCACATGATTGTACGCATGCAGACATGCACGCACACACACACACACAAACACATAAAGATAGAGAATAATATATGTTAATTAATCTATAGACACCAAAATTGTGTCTATTCCTTGGTCATCTTCCTCCCTTGGTCCCCTTGGGCCACTTCTAAACATTCCTAACCCACACACTTGTTAATTTAAAATAAATTAACTATTTTAAATTAATAACACCCTTGACACATCACCCACCACACCTCACCCCACCTTGGATACCTCTCCTTGGATACCTCCATCACCCCATGGCAAATCTTAATTACTTAGACCCCATTTCAACCCTCCCACTAACCTCTCATGCTCTTTTAATCTGCCTTTGGACCATTTTCCAATGACAATTAAACCTGACAGTTGGAAGAACGGGCAAAAGGCTAAAAATAACCTCTTTTCCCATTCTTTAGCCACTGATGTCGGTTGCCTTAAAACTACATTCTGTGCCTGGAATGCTAATCTTCTTAGCTCGAATGTCAATTCTTTCTAAATGGCAGGCAAATTCTCTTGTTCCTAGAATTTGACCTCTCTCTCTCTCTCCTAGATGCACACCAAGCATCACAGGCTACAGGAACTCTACATCAATCACTCCACCCCTGATTGAAACATTATAGGAAGTCTTCTACATTAGCCACATCAGCAACAAGTCTTCTACACTTCTCCTTCAGCAGGAAAGAGCTAAGTATCCTTCTTTTTATTTCATTCCAGTAACTTAGAATGTATTTGTAATCAGTCTCTATTTGCTACCTCTAAGTACTATAAACCAGACCAAACCTGACTTTCTTCCTGGAGAGGCTGAGAGGCCTTCCCCATACCCTTTCCCTCCTTTTGACAACCTATCCTCTACCCCTTGTCCCTCTTAAGACTCTATTGACTTCCCTGCAATCTTGCATGGACCTCCACAAACCATCAAACAGACCCAGACTCCTCTATCGACCATAAAACCCATCCAAAACCTGTCCAAGGCCATTGCCTTGACTGACATCAACCATTTCCACAATCGATGTCGGTAGACTAACCGACGTCAGCAAATTTACAGCCGACGGCGATAGAACTACCGACATCGGTGACTATGACAGACCGATAGCAGAATACAGGTACACATTATCTTTATTTCTTTTGTTTAGTCTTTTCACCATTTCCCTTTCCAACAACACTCTTTTTATCAACTAGTGGGTTGTCATCCCTCAAGGAAGTCTTTGCACTTCTGGGACCGAGCTTTGCTTGGCAATCCACCATGTGTCTATCTAACACTTTCTTTGTTTAAGTCTTCTTATCTACAGGTGTCATCCTCCACAGCTAAAGAGGAGTTCCTTCAGTCATCTGGATACGGTGCGCAAACTTCATCTGGGTATCATCTAACCCCTGACCATTATCTAGTTTCTTATTTCTTCTGAATGTAGAAAATTAAAAAATAAGTTAGAAACATTCTGGCACGCCCGGTGGGACTGTGGAATTTTTTTTGGGTTCATACTTTTTCTTCTAAAAGCAAACTTTTCATATAGGTGCATTAGGTCTCTTCTTGCATCTTTTTCTTCTATCTCTTCTAAAAAGACACCATCAGCAAAGTTAAAAAGAATCCTTCTTTTTCTTTCTTTCTTGCATCTTAGAGTAGTGAAATTCATACTCTTCAACATTTTCTCCACTTGTCTACATCCAAACACACATTTCAATTTGGGCTTAAAATCTATTCCATCTCATTTCTGCTTGAATGCATATTTAGTCCACTCATCTAGTAATTAAAGCACATTATGAATAAAGCATAGTCCACATATGTTACACATCCAGACCACATTCACAATCAAACATCTAAACACACCTGAGACAAGGTCCGACTAGGATTTCATCACCTAGCAGATACCTTACCCTTCTTGGTAATCCTACTTGGACTTCGCTACCAAGGGGGGAACCCACTCTGTCCTCTGGCAGAGTATAAACTCTAGGGGAAGTATATACTGGCTAAGCGACCCAACTTATCTCTAGGCTCGTGAAGTGAGGGGAGCTAGCTCCTTAGCACCAGGCCACATACAAAACCTAATACATACTTTTGAGTGCCAAAACTAACCTGAAACCAACCTTAGACTGCTTCTTCTAAGACCCATTCTAAAAGCCAAACTTCCCAAACACATTCTTCTAAGGCATAAGCCAACACGACTCTAAAATTTATTCTTAGGCATTTAACATTTAGGGTCTACTTGTCTTCATCCACTTTTCCATTTTTATCTAGTTTTTTGAGCTAGTAAGGATGCCTTCTTCTTTCTTCCAAAAACTTTCAATTTTATGAGTTTCTTGGAAATACACAGTAACCGACATCGGTTTTTCCACCGACGTCGACAACTATTCCACCGACATCGGTTATCTGACCGTCATCGAAAACTATATTCACCGACATCAGTTTTTATATCGACATCGGTCACTGTCAAAAACTTCTTCCAAAATAGCAAGCTTAAAACCTGACTTTCTTGCTATTAGACTCACATTCTGAGTTTCTAAAACTGAAAAAACACAGTTTTTGGAACTTGACCCTTTTTGCCTTGAATGGTTTTGACACGTAGTCAAGCTAAAACTCTTGTTTACCACGTAAGGCAACAACCACTCCTGCCTTCGCCTTCTATACCAAGTCCCGAAATGGAGTATAATTCAGAAACCGAATGAACTCCTATCCGACCAACCCTAACCCAACCATCTAATGTCCCTAAAGGGGACCAAGACTTTGAAAGGTTCCTTAACCTCAATGTTAAGGCCCTTCAGCACTATCTCGTGAGAATTCAAATGTGAGACTCTCTAGGCAACCCAATTTATGGGATGCCAACTTCCTTAGTTGAGATGACAGTCATATCAACAGCGTCTGTAATTCAACCCATAGACACTCAGGCCATTGCCTCAACTAACAACCCGACCATGACCAATCTTCAAAGTGTGGCCTCTCTTTCTATTACTGGACCTTCCTCCATTAGGGTTTTTGTACCCCCTCAACCACAAACCATTCAACAAAGTTCTATACCATTCCAAAACTTAATTGTCTCCATCCCGCCTACTCTCGCACCCATCAACACAAGGGTGGCTACTCATCCTTTGGCTAGTGTTGCCACCATCCAACCACCTATGGTGACATCAAGTCACGTTGTGCCCTCTAGCTTCATGACACAACCACCCTTAAATTCAACATCAGTCCCTATGACTAGTTACCAATATGTTGCACCTATATAAGCGCAACCAATTATGTCATACGCCCCTCCTGGCACCTTCCAAGTGCCTTACAACTTAGGGGGTGCCCCACCTGCAAATCCATCAACTGATCTAATCAAGATGTTGATGGATAAAATGTCTAATCTTGAGACGTCTATTTCAGGTTCAAGAAATGTTCTCTCATATGAACAAATTTGTAATGAACCCATTCATCCTTCAGTCCCAATCTGACCATATCTTAGTCAGTGGGAGCTTTCCAAGTTTACTCGCTTCCAGAGTAAGGAAGACCCTCAACAACATCTACAAGCATTTAGACACGCTTGTTACCTTATAGCACATGATGATGTGTTGTTACTACACACATTTCCCATGTCACTTTCTGGCTCTGCCCTCGATTGGTATAGCTCCTTTACCAGTCATTCTATCTTTACCTTCACTCAGCTAGCCCAACTATTTCTTGACCACTTTTCAATCAATATCACCAAAAAGGTCTCCATCACAGACTTATACTCTATCAGACAATTCGATGATGAGTCAATCGTTGACTTTGTTGTCCATTGGAGAGGTTTGATTAACCAACTCTCCTTCTCTTTGCCTCAACCTGAGCTCATTGAGCTCTTTTCAAGGGCATGTGCCAACCACATCTCATCTACTTTATGGGTCCAAACATTCTGCACATTTGACGAAGCCTTCACCATGGCTAGGAAGCTTGAACTCCATGCTATCGAAGAAAAATAAAATCAAATTGTAGAGTAAAAACCCCAACGCAAAGACAAACGACCCTTCATCCAAGTCTTCTTCTTCCAATCCCAAATCCAAGGGATCAGCAAATGCTGTGGTCGTTGGACCATCATCTTCAACAACAACAAACCAATCTCAACCTTCTGCATCAGAATATATCATAAGGCAATTCCAACAACGGCATGTACAACGTCAATATACTCCAATAGGATAATCATATGCTTCCGTGCTGGATAAACTAGTCAAGCAAGGGGTCCTCAATCTCCCTCAAATTTGACCACCTCAATTTGACCCCTCAAAAGCCATCCCTACATGGTATAGGGAAAATGACTTCTATCATTATCACCATGTCAAAGGCCATGACATAAATAACTACAAAACCTTCAAGAACATTGTCCAAGACATGATAAACAAGGGAGATCTTATTTTGGATAACCCAAATGCGCCACCTAACCAAAATATGTACATCTTTATACAACCATTCCCCAATCATCCCCTAACCAAAACAACGTCCAGACCATGACTGATGACTCCCAAGAGCGTAATATATGCATAGTCAACACGGTCTCTCCTTTTACGCCTAACCAACCTCTCTCGCAAATCGAAGAGGTTAGTCAACCTATCCCTCCATCACAAGTAGAAGAGCCTTCTTCTCTTATGTCTCCACCACAAGTAGAAGAGTCTTCTCCTCCTATTTGTCCATCACAGGTAGAAGAGCCTTCTTCTCCCATTTCTCTTCCATAGGTAGACGAACCTTCTGATCCCATTAGTCCTCCATCGACCTCTCTTATATTGGAGGATGCTTTGACCATACCGATGCCACTAGCCCCACCTTCATCCTTCCTACTACCAGTGGAGGACCATACATTTCCCACTCTTCGACTGCAAGTAGAAGGCATAATCATCCCTGCCCTCTATCCTCTTGAGGAGCCACATTCTCTAATTCATTCTCCACCGAGAGAACTTGTCACTTCACCCATATCGACCAAGGAAGATCTAGTGACAGTTCTTTCCCACTTTTTGCCTGTGATTGTTGAGTCTGATACATCTTCGACCTCACAATCACCTAAACCCTTACAAGTGTTCACCATGTTGAGACACATTAAATCACTTGGTGTTCGCCCTATCTCAAACCTCACTCACCCACAAGTGAAGGTAGACTTGAACCTCGCCTCACACAATAGTGGCCCTCACACCATACCAAAGAAGGCTACTAAACCACATCGGATAACTCCTCCACCATCACCATTGCCCTCTATTTTGGGGCCTCATCCTTCTACCTTAATAGGAGTACTTCCTACTCCAACACCTAGCAAAAACAAGTTACCTCCCTTGCTACCTTTACCCATCAAAAACATACCTCCTCCAAAACATCCAACACCTCTCACCATGAATGTGCCATCTATGCGTGTGGCCACACCACTAAACAAAAAGATGGTATGACACACTCCTCTTACAACTCCAAAACAAAAGTCATCAACACCTAGGGCATCAACAAGCACAAACCCATTAGTGGGTTCATATGCTCTACTGCTATGCCAATTGTTACAGTCTTCTAGCATCAGTCTCCCACCTCTTAAACCATACCAATTTCTCAAACCAAAACGCACTTGGTTCGACGACACTAAAATCTGTGTGTATCATCACACACCTAGGCATGACACCGAGCATTGTTGCGCTCTTCAAGCTATCATTCGCCAACATTTGAAGAAGGACACCCTTTTCACTAAGGATCCTCTTGACCACACTTTCAACAAACCATCGATGTTATTTCATGCCTCCCAAGCCTCCTCACCTTCACACTCATCAACTCTCAGACCAAAACCATCCTGGTTTGATGAGACTAAATTTTGTGCATATCATTATACACCTGGGCATGACACTGAGCATTGCTACACTCTTAAAGCAGTCATTTGCCAACACTTAAAAAAGGACACCCCTTTCATCAGCGACCCTCTTGACCCTTTTAACAAATCACTGACATCATCACATGCCTCCCAAACATCTTCACCTAAGCTGGGATCTCCTCATCAGACTATGGTCCCTCTACCACCTTTAACTCCATTATTCAAAATCAACACCATTAATGTGGCCACTAGGTCACAAATCATGAACGATAAAGGGAAAGAGAAGGTTTCTATCCCTCAGACATATCCTTCCATCAAATCTTCTCCATCATCAAAACCCAAAGTTGTAATCTTGGGCACATCCCAACCGACATCTTCAAAGACAATTTGTGACTCCGTGGTGAAACAACTTCACCAACCCCCTATGAAGACATCTTTGTATGACCTCATTCAAAGCTCTCCACAACATCATCAAACCTTGATCAAGGCCTTACAAGCAGTGGTGGTCCAACCTAAAGACCCCCAACCACTAGCCACTTTAATCAAATCATTACCAACCATCGCCTCCGTCACCATCCGTGATTCTAAGATTCCTACCTCCAACCTGGCAGATCAGGATCTCGCCCTCTCAAACTAAATCTACCAAACATTGTCCCCATCATAAGTAATTAGGGGAGTTCACCTTTATACTAACTATCGTGACCTCAACCAAGCATTGACCAGACATCGACCAAGCATCAACCAAGCATCAATCAAGCCTCGACCAAACCTCGACCAAGCATCGACCAAGCCTCAACCAACATCGACCAAACATCAACCAACCAAGCATCAACCAACACATGACCAATATGAAAAGAAGCAAATGGGGAAAGTTTGCTCCTAATTGACTCGGACCTTACATAACACACAAACATAGATCAGGGACTTATTGTCTATCTTCTTTTGAAGGCTGGCCAGCACTTGAGCCCCTTTATGCCTTACATCTTCGACCATTTTATTGTTAGTCAAGTGATCATTCACTTGATGTTTAACTTGAGCTCATCCCTTGAGCAATCCCCATTATCCTCATTCCTATTCCTTTCAACCCTCAACCCTACAAACATTAGTCAACCCTTTTGTCAAGCATGAATGCTTTGTCCTAATAGAAGGGAAACCCCTAAAACTTTGTAGTCAAGTCCATAACCAAAGTCCAGTCAAAAAAAAAAAAACTGGGATGCCTATTCAAAAGGTCATAAAACCATAAATGTACACTGCTCCCTTGAAGGACAGCTACATAATTGCTGTAATTAATAGACTGCTCCCTTAAAGGATAGCTATTCACAAATATCAAAACATATAAAGCAGAATATAGACCAATCCCTCAAAGGATGGCTATGCCTAAAAATTGTGCTATAAATAGCACTCTCTCAGAAGCTTCCCGCATCGATCAGCTTCACATATGACCACAAAACAAAACAACATCCCCATGTAGACTTTTCGCATTGATCAGTCTACCAAAAAAAAATTGACTGACAAATTATTAAGTCATGGACTTGTCTATAGTCGTTCTTAGGGTCACCTATCAAAGGGGCAAGGTTATTCCTACCAAAAAGGGTTACCCCATCCTCTCATATCACATAATCCAATTTATTACCCCAACATATTCAAGGGATGTCGAGCTCATCTTAATGTCAAGTGATTTGATTACTTCTCTAACACAATCAATGGTCAACGACGTAATGCATGAATGGAGCTTTTGTTTCCAAAAACCTCATCTATGCAATCATTATAGTCTTTGTCAATGGAAGAGCAACGCGCCTTTCACTTCTTACACTTTGGTCACATACAACCCAACCAAATCATCTCCTATCCAACCAAACCAAACCAAACATTTTTAGACTACTAACATGACATAGTCCGTTTCACATAGTTTCTATGGAAAACAATACACATGAAAACTATTGACCACACAATTTATGTTAAGCATAAACCATTACTTGCTAAAGCATAAATAACCTCAATTCATTTTTATCATACACCATTACTAATATGGAAAATTGCTAGGGATGAAAGACCACTCAACCAATGTTATAGAATACACCATCACATAATATGGAAAAGGCTGTAGCATCATCATACCCTCATCATTTATAACCTGACCAAAACAACAACTATCGACCACTTTGACTACTCTTCTGAACTACATTGTTTTGAGGCCCTTCAAATAGGGGCTATGTAGGCAGCACTCAGATGACATGACGTCTTCTAGGGTTAGCTCGGCCACATTCATTTGTTCGTCTACTTGATGGACAAACCATATTACCTTTAACCATGACTTAACCTAGTCCGAACCCATCCATCTTCGACCCTCTTCCTCCCCTTTGGGGAGAACTACATTAGCCTAAGGCGCTTAAAACAAGGTCTATGTAGGCAGCACTCAGTTGACATGGGGTCTTCTGAGGTTAGCTCAGCCATTCTTTCGTCACAACCAATCACATATTTCCACATCCATTAACATTATCATAAGCCACTCACATTAGTTTCTATGAAAAACAATACACATGGAAACTAACAACTAAGACACAAACCAATGTTACAGCATATATCATTAAACAATAATAGCAAAGTCGTAACATAATCATTTACATCATAATCATCAACATCGTCATAAGCATCATCACATTAATCATCCTAATCATCAAACATCATCATAACATAATCATTTGCATCATAATCATCAACATCGTCATAAGCATCATCACATTAATCATCCTAATCATCAAACATCATCATTCGCATCATAATCATTAACATCATCAACAACATCATCACATTAAACATACATCATTAAAACATATGAAACATGCTAAACATACTAACATCTATCACATCCATAACACATCAATAATCTAATCAAAATCTCATCATATATATCTGTACATCAATGTTTTACAAAAATACATCTGTGTCTCTCTCTCTCAAAAAATCTATACATCTCGCATCAACGGCATGCAAGTTGATATATACAAAAGCCTCACGGCTGCCACTGTGGTGGTGGTCATGACGACGCTGTATCGTCCCCACCCTCTAATCATCGTTGTCTGCAAGAACTCGAGGTAGTCGCATGTGACATTGATCTCTGATGGCTCTGCTCAGCTCTCATCTCTGAGTATCACTGTATCTAAGGAAACTCCATAATAACACCCTCATAATAAGCAATCTCATCCAAAGTAGTCCTATACCTAGATATAGGTACAGTCTATGGTGGACCCATCAATCTTGATGCTATGCCCTGAACTGAACCTTGTGGCTGTGACTGAACTTGTTGCTAAGATGCTGACTGTGTTGGCTGCTGTGCTAGTAGTTGAATAGGGCCATGCCCTCCAAAAACTTGCCCTATTAATGCATGTGCCTAGGCTGTGGCCAATTGCCCTTGCAATGCGGTAACCTATCTTGTCAAAGATGCCACCTATGCTGTCAAAACTATGACCTACCCTTGAAACCCTATCACCTATCCCTACAAAATGGCCACCTATGCTTGTGTTGCATCCCTCTCCTAGATGGTAGCATCTCTCTCCTAGATGGCAGCATCTCTCTCCTATCTGGCAGTGTCCCTATCCCTGATCACTACCTACAAATTGAGCTATGGTCCTCTCTGAACCCCTACATACTTCTTTGCCCTCCATGCCGAGTAGGCCTTTGTACATCCTAGATCTGCTATCCCAAGACCTACTAGTAACTCCTTAAAATTGGGCCCCTCTATCTCCTCTGGTAGTGGGAGTGGTGCCTTAATATCATCTCACCTGTACTGTGGGAAGGTAGGTGGCACAACCTATAGCAGCCCATACTGGCACCACACTCTCTCCATTGGCACCCTCTCGAGCTCATCGACTCATCTGCCCCTGACCCATCTCAAGCTCTGCACCACGACCAGTGGCTCTGCCTGGTCCCTAAAGGATGGGTACGCTAGGTATGGTATCCAAATGATGTCTATAGGGATCAGGGCCTCCAGTACCCCTCTATAGTAGTTGATGTCCCTGACTACTCCATTTACTCAGTCTGTGCCGTGACCTCACACCATCGCCTGAAGCCAACTCTGAAGCTGCCTTGAATCACAACTGGAAGGCTGAGAGGCTAGGTGACCACAATATGCTCATATGCCCAATAGTGCAGGAGGTGGTCCACACATAAACTATACTACCACCACTGACTGATACCCCACAGCTCTCTGTATAGCTGGGCCAAAAATACGGGTGCCCATGCGAACACCGTCTGATGCTCTAGCATGTCTATCAAAATTTTGATCATAGCAACTAGAAATCTACCTCCATCTACATCTAGAAGAGTGTAGACTATGATCCCAATCATTATCAGGATGGCCAACTGATGTGCATCCTCATCTGCCGCATATAATGGTTCGTACGCAAAACTGACTGAGTGGTAAATCGCCTCAGTTGCATGCTCACCAAACAATGTCACCATGTGGATGTCATGCACCTCTCTTGAGCATGCATACAACTTTGCTCCATGTATTGGCAACTACAAAATTTGGTACACATCCTCTACAGTCACTGTCAGCTCTCCTGTGGGCAAATGGAAGGTGTTGGTGGAGTGATCCCACCACTCAATCAATGCCACCATGAGGCTCACGTCTCTCGCCACTCGGTAGTATCACTGCAGCCTGCCTAGTCCCACTACAGTCATGTGGGTCCACTCCTCCCCAGTGATATCTTAATGCATCCTCATTAGCAATGTCAAGAGCTGATCTCACAGCATCAGCATATGCCTCGTCTACATCCAACCAATGCACACAAACCCATGTTAACAAATAACTGACCACCATAACTCTTCTTCCCTTTTGGGAGAACTACATCAACTTAAGGCCCTAACAACTAGGGCTATGTAGGCAGCACTCAGTTGACATGGGGTCTCCTGAGGTTAGCTTAGCCATTCACCCATTGGTCTACCTACTTGACCATCTATCTATACCTATATGCCTATCCCGACACTCGAGAAGCCCTCGACATGGCTTCAGCCCTTCGACTTGACAATTTTCAAAATCTTTTTCACACCAGGCACCCACTGACATCAGTTAGTGTGTTGATGACGACACTTACCTAGCTGACGTCGGTCACCTAGTGACCGATGTCAGTCGCTGGTCGGCCAATGTCGGAGAACCTGTCGGTGTCGGTGACTGGTTTGGCCCTAGGGCTGAATGGGGTGAGCCCTAAAAATTAGGGCTTCCCCATTTCTAGCCTAAATCCCCCCCAAAACCCTCCTAAACCTACCTAAAGTGACCTACCTAGCCTACCCACCCTCTTTACTACCCCTCCCCCTCAATTTCTAGCTAAAAAACACAAACAATTCAAAAACTAAATCAAATTCAAAACCAAACCAAAAACCTTCAAATGCACTTCCTACCTCATCCCGTCGATGCCGCTGTGGTGGTATAATGGGTGCCACTAGTGGTGGTCCTCCTGCGGGGCCTCCTCCGCCCTCTACCATCTCCTCTACCTCAGTTTCTCCATGAACTCTTGCTGGCCCACAACTGCCTCTACCACCTCCAATCAACGCTCCACTTCACTCCCTCTCTCCACCAATCACCCTCTAGCACCTCACGCTGCTGCACCAGTGAACTCTCAGTCACTTTCACTCAATAAAACCCAAAGCTCACTTTTTCAAATATTTAAATGTCACAAATGACTTTTGGTGGGCCGCAAATCTAGTTTTGTCAGATTTAGCAGGCCATCGACATCGGCATAATCGTGCCCTATTCCACTGACATCAACATATTTCCATCGATGTCAATCTCTTTTGGTCACTGACAATAGTTTTGTAACTGATGTCAGTGGCCTTAAAACATCAGTCTTCCTTTACCATGACCAAAATCATGCCCACAACAACCAACCCTCACAGTAGAAGTCATCTTAGACTCCTCCTGGGGCACATTTGAGATCACTTTTATCTCAGCCTGACTCAACTAAAGATCTTGGAGATCACGACTATCTCCTCAGACCACGACCACTTTTGAGACAACTATGCCTTGGTTGTTTTGATTGCATATGCTACCTCATGACCATTGGAGCTATAGCTTGGATCGTGCTCCAGTTGATCCCCACTGCTTGAGACATTTTCATGTTTTCCAAGAACACTTCTTGAGCCCAGGATACTTGGAAGACGATGACCATTGGAGCTACAGCTTGGATTGTTCAACCTAATCAGCTACGACTAAATGATGGGGACCAGTTATTTTGATTTTAGCACTCCTCAATCTTTAACCATGACAATTTGACCTACCTATCACATGAAGTGGTATACGCACAATCACACACTTTTGCAGCGTTTACACTCAAACTTCCCCCTATCCATCCACTCTCTTTCAAATCGGCACCCGATCTCAGGTTCCCTTCCCTCGACTCTCACTTTGAGGGGGGAACACCTCAGCCCATACCTGGGGCAACTTACTCCTATTTTTATCTTGTAGTTCGTCAAGAACAACCAACAAGACAAAAGGGGCAAATGTAGACACCAAAATCATGTCTATTCCTTGGTCATCCCCCTCCCTTGGTCCCCTTAGGCCACTTCTAAACATTCCTAACCCACACACTTATTAATTTAAAATAAATTAACTATTTTAAATTAATAACACCCTTGACACATCACCCATCACAACTCACCCCACCTTGGATACCTCTCCTTAGATACCTCCATAACCCCATGGCAAATCTTAATTACTTAGACCCCATTTCAACCCTCCCACTAACCTCTCGTGCTCATTTAATCTGCCTTTGGACCGTTTTCCAGTGACAATTAAACCTAGTAGTTGGAAGAATGGGCAAAAGGCTAAAAATAGCCTCTTTTCCCATTCTTTAGCTGCCGACGTCGGTCAATTGTCGATCGACGTCGACGGTATCGCTGATGTCGGTTGCCTTAAAACTACATTCTGTGCCTGGAATGTTGATCTTCTTGGCTCAAATGTCAATTCTTTCTGAATGGCAGGCAAATTCTCTTGCTCCTAGAATTTAACCTCTCTCTCTCTCCTAGATGCACACCAAGCATCACAGGCTACAGGAACTCTGCATCAGTCACTCCATCCCTAATTGAAACATTGCAGGAAGTCTTTTACATCAGCCACATCAGCAACAAGTCTTCTACACTCCTCCTTCGGCAAACAAGAGCTAAGTATCTTTTTTTTATTTCATTCCAGTAACTTAGAATGTATTTTTAATCAGTCTCCGTTTTCTACCTCTAAGTACTGTAGACCAGACCAAACTTGACTTTCTTCCTGGAGAGGCTGAGAGGCCTTCCCCATACCCTTTCCCTCCTTTTGACAACCTATCCTCTACCCCTTTTCCCTCTTAAGACTCTATTGACTTCCCTGCAATCTTGCGCGGACCTCCACAAACCATCAAACAGACCCAGACTCCTCTATCGACCATAAAACCTATCCAAAACCCAGCCAACGCCATTGCCCTAACCGACATCGACCATTTCCACAACTGACGTCAGTAGACTAACTGACATCGGCAACTTTACAACCAACGGTGGCAGAACTACTGACGTCGGCGACTGTGACAGATCGACAGCAGAATACAGGTATGCATTAGCTTTATTTCTTTTATTCAGTCTTTTCACCATTTCCCTTTCCAGCAACACTCTTTTTATCAACTAGTGGGTTGTCATCCCTCAAGGAAGTTTTTGCACTTCTGGGACCAAGCTTTGCTTGGCAATCCACCATATGTCTATCTAACACTTTCTATGTTTAAGTCTTCTTATCTACAGGTGTCATCCTCCATAGCCAAAGAGGAGCTCCTTTAGTCGTCTAGATACGGTGTGCAAACTTCATCTGGGTATCATCTAACCCCTGACCATTATCTAGTTTCTTATTTCTTCTGAATGTAGAAAAGCGAAAAATAAGTTAGAAACATAATCAATAAAGTCATCTCAAAATGATTGATCCAAAAATTCAAGTTATAAACATTGTAATGAACATGAAATGGATGAATAACTGAATAATTAATCTCAATTTTCCCCTTAATTTATTTTAATTTGTATTTAATTCAATTATTTAATTCTAAAAATATATATATATATATATATATATATAGAGAATAAATGATAGTGAGTAAGTAAATTATTTATGTGGTTCACTAATTGGTTACATCCCTAGGTCCACTCTTTTGAGTTTCTAATCAATGAAAAATCTTAGGAATAATTACCAAACTCTTATATGTATTATCACAATAAATCTTCGTATCACATAACCTATATTCCCAAATAGATATATACCTCTACAATTAAAAAGGACATCCATGTTAGGATTTCACTCTAAAATCCTTCTATGTTTTAAAATCCAACTCTATTTTTGCATCCCAAAATAATAAATAATGTACATGTTTATATGTTTGAATGCCTAACCAAGCTGGTTGGGTACATATATTGTTTTACTCGAAGTCTTAAGTTCATCTCCCACTTTTTTGTGCTTGTATGTGCTCTATGGGAGCAAAATTCCACATGTTTGGTAGCAGGGCGATTTATATGTTTTAATTTGAGGCATCCTTCCATGCAAGATGGTTCATGTAGACATGTGATCCCCCCTTCTTTTGCACTGCCCATGTGGCACTCCAGGTGTAGTGGTAAATTGGTTTAATTTGAAGCCATGTTTGGAGATTAGATGGTTAGAACTAAACCATGAATAAAATAGACTTCGAATATATAGACATGTGGATTCTTGTCAATAAAGATTATCATGATGGGATAACATGGATATGTGAAAATATATGATTAGAAATATATATTGAGATATCTCAGTGGCAATTAAATAGGAATATTTGGAAATGTTTAATGGAAATTGTATGGCTAGGGTGTGGTATTATTAAATAGATAGTCCCACATATGCAACAAAAATAATAAACACAACATATAAGATAATTCCAATATAAAGAGTAATTAAAATACATTAGTAAAAGACTCCCCTCCATCAAAAGAGTGAGTCAATTCTAGTTGATGGGCCCCAGAGAGTAAATAGGGGTTCTATTTTGACCTTTTCACTTGTCAAAGACTGATGTAAATAAACTTTTCAATATCTTTATATATTTTCCTTGTGTCATCTTTAGATTATGACACTTGTCCATTCAACATTCTACCACATCATCCCTTTGTGAGACCAAAATTTTCATAGCACATAAATTTTGCTAATGGACTTGGTTTTTGACTGTTTAAAAAGAGCTAAAAAGCTCACACTAAACTTTCCGTTGTGTGAATAGTCTCTTCAAATATAGAAGTTATTAAATCAAAAATTTCATAGGGATCATTCAGATCACTCTTCCCCATCGAGAGATTTTGAACCTCCAAAATTTGACATAATTATCAACCAAGTGAAACTATTTTTTCCTCACCTTTTCGATTTCCATCTATTTTACCGTGCTTTGATGCATTCCTTTCAAATGAACATGAAGATATTCAAAATCATCCCTTCGCATAGTATTCATTTTCCTATCATTAATAACATCTTCATGCAACTCATGAATAAATTCAAGAGAAAAATAATTAACATAAGGAACTTGAATACTCTTATCTTGATCCATGATCATAGGAGATTCATACAATTTCAATTTTTCCACATCAACCACTAGATAAATTTGCATATAAGAAAGCAAATCCAATCAGAAAGCATTTGTACAAATCTTTTCCAAAATCCTAAATGGACCATACCTATTTGGTTTTAATTTTTTATCTGCACCTTTCACTCTTTCCTTGCTAATGTGAAGCCAAACTTGATCATCAACTTTAAATTGATGATCAAATCGGTGTTTATGATGGCTAGCCTTATATTTAGCTTGGCTCTTCTCTAACTATTCTTGAACATATTTTTGAATCATCTAAATTCTTTGAATAAACTTTTTAGCCTTTTTGGCATCACTGTTTCCTTCCACCACTGAGTCAGATTCTTTTCCAAAAGATAAGTACAAAGGAAACTTAGGTAAATAAACAAAACAAGTCTCAAAAGGAGAATTTAAAGTAGAAGAATGTAAAGCATGATTATAATAATGTTTCACATAATATAAATTGTTAGCCCAAATTTCAATGGAAATAATGAAGAAATTACATTATGTCAAAATATTTTCACACTAAAAATAATGTTGTATTGTATTCAGATAAAAAAAATATAATGAAAGGTGAAATCTTAAAAAGCTTCACGGGTGGTTACAGGAGTAAACTTTCTCAAGTAACCAAATTATTTAACAAAGTAAATTCTAAAACATAAACAAACTCTAAAAGATTAAAATTAAACACTTTAGATCATTAAAAATAATCCAACAAACTCCCCCTTGATCCAAAGGGTTATAGAAAGACTGAAGCAAGGAATTGTGAGTCATCCAAGTAGACTCTATCGTAACTAAAATTGGTACGCTGGGCATCCTAGATTGATCCCCACCCTGATCATCCCTACACTCTAGTAGAACATGATCACACAATTCAACTACATCCATCCTTACACAAAATCTATCCAACAAGTGACTTCCCACTATATTATGTATGACATATCTCAAACCGATGCCTAACAATTGCCAACATCTCCCATAGGCTTTTACTCAACACTAAAAATGCTAGCAACACAATGCTGACTCATACCGCACATCACTGATGACTGATCAAAAAATCAATATTCAATATCTACTCCCCCTATTAGGTGAGAGGTGAGAAGCCATGAAATAAATAAACCAAGTATAAATAACTGAAATACTCCACATCAAAGATCATAAAAACACTACAACTATGAAATCAAAGTACATAATCCAAACAAATGCTACTACATCAAATCCCAGTCTTGAGCCTAGCAGATTGCACAAGATGGGTGTGTCATTAGCTTAGAAGAGATAGTCATCAATTGCAAAGCAAGAAAATTCATAATCATCCCATCCATCAGAATAATAGCTAGAAGAAGACCCAAAAGAATGACTAGAATGACTGGAGTGACCAACAAAGTGTGCTTCTACCTTTTTTAAGTGTCAAGAAGAGCTTCATTTGGAAGGTAATTCTATAGAGATATGTCTTATACCACCATAACTGTAGCAAATGGTCTCACGTTCACTAGAACTAGAAGAATAATACCAACCTAAAGAAGAATATCTGTGATTGTGTTTGTGTCCGTGTTAATGGTGATGCTCATGCTTTGGATAACCAATATGATGTCTATGTTTTAAAGAGAGTAAATGATCTCTACATCCAGAATGATGCTTATGCCTAAAAGTGTGCCAATGAGAGTGTTTCTATTTCTATTTTGAAAGTGCTTCAAAGAGTATTTCCTATTGGTCTCATATAATATATTTCCTATTTTGGTATAGTATGGACCCTCAGTAAGTTTTTTTTTTCTTCTTTATAAATTGTTGCTCATGTTGAGTGAGCAACTCACAAATTGAATTAAAAGTAGATTTGTTAAACTTATCTCTAAGCTGTAAAATCTCTAGAAAGATTATGTAGGTATGATTAAGACCATTGAAAATAATGAAAATGAGCATTTCATCATCAGTTTTCCCTCTAGTAGTGACATATTATTGTTTCAAATTCTTAATGTGTGACGGATATTCTAAAACATATTCATCATCAGAGAGTTTAGTGTTGAGCAACTACATAAGGATATTAATTTTCTTGTAAGCAAGTTGTTTATCATACAAGTCTTTTAAATATTTCCATGATTTCCATGCTTTAGATTTGATAGCTTCAATATTAATTATGACTTGTGCACTGCAAGTGTATTTTAATAATGCAAGAGTTTGCCTATCATGTTTATGAATTTTTGCAAGTTTTGTAGCTTCAGTGGGTAATGTTAGTTGTTTTTCAACAACATCCCACAAGTCATTGAAGATTAATGTATTTTCATGTTCATTGACCATTCCTTATAATTTTTAGGAGTTAGACATCTAGTGTCATAAATGAGGCTCACAATTTTAGCCATGATGCAAAAAGTAAGGAATGCTATCAAGGTTTTGACTTTACCTTCAAAATAGCTTCCATTTTATAAATGATCTTGGGACTTGTAATGAACTTGCATTTGAAGGCGTCAATTTCAACTAAAAATGTACCTTGATACATCATTTGTTTGCAAAAAAAATATAAGGATACTCCAAAAAGTAAATTTGATCATTCCAATGAATCTAAAATGTTGAAAACCATGAGGATCATCTGGTCACACAACCACCTTCACAGACAATTAAAGGAACAACTAGTGTTGTAAGAATTCAAACTTACACCCTTATGTCTCTATATGAAAAAAAAGAATCTCAAAAGAGAATATTCCTCTGTAAGATTCTCCAAAAATAATACTATTTCAAAAAGAAAGATTTGAACTCTTGACCTCCCCTTTTCAAACCACTTCATAAAATTAAGCTTTCCAAGTGCTCTATGAGCATTTAAATTTTTATAAGGAAAAGATTTTCTATATGAACTTGATTTTTTGGGTCTATGATAATAAAAAAATATTACTTGAATGAGTAATTCTTAATTTTTTTTGTGAAATTAATTTCTCCAAGTAAATATCAAATCTTTGAAGCTTTAGGTGGGACCCAATCAAACCCTAATATTTAACAAACTATATGAAAACTTTGCAAAGTGAAATAATTTATATTTCTCAATATTCCAACACCTCCCTAAGAATTTCCAATACCATTGCTGATCTAAGAATGTTTGGAACTTTTTATCAACTCCACCAAGCTATACAAGATTATACAAGTTTGAATCTTTCACTGTTTGACAATGTTCGACACTGACAAGAGAGGATTTGGTTGTATAAGACTAATTTTTTATTCATAGAGGCTATAAAATAGTAATTTTGGCCCATACAACTCAATTTATCACCTTGAATCTCCTCTCTAATGCATTTGGATTTGAAAAAAGTATTCAAGAACTCAAGAATAAATTAATAGCTGAGCATATCAATTTTCATGAAGATGGAAACTAATTTATTCAAACATAGGAAATATATAGATTGAAAAAGCCATATAAATATAGATACAAGCTATACTACTGAATATATTTCTTGAAATAAAACTCACAAAATCTTTTTGAATTGACAAATGATCCTCAGATTTTTAGAAACATGTCAAAAACTCAATACATGGATTGAGAGATGTTTGGATCCATTTTTACTTTTCACAAAGATTTCCAGGTGCAATAAAAGCCATACAAATGACCTTTGAACAAATTTTGGGTTTTGAAAAAATAATTTTGAATCACTTTATGGATTAAAAATCCAATCTTGAATGCTCAAGGTGGAATTTGGATGCATTACTAAGGAGAAGGAAAAGCTTCTCCAATTATATGGCCATACAAAACTACTCAACCTATTTTTCAAAATTTACTACAAGACTATTGAAAAATTAAATATTTCAATAATTTTACAATGTTTCAACTTTAGACTAACCAAAAAATTTGAGAAAGGCATACCATTTTTTGGAATTTCACATGAATAAATCTTTCACCCCACATACTTTTCATCCTAAATTCACCATGCTTCAACAACCATGCTCTGATACCACTATTGGCCTAGATTCTAATGGAAACAATGAAGAAATTACATTATGTTAAAATATTTTCACACCAAAAATAATGTTTTATTATATTCAAATAAAAAAATTACAATGAAAGGTGAAAGCTTAAAAATCTTCCCAGGTGTTTATGGGAACAAACTTTCATGAGTAACCAACTTATTTAATGAAGCAAACTCTAAAACATTAAAATTAAACAAGTTGGATTATTAAAAATAATCCAACATAAATGTTCATCCCATAATTTATGATGTTTACCTTAATACCCCCTGAATAGATGTTCCACCATTTGGTTGACCACTTCTATTTTCCCATCTATTTGTGGATGAAAGGCAATGCTTTTCTTTATCTTAGTATCCATCAAGTCCCACAAAATTGACCAAAAATCACTGATGAATCAAGAATCATGATCAAACAGATTAGAAGTGGGCAATCCTAAATGGATCCAAACATTTTTGAAGAATAAATGAGTAGTGTCCTCACTAGTAACATATCTAGTACAAGGAACCAAAATTCATATTTTGTTGAACCTATCCACAATCACATACATATAATAATGTTTTCTTCATGACATAGGTAAACCTCCTACAAAATCTATTGAAATACTTTTCCAAGTTTGGTTAGGAATAGGAAGAGGTGTATACAATCCTAATTTCTGATTACTAGGTTTACTTGTAGAACAAAGAATACAACCTTTGATATATTTAGATACATTTTATATCATATGAGGCTAATAAAAATATATTTGTAACTGTGTAACTATCTTACCAATGCCAAAATGATCTGAAACAAGAGAAGTGTGAGCTTCTCTAATCATGTGAACTCTCTTATCCTGTGGAATACATATCTTTCCAAGATGATTAACTTTCCATTGTGTGCATGATAGTCAAATGATTTTACTAATTAACCATTTTTTAAATCTTCATAGACATCCTTAAAATCAGAATCTCTAGCATATTTTTCTTTATAGATTTCATTTAAAAAAGGACTATGTTTGAAAAGAGTAGATTCTACAATAGGAGGTCTAGAAAGCATATTAGTAACCTTGTTATGTGTTCCCTTCTTATACTTTATAACAAGATGGAATTGTTGAAAAAATCCAATCTATCAAAAGTTTTGTGACTTTTTTAGCTTGGATTATGATTGAAGATATTGCAAAGGCTAATGATCCATATGCATGATTATCTCTTTACCCATGAAATAGTGTTTCCACTTTTTCACACTCTACACCAGAGCATATAACTCTTTATCATAACTACGATATTTTTTTACCGTACTTGTAATGGTTTGTGAATGAAAACACACTAGATTTAAGTTATGCATCAATACTTCCCCCATTTCATACCCAATAGCATCAATTTCTTATTTGAAAGATTGTCATAAATCAAGAAGTGCAAGAACTGAAGTCGTACTTATCTTTTCTTTCAGAGCGTTGAAAGCTTTTTCATGTTTTCCTCCCCACTGAAAGCCCTATTTAACACTTGTTAAATCTTGTAAAGGAGATGTAGTCTAAGAAAAGGTATCAATAAATTTCCTCGAGAACAAAAATGCACCAAGAAAACTTTTAACTTATGTTGCATTATTAGGCCTTGTCCAATTTACTATGGTCAAAACTCTTACAAGGTCTATTTTTAATGAACCATTCCCTACAACATAGCCTAAATAAACCAAAGATGTCTTTCTAAATTCATATTTTGACATCTTTAAAAATATTTTCTCCTTTTGTAAAGTATCTAAAACTCTTCTGATGTGTTTAAGATGATCTTCCCATTTATTACTAAATATTAAAATATCATCTAAGTAAATAATTAAAAAAATCATCTAGAAATTGTCTTAGCACATCATTCATAACCCACATAAATGTGGAAGGTGCATTACAAAGCCCAAAAGGCATAACAAGCCATTCAAAAGGACCTTGCTTTGTTTTAAAATTAGCTTTCCAATTATCATAGTCACTTATTCTTACTTGGTTATAATCACTTCTCAAATATAACCTAGTAAAATACTTTGCATTTTTTAACTGATCTAATAAATCATCAATACAAGGAAGAGGGTAGTGAGTTTTAACTATTATTTTATTCAAATCTCTAATTTCCATGCACATCTACCATGTACCATCTTTTTTAGGTACCAAGATAATATACAAACCACATGGAGAGGTACTTTGTTGAATGACACCTTTCTCAAGTAACTCCATCACTTACTTCTTTATTTCTTCATTCTCTACTATAGAAAACCTATATATGTCAATGTTAGGAAGAGAGACATCTTACTGCAATTGAATCTCATGTTGAATTTCCCTCTTCAGAGGTAAACCTTGTGGCTCCTAATAAACACCATTATAGTTGGAAATAATCTTTTTTTATCTTAAATTTAATTTTAGGATCACAACCCTATCAGGCCTTAGATTTTTCATCATCCTTGACTTTCACAACCATGAGAACAAAAATCTTACTTGAGTTTACAAGTCTTTTCATTTGTCCTATAAAAAGAAGAGTCAAATTGGCCTTAACATGATGGGTTCTTATTATGAATTCAATCCCATATTTTACAAGCACATATTTGTTCGCTTTCCTATCAAAGATTGACTTTCTGTCATATAAGTAAGGACTACCCAAAAAAATTCCATAAATATCCAAAGGAACCACATCTAATTCTACTTCATCAATGAATTTAAAATTAAAAACAAACCTTAAAGTGCATGTTTTCGTGACTTATAATTTTGTATTGTCACACACCCATCCTAGAGGATATGGTTTTGGAGGTAGTTTAGTTTTGATTCCTAAATTTATAACAACCTCTTCAGAAATAAGATTAGCTTGTGATCGACTATCAAAAAGAGTGTCTATTTTATTATGTTTAGCTATAACTCTTATGTGTAAAAGCTCATTCATTTTATTTTCAGGATGCTTAGATTTAGTTTTAGAAGAATAAGAACCAAGAGAAGGTTCAATGTTAGAAGAGGAAGAAGTTAAACCTTGTAGACCTATGTCAGTCACCTTTGTTTCATCACTAGAATCGGATCCCAAGTCTTGTTGAACCACATCATTAGCCTTATTTTTCTTCTTATTGTAGAACCTCTTTTTTTTTAGTTATGGATGGTATGTCCAACACTTAGCCTCCTCATGATTCTTCTTAAAATGACTACAAAATAGTTTTCCTTCCTCTTTCTTAACCATTCAAGTAGATTTAATCTTACCCTTTGTATTACCTTTATCTTTACTTTCAAATAGTTTATGATACTTCTTTGCATAGCCTTCCTTAGTCATCTTACCCCTAACTTCCATATGGGTAGCTTGCACATAGACTTCATCAAGGTTATAATGACTAAACATAAGAATAGTATGCCTCAAATAGCTATGAAAACCTCTAATATAATTCAATAATGTTTCTTGACTGTAAATAAAAATGCCTAACATTAATGCCTTTTGTATAAAATCCTGAGTACAGTCTTCACTCTAATCTTTATTTTATGATAAAGTTTTCTAATCCATATTATCTTGTTGTATATAACCCAAATGATAAAATTACTTTCTTAGCTCATACCCAAAATCATTCCAAGAGGAAATCACCTTACCATGTTGTTTTAGATCCTCTTGAATCTTACTCTCCTATAAAATGACTGTTGTACCACCCATATGGAGAGTATCCAACTAAATTGTGGATTCCTCACTGTCAATATTCTGAATCATGTAATATATCTCAATCTACTTTACCAAGTCATCCAGTTTATCTACACTTAGTTCACCATTATAAATTGGCAAATCAAATTAAACATATAATTTCAAGTGTGGGATAGTTTTACTATCTACAGAAGAAGAGCCATTATTTGAAACTGAAAGAGGAGTTTATTCTCCTTCAGTTCTATCTTCCTTTACTTTCTCATTCATATATTCCTCATACATTTCCTCAACCATGGTTTTCATACTAAGGAAAGCATATTGGAAGTCTGCCTTAGACATCTTAGATCCCACACTTGATTGATGGCTTGCTCATCTCACACCAATTTTAGAATTAAAAATTTCAAGTTCTTCTTCACCACACCTCGATTTAGACTTGGTTAATATAAAATACTATACTGTAATGCTAAATAATGTTATAAAGCCTTGATCATTGTCTTTATAACCAAATTAAACCAAAAATTTAGGTTGTAAACTTTGTAATGAACTTGAAATGTATGAATAACTAAATAATTAATCTCAATTTTCCCTTAAATTATTTTAAATTAGCTTTAATTCAATAATTCATTTCTAAAAATAAAAATAAAATAAAAAATAGAGAATAAATGATAGTGACTTAGGAAATTGTTTATGAGGTTCACCAATTGGCTACGTCCCTAGGTCTACTCTTCTAAATATTTTGATCATTTAAAACTCCTAAGAATGATAACAAAACTATTTTTAGTGTGATCATAAAAAATATTTGTATCATATAACTTGTATTCCTAAGCAAAATAGACTTCCACAATTTGAAACGATGTCCCTATGATAATTGTACTCCAAAAAAATTCTATGTTTTAAAAGCCAACTCTATTTTTACATCCCCCAAATAACTAATAATGTAGATGTTTATATGTTTCAATGCCTAACTGAGTTAATTGGGCACATATATTATTTTACCCGAAGTCTCAAGTTTAGCTCCCATTTTTTGTGCTTGTATGTGCTATATGGGATCAAAATCCCACATACTTAGGAGGAAGGTAAGTTTTGTGTTTTAATTTGAGGCATCATTCCATATAAGTTGGTCCATCTAGACATGCAAGCCCCCCTCCTTTCACGTTGCCTATGTGCCAGTCCATGCGCAGTGCTAATATGGTTTAATTTGAATTAATGTTTGGAGATTTGATGGTTAGAACTAAACCATGAGTAAAATAGTCTTAGAATATTTAGACATGCAAATTATTATGAATAAGGATTATCATAATAGGATAACATGGAAATGTGGAAACATATGAATAAAAAGATATATTGAGATACCTCAGTGGTAATTAAATAGGAATATTTGGAAATGTTTAATGGAAATTGTATGGCTAGGGTGTGGTATTATTGGCTAGATAGTACCACATCTGCAACCATAATAATTAGCATAACATATAAGATAATTCTAATATAAAGAGTAATTAAAATATGGTAGTAAAATACTCCCCTTTGTCAAAAGAGTGAGTTGATTCTAGTTGAGGGCCTTCAATAAGTAAATAATGGGGTCCATTTTGACCTTTACGATTGTCGAAGACAAGCATAAATAAAATTTTCAATCTCTTTATATTTTTTTCATGTGTCATCTTAACATTATAATATTGTCCTTTCAACATTCTGCCACATCATCCCTTTTCGAGTCCAAACTTTCCATAGTACATAATGTTTGCTAACAGACTTGGTTTCTAACCATTCAAAAAGTGTCAAAAAGCTCACACTGAACTCTACATTGTGTGAATAGTCTATTCAAATCTTGAAGTTATCTAATCACAAATTTTGATGGGATCCTCTAGATCAATAACTTAAACACATAAGTAAAATTTTGAAAAAAAAAAAAATCTAATAAAACTATTCGTAAAAGCCTTTAGGTGTTCATAATCCTTAATACTTTAAATAAAAATATAATAATATTACAAAAATTAATATTATTTGTATTTAATGCATGTATTATCTCATTGCTATTTTTTTAAGGAAAAATAGGTTATGCATAAGATTTGAATTTTAATGAGAATTTATATTTGACACATGTCTTCCATGCTTAAATTATTTAAAATATCATTTACACATTAGAATATAATGTTCATGTCACTATAAACTTAAGCCAAATTTCAGAAGCCTTTAATTTTACAAGTTCTTAGATGTTATAGATACATGTAACAGATATTTGAAAGTCTCTCAAAATATTCAGAAGATATTTTTTTATAATATTTTTTAAAAAAATGATCGACCATTTAAGGTTTTTAGCTGCCACCAAATTTTCTATAAACATATGAAGTTAGACATTAAATCTCATATCTGAAAGAGCTAAAACCTCACTTGTCCATAAAAATGTTATAAATTATAATAAATAATTTCTTGGCTACCCATTGTAATTGATATACAATCTCATTGGGGGCATGGATTATGCTAATCTTTTCTTTACTCTGAATAGCTTGGTGAAAACTCTTGAACATATCCTTAATGACTCCTCCTATGGTATCTATAAAACTATAATGATCTTCTCTTATCCTATCAAGGTCTGAAGGATTCATCTTCCCTCTCTTGGTTAAAGATAAAATATCTTATCTTTTCTCTAACTTTTTTTTGACTCTCAACAATCACAATCTTCCTCTTGACCTTTCTTAAGGTGTTTTTCTCTTTGTAGAAGTGGAACTTGACTATGGGTTTCTTTTGGATGACCAAATCATACCTTGCCATTTCTTCTTGTTTTAGTTACCTGATCCATAAGGGGATGCTCAAGGTAATTTGTTATTATGTTTATGTTGCATGTTGGTCTAGCTAGGAACGTTATGTTGGCTCAACTCTTTGAGTAACTAGAGGGGGTAGTGGAGGAGGTAGCATAGCTCTAGGAGATAATGCCTCTATTTCAATAAAAGTAGCAATGACTTTCCTCCACCAAATAACCTGATTTTGAACTAGTGTATTTATGATGAATGAAGCCTTTCCAACTTCTTTGGTGATAGAGACCACTAGGTAGTCTAATTGGGGAGCTTGACCAATTGGTATCCTATCTAGGATGTCATGTTAGGTGGAGTGGACAATGTGGCAAAAATAGAAGTGGACACTAAGTTTTTAAAATTCACCTTGATGCTATGCCCAAGGGTTTGAGGATTGGTCCCACCAAAAAATGAATAGGTCATCAAGTTATTCAACAAATTTTACAAATAGTTGGTAATAGAAGTATAAGTGACCGTAACATTAATAATTGTGGTGGGAATCATAAATGTAGTAGTAGTCTGAGTTGTGGTTTAAAAATAAGTAAGATTATTGATACAATAGTATCCTAATGCTAGGTTATTGAGCTTAATGAATGCAAAGAATTTACACAATTTGTTGCACTAGAAGCATTTGTAAAAACTGACACAGTAGTTAAAGAATGTGGAATGCTATAACTTACAACCCTAAGAGGAGTATTAGGAGTGCTAGTTGATGTAGTTTCTTGAGGTAGAGATCTTAGATGTGTACTTGGGTGTGGGCCCTAATTTTTAATCTACAATTATGATTGTATCTCTCCTTCTACATCTCCTTCTTGGTCTGGTGATGACTTGGTAGCAACTGAGATATCATCTCCTTTACTAACTTCTCCAAATTAGGGTTTTAAATTTGTTCCTTTGATTGATTTCTTTTCTTAGATAACCATTCACCCTCAGGTTCAGACTTAGTTGTCTCACTTATGGAATAAGAGTCTTCAATTTATATCCCACACATCCATTTTCCTTTAGTATTCATCCTTTTTCCTTCTTCCTCACTATCATATACCTTAATAGGGTCTATTCTCCTTGCCAATTTATTTTTGTTCCCTTCTCCTTAGAGTCTTATGCAAGTTCTTCTTTTACTTCTATATTTTAAAGATAAATAGGTGGGGTCTTGGGCTTCCTTGCATAGATCATTATTGTATTGGTAGCAGTAGAGGCTAACTGAGTCGAAAGTGAAATGGAAGATGGAGATATGGAATTGGTTGTAAGTGATGCTAGAATGGGAATGGTTGGGATCACTAGTGGAATGATAGGTGGTGGTGGAATTAATATGGTAGTCACTACTGTGATGATGGCTGGTGAAGTAGGCTACCCAATAGAAGGTGGAATTATCATTGATGGAATCAAAGGAGAAAAAATAATAAGAACCTGAGACGAGAAAGAAGGAAGAGTTATCTATTTTTAAATAGTTAGTGGAGGTAGCAGAAACATAGAAAATATATTGGTGGATCTACTAGGATATTTAGGCCTTCTTCCTCAACTCTATGTTGTGGAGAAGATGAAAAAACTATATATTCCTGAGAGGTAAAATGAATCCCATTTCTTTCTTCACTACGAGTTGCACGAGATGGGTTAGATTCTCCTTGTGCTTCCTCTCCTACCTAAGGATGAGGTCCATGAATGGGTTTCAATCTTTTTGGCATCATCTTTGATAATGTTGGGATCATATTGGATCCTTTGTGCTATTATCATAGACATATTAGTTTTACATATTCTGATAGCCACCTCAGAGTCATCTTCAACATTATGAATATGTTATCATGCTCATAAGATTGATGTCCATATTTAATTCTCGCCTTTTTCTCATATTATCTAAGGTGTCCTATGAAATTATCTCTAGGATCCTAACGCTTGAAAGGTACACCTATTTGAACCCATAATGATATCATACAATTGAGAATTATTTTTTTGATCGATCACTTTATCTAGCATAATCCTTACTAGGTTTAAGGAGTGTGCCTTTATACCCTCAATATTGATCCTAGTTTGCTTGTGATATAGCCAGTAATCATCTATCTTTCTAATAGTCTTACTTATATGATCAAAAAGCTTGTGCATATTATTTCCATAGATGGATTGATAAACTCTAGGATAAAAGATCTCAGCTATCCTCTTCATATTCTTCCTAAACCTATGAATATGAAAAATGTTGAACTCATCACACAACCTATTATGAGGGTACTCAGTGGATGGTTTTCAGGGTTGATCATGAGATGCATGTACAGTTTTAGTTATTACATCCACCACGTAGGACATCATATAAAAATTCTCTTCTAGAGAACTTACAGGATGGGTGAGTTTCAAAATTAGCTTAGAGTTAATAATTTCTCTTAAGGCTATATTTTTTGATAGAAGTATATACATGGTGCAACTATGGAAAGGGTTAGAGGAGTATATACAACCTAGGTAAACTCATCTTTCCTCATCCGTAGGATTAACGATGATATCAATAACAACAACAGATAAACATTTTGATATGAGATGCTCTACAGCGCTAGATTTGGAGGGGACTAAAAAACCTTTAGCTAGTCCTTTTGTAGAGGCAACAATCTTAACTCCATCTCTAACATTGTCAAAGAAACTACCTGAAACAATGTTTGGAGAAGAAGAAGTCATTATTAGCTCCAATCCATTTTCTTCATCCTTGTCTTTATCTTGAATAGAAAACATAGCTAGATGAGAAGATTTGGAGCCAAAGATACAATGCAAAGTTCTAAACATGGATTGAGCAAGTTTTTTCAATATGGAATCTATTTTATCACCCTTCATAATGTTTTTCACCCTTCGTGTTTACCATCATCTTCGCGCATAATTATTATCTTAAAGATATATATAGAGAAAAGAACCATATATATTAATAAAGAAAGTCATCTTAAAATGACTTAAATATACAAGTAAAATTTAAAAAAAAATTAATAATCTAATAAAGCTATTTGTAAAAGACTTCACACGTTCAAAATTCTTTATAATCTAATTTAAAAATATAATAATATTACAGATAACAATATTATTTGTATTCAATGCACGGATTGTCTCGTTGTTACATTTTTGTAAGGCGAAATAAGCTATAAATGAGATTTGATTGGCAACGAGAGCTTAGATTTGACGCCCATCTTCCCTATTTAAAATGTGTTTTACACCTTGGAAGCCAAATTTGGAAAGCCATTAAGTTTGTAAGTTCTTAGATGTTATATTTACATATAAAATATTTTAGTGTTTGGTGAAATATTCACTAAAATTAATGGCCATCTAAAGTTTTTATAAACGCATGCAGTTAAACATCAAATATCACATCCGCAAGAGCTAAATCCTCACTTGTCCATAGAAATGTTATGGTTCTAAGGACAAAGTAAATATTTAGTTTGGAGACTGCTTTTAACTTTATACAAATTTATAATAAATTGAAATTTATGTGTGAATCGTATATATTATTATAAATTCAAATTCAAGATATATATATATATATAAATAATTGGTAATAGATTAACAGGTAAACATTACTTGACTTCACACGAAAATCGTATCCTTTTATCCATATTTACATGTGAGTCAGACAAAAATCTTATCCAAATTTAATGGTTCCTCTCCCTTTACCACTGAATGGAACCTGTACGGCTTGTATCAAATCGCATCATCATAATGGAGTAAAATAGAACAGTAGTTATTCGCACCAGTCGCCATTAATGGCTTATTCAGTGCAGCGTGCTATTTGTTTTCACTCGTTTTGCATCTATGAAATGTTTATTTTTTGGGAAGATGTAATGGGTTGGTTTGTTTTTTTCGTTTGGACAACGACATGACTTTTCTTGTTTTCAATCCTGTACGTGGTCGGCAACTCGAATCTCGACGGTACGATTGCATATCTTTAAAATTGAAACAACAAATATAGTTGGATAGATTTAATTTAATTTAGATATTTAACTGAGGCTAAGATTGGTCTACGGTATTGAAGAATATATTACATGAATTTAATTTAAGAGAAGAGGAAAAAATATTAAAACACACTGAAGAATCTCTTCATGCTGACAATGGTTACAGGTTTATTTCATTCCATTATGTATTGTTAGAGCTGTCTACACTCATTTTAACATTGTGTTTTTTATTCATGAAGAAACATAAACACTAAGTGAATTATGTTTTTAATATAAAATTTGTAATTCATGAAGAGTGGAGTCCGCAAATTTTTTGATTAGCGGAAATCGTATCCTTTTATCCATATTTACATGTAATGGTTCCTCTCCCTTTACCACTGAATGGGACCTGTACGGCTTGTATTCAATCGCATCATCATAATGGAGTAAATAGAACAGTACTTATTCGCACCGGCCACCTTTAATGGCACCCACTTTTCACCCATGTTTTATTCTTGGAGGAGGAAAAGTTTTTGTTGTTTTCAATTTCGGTGGTCGCCAACTCGAATCTCGGTGGTACGATGGCGTAGCTTTGAAAAGTGAAACTACAAATATAATTGGATAAATTTAATTTAATTTAGATCAGATATTTGTGGTATGATCGCATAGCTTTGAAAATTGAAGTCACAAATATAATTGAATAAATTTAATTTAATCTATTTGCATATTTAATTGAGGTTACAAGTAGTTTATGGTATTAAAGAACAAATTATATGAATCGAGTATAATATAAGTGGAAAAATGTTGTAAAATATATTAAATTTTTTTGTTTATATTATAGATTTTAATTTTATTATATATTGTTACAGTTATCTGTACTCATTTTAAATTGTGTTTCTTAAAGGAAGAAATATATATACGAAATGAATTGTATTTTTAATATAAATTTTGTGATTCTTAAAAAATAGATTCTATATAATTTATGATTTGTAAAGAATGACGATTTTATATAATTAATGAGTGTTGATTAAATTTAGAGCTTTAAGGCATAGAATAGCCAACATTTTTACCTTTCATGCACACATGCGTTTAAATCTCATACCCAAGTCAATACTTTTTTAAATTATTACATGTAAAGTGTTTATTACATGATGTTAATTCATTTACAAATCACTAAAAACAGTAAATAAAGTTAATAATTATAGTTAGTCTTTTGTTTTTAACGGAGCTGCTAGCTTTCTTGGATAACAAACAATGCATGTTTATTTTTTTAATTTTTTATCTTACTTTTAGACACAACAATCCATGTTGTATTGTAATCCTTTTTTTATATAAGCATGAATAATAATGAAACAATTTTAACAACTTGCAAATAAAGATTTCTATGTGCTCTATTTTTCCTAAGTTTTTTGTTTAGGTTTTTCTATTGTTATCTCATAACTTATGGGTGCAGAAATTTGCTTGAGTTTTAGATTTTACATTTGGTACTAGAGCAGGGATTTTCTTTTGAATTAAAGCTTTAATGGTTGAAATTTTACCAAAATTTTATCGTGCCAAATTCTAACTCCTTGCCCATTCCATAATTTGATAGAAATGAGTATGATTATTGGTTCATCAAAATGATGACTTTTTTTATAGGAAAATATTTGTGAGAGATTATTGAATCAGGTTATGCAGAGCCAGCTGATTGGAATGCCCTCACAACCAATGATTTATAAAGTAGCTAAGAAGAAGAATGCTTAAGCCTTGTTTCATAATCAAATAGCTCTAGATACGAGCCTATTTCCAAGAATGGTAAGAGCAAAGACAACAACAAATGCCTAGAAGAATCTAAAAGAAGTTTACCAAGGTAGTGATCATGTCAATGTTGTCAAGTTACAAACATTGAAGAGAGAATTCAAGAATATGAAGATGCAAGACGCTGAAAGTGTGATTACCTATTGTGTCTGAGTAAAAGATGTGGTCAATAAGATGGCTACACTTAGTGAAATTGTGAAGAATGAGATTGTGATCAAGAAGGTGTTGAGGACTCTCATACAAAGGTGAAACCATGTTTCCATAATCATAGAAGAAATCAATAATTTATTTACCCTTCAATTTGATCTTTGATGTCTCATGAAGAAAGATTGAGAGATTCATTTGGAGACAATGATGAGAAAGCTTTTTCCTCCAATGTACAAATCACAAAGAATGAAGATGCCAGTAATAGCACCAAAAGAAATCAAGGCCAAGGTAAAGGTCAAAATCAAAATTACTCAAGAGGAAATAGAGGCAGAGATGGTTCACGAGGAAGAGGTGGCTTCAAAGGAAGAGGTTGATTTCATAAAACAAATGTCCAATGTTACCATTGTAACATGTATGGCCACTTTGAAAAGGATTGCAAATTAAAAGAAGGTAAAAGTGTTTATTGTGCTCAAGAAGGTGATGAGAATCCTCTAGATAATTTATTTTTATCTTATGACAAAGCTAAAAATATTTATAAAGATGTTTAGTATTTAAATTCGGGATGTTTTAGCCACATGTTAGGGAATAAAAAGATTTTTTCTATAATGGATGAAATTTTCAAATCCAAGATCAAGCTTGCTGATGACAAAACATTGGAGGTTGCTGCTAAAGGAGCTATGGAAGTCCGAACTAAAGAAGGTATGAAAAGTGTTATAGGACATTTATTACACTCCATAATTAAAGCATAATCTATTGAGTGATGGTAAATTGTGTGAGATAAATTATAAGGTGGTGTTTGAAAATCAGCAATGCATAATTTATGATAAGAATCAAGGCAATAGGGTGGTTACAGTTGTGCCTATTATAAATAATAGGATGTTCCCATTGAAGATTGGTGAACATAACAATATCCTTGCCAATATAGCATATGAAGATACAAGTTAGTTGTGGCATCTTAGGTATGGGAATTTAAATTTTCATAGTTTGAAGATTCTAACATCATTTTGTTAATTATAAACCACCAACTCTTGTTATCTATAAATGCATGGTCTATGAAATAGTTTGAACTACCTCATAGTTTGGACTTATTACAAATATGATATAGATGTGTTTTATTTATAATAATTCCAATTAATTATTGATTAAGTCCAATTTATTTATCATATTTTTCAACTACTAATTATTTATGATCATTTTAAATAACTTGGACTTATCACTAATACATTATATAGATGTGATTTATTTGTAATAAGTCCAACTTAATCTTGATACAGTCCAATTTATTTCTATTAGTTTTCAAAAATTTGGACTATTGATAAGTCCAAATTATACGAAATACATGATTTCATACATGTCTTTAATGATATCTTTATATCCTTTAAGTTTTATTTATTATTTCCATTCTAGGGCAAGGAGAAAAAACATGCTTTTTAAATCACCCCTAATTTATACTACATAGATATAAATGTAGGAAAGCAAAGAAAATATAAAGTACCCCAACGTGTCATCTTCTTTCTGGATCGAAAAAAGCCAAAACATTTTCCAAACAAGGTCTTTCTATAAATCGCTACCTCCATCTCCAAAATGGTCATCTTGGAAATAGAGAATGGGAGAGTTGTCAAAGAGGGAAATATGGATATGTCCAACTAAAAAATTTGGTCACTAAATATGGGCTTGGGCTAGAGGGATATTTGATCAATTGATCCAATCCCTAAGAGGAGTAGAGGGGAATAGATGAATGTTTTACACTAGAGTCAAAATCAGATAAGAGGTGGACCCCTAAAGCCAAGACATACAAAACTTGATGCAACTATTGAAAGGGTTAGAGGAGTTTACATAACCTTGGTAAACTAATATTTCCTTAATGATAGAACTAATGACAATAGAAATAATAATAATAATAGGGAAACATTTTAATTTGTGATGTTCTATGATCATAGAATTGGAAGAGACTAAAAAACCCTTAGATAGTGATTTTTTAGGGCCAAAAGTCTTAGCTCCACCTTTAACACTATCAAATAAACTACCTAAAACATTGTTTGGTGAAGAAGCAATCGTTATTAGTTCCAATTTATTTTCTTCATCCTATTTTGGATTTTGAGTAGATAACATGGCTAGATCAAAAGATTTGGAGCAAAGATATGATGCAGAGATCTAAGCAGGGATCAAGTAAGTGTTTTTAGTTTGAAATATCATTTACTTCCCTTCATAGTGTTCATCACCCTTCATGTTTACCATCATCTTTGTGCATAATTATTACCCTAAGGACACACACACACACACACACACACACACACACACACACACGTGTGTGTGTGTACATACACATGCACATCCACACACACACATGCACATGTATACAAACACTCACATGCATGCAAACATGCACACATGCTCACATACATATATGCATGCACACATGCGCGCGCGCACACACACACACACACACACACACACACACACACACACACAGAGAGAGAGAGAGAGAGAGAGAGAGAGAGAGAGAGAGAGAGAGAGAGAGAGAGAGAGAGAGAGAGAGAGAGAGAGAGAGAGAGAGAGAGAGAGAGAGAGAGAGAGAGAGAGAGAGAGAGAGAGAGAGAGAGAGAATAATATACATTAATTAATCAATAAAGTCATCTTACAATGATTGATTCAAAAATTCAAGTTATAAACCTTGTAATGAACTTTAAATGGATGAATAACTGAATAATTAATCTCAATTTTCCCTTAACCTATTCCAATTTGTCTTTAATTCAATAATTTAATTCTAGAAATAGAAAATAAAAAATAGAGAATAAATGATAGTGACTGAGGAAATTATTTATGTGGTTCACTAATTGCTACATCCCTAGGTCGACTCTTTTGAGTGTTCTAATCAATGAAACCTCTTAAGAGTAATTACCAAACTCTTCTATTTGTGATCACAATAAATGTTCATATCACATAACCTATATTCCCAAATAGAATATACCTCTACAATTAAAAAGGACATCCCTGTTAGGATTTAACTCTAAAATCCTTCTTTGTTTCAAAATCCAACGCTATTTTTGCATCCCAAAATAATAAATAACGTACATGTTTATATGTTTGAATGCCTAACCAAGCTGTTTGTGCAGATATATTTTTTAACCCGAAGTCTTAAGTTCATCTCCCACTTTTTTGTCCTTGTATGTGCTATGTGGGAACAAAATTCCACATGTTTGGTAGGAATGTGAGTTCTATGTTTTAATTTGAGGCATCCTTCCATGCAAGAAATTTCATGTAGACATGTGATCCCCCCTCCTTTTGCACTACCCATGTGGCAGTCCAGGGGTAGTGGTAAGTTGGTTTAATTTGAAGCCATGTTTGGAGATTGGATGGTTAGAACTAAACCATGAATAAAATAGACTTCGAATATATAGACATGTGGATTCTTGTGAATAAATACTATCATGATGGGATAATATGGATATGTGAAAATATATGATTAGAAATATATATTGAGATATCTCAGTGGCAATTAAATAGGAATATTTGGAAATGTTTAATGGAAATTGTATAACTAGGGTGTGGTATTATTGGACAGATAGTCCCACAAATGTAACCAAAATAATTAGCACAACATATACTATAATTCCAATATAAAGAGTAATTAACATACATTGGCAAACGACTCCCCTCCCTCAAAAGAGTGATTCAATTCTAGCTGAGGGGCCCCAAAGAGTAAATAGGGGTTCCATTTCAACCTTTTTTCTTGTCAAAGACATAAGTAAATAAACTTTTCAATATCTTTATATTTTTTCCATGTGTCATATTTACATTATGACACTTGTCTTTTCAACATTCTACCACATCATCCCTTTCTGAGAACAAAATGTCCATAGCACATAACTTTTGCTAATGGACTTGGTTTTTGACCGTTTAAAAAGAGCTAAAAAACTCACACTAAACTTTACATTGTGTGAATAGTCTCTTCAAATCTAGAAGTTATCAAATCAAAACTTTCATGGGGATCCTTCAGATTACTCTTCGCCATCGAAAGCTTTTGGACCTCCAAAATTTGACTTAATTATCAACCAAGTGAAAATATTTTTTACTCGCCTTTTTGATTTCCATCTATTTTACCTTGTTCAGATGAATTCCTTTCAAATTAACATGAAGATATTCAACATCATCCCTTCACATAATCTTGGTTTTCCTATCAATAATAACATCTTCATACAACTCATGAAGAAATTCAAGAGAGAAATCATCAACATAAGGAACTTAAATACTCTCATCTTGATCCATGATCATAGGAGATTCATACAATTTCAATTTTTCCACATCAACCACTGAATAAATTTTCATATAAGAAGGCAAATCCAATCATAAAGCATTTGTATCAATCTTTTCCAAAATCCTAAATGAACCATAGCTATTTGGTTTTAATTTTTTATCTTTGCCTTTCACTCATTCCTTTCTAATGTGAAGCCAAACTTGATCATCAACTTTATATTGATGATTAAATCAATGTTTATCATGCCTAGCCTTATATTTAGCTTGGCTCTTCTCTAACTATTCTTAAACATATTTTTGAATCATCTAAATTCTCTGAATAAACTTTTTAACCTTCACGGCATCACTATTTCCGTCCACCACTGAGTCAAATTCTTTTCCAAAAGATAAGTCTAAAGGAGACTTAGGTAAATAAACAAAACAAGTCTCAAAAGGAGAATTTAAAGTATAAGAATGTAAAGCATGTTTATAAGAATGTTTCACATAATATAAATTGTTAGCCCATATTTCAATGGAAATAATGAATAAATTACATTATGTTAAAATATTTTCACACTAAAAATAATGTTGTATTGTATTTCGATAGAAAATTTATAAAGAAAGGTGAAATATTAAAAAGCTTCATGGGTGGTTACGAGAACAAAATTTATCGAGTAACCAACTTATTTAACAAAGCAAACTCTAAAACATAAACAAACTCTACAACATTAAAATTAAACACTTTGGATCATTAAAAATAATCGAACAAACTCCCCCTTGATCCAAAGGGGTATAGAAGGAATGAAGCAAGGAACTGTGAGTCATCCAAGTAGACTCTACCATAACTACAATTGGTACACCGTGCATCCTAGATTGATCCACACCCTATCATCCCTACACTGTAGTAGAACATGATCACACAATTTAACTACATCAATCCTCACACAAAATCTATCCAACAAGTGACTTCCCCCTGTATTATGTATGACACATCTCAAACTAATGCCCAACAATTGACAACATCTCCCATAGGCCTTTGCTCAACACTAACAATGCTAGCAACACAATGCTGAATCATACTGCACATCACTAATGACTGATCAAAAAACTAATATTCAATATCTTCTCCCCTATTAGGTAAGAGGTGAGAAGCCATGAAATAAATAAACCAAGTATAAATCACTGAAATACTCTACATCAAAGATCATAAAAACACTACATCTATGAAATCAAAGTACATAAGCCAAAAAATGCTACTACATCAAATTCCAGTCTTGAGCCTAGCAGATCACACAAGATGGGTGTGTCATTAGCTCAGAAGAGATAGTCATCAATTGCAAAGAAATAAACTTCAATATTTTCCCATCCATCAAAAGAATAGCTAGAAGAAGACCTAGAAGAATGACCAGAATGACTGGAGTGACCAATAAAGTGTGCTTCTACCTTTTTTCAGTGTCAAGAAGAGCTCTATTTGGAAGGACATTCTATAGATATATGTCCTATACCACCACAATTGTAGCATATGGTCTCATGTCCACTAGAAATAGAGGAATAATAGCCACCTGAAGAAGAATGTTTGTATTTGTGCTTGTGTCCATGTTAATGGTGATGCTCATGCTTTGGAGAACCAATATGATGTCTATGTTTCAAAGAGCCTATATGATCTCTACGTCCAGAATGATGCTTATGCCTAGAAGTGTGCCTATGAGAGTGTTTCTATTTCTATTTCTGAAAGTACTTCAAAGAGTGTTTCCTATTGGTCTCATACAATAGATTTCTTTTTTTGGTATAATATGCATCCTCAGTAAGTTTTTCTTTCATATTTACAAATTGTTGCTCATGTTGAGTGAGCAACTCACAAATCGAATTAAGAGTAGATTTGTTAAGCTTATCACTAAGCTGTAAAATCTCTAGAAAGATCTTGTAGCTAGGATTAAGACCATTCAAAACAATGAAAATAAATATTTCATCATCAATTTTCCCCCAGTAGTGACATATTCTTGTTTTAAATTCTTAATGTGTGACACATATTCTAAAACATCTTCATCATCAGTGAGTTTAGTATTGAACAACTACATAAGGAGATCAATTTTCTTGTAAGTAAGTTGTTTATCATACAAGTATTTTAAATATTTTCATGCTTTTCATGCTTTAGATTTGATATATTCGATATGAATCATGAATTGTGCACTACAAGTGGATTTTTATAATGTAAGAGTTTGCCTATCTTGTTTGTGAAATCCTACAAGTTTTCTAGCTTCAGTGGGTAATGTTGGTTATTTTTAAACAACATCCCACAAGTCATTAAATATTAATGTATTTCCATGTTCATTGACCATTCCTTATAGTTTTTAGGAGTTAGACATCCAATGTCATAAATGAGGCTCACAATTTTAACCATGATGCAAAAAGTAAGGAATATTATTGAGGTTTTGTGTTTACCTTCAAAATAGCTTCCATTTTATAAATGATCTTGGGACTTGTAGTGAACTTGCATTTTGAAGGTGTCAACTTCAACCTAAAATGTACCTTGATACATCATTTGTTTGTAAAATAAATATAAGGATACTCCAAAAAGTAAATTTGATCATTCCAATGAATCTGAAATGTTGAAAACCATGAGGATCGTCTGGTCACACGACCACCTTCCCAGACAATTAAAGGAACAACTAGTGTTGCAAGAATTAGGACTTAGACCCTTATGTCTCCATATGAAAAAAAAATATTCTCAAAAGAGAATATTCCTCTAAAATATTATCCAAAAATAATATTGTTTCAAAAAGAAAGATTTGAACTCTTGACCTCCCCTTTTCAAACCACTTCACAAATTTAAGATTTCCAAGTGCTCTATGAGCATTTAAAAGTTTATAAAGAAAATATTTTCTATATGAACTTGATTTTTTTGGTCTATGAAAATAGAAAAATATTACGTGAATGAGTAATTTTTAATTTTTTTTGTGAAAATCATTTCTCCAAGTAAATATCAAATCTTTGAAGCTTTATGTGGGACCCAATCAGACCCTAATATTTAACAAACTATATGAAAACTTTACAAAGTGAAATAATTTATATTTCTCAATATTCCAACACCTCCCTAAGAATTTCCAATGCCATAACTGATCTGAGAATGTTTGGAAATATTTAGCAACTCCACCAACCTATACAAGATTATACAAGTTTGAATCTTTCACTATTTGATAATGTTCGAGACTGACAGGAGAGGATTTGGTTGTATAAAACTAATTTTTGATTCATGGAGGCTATATAATAGCAATTTTGGGCCGTATAACTCAATTTATCAGCTTGATTCTCCTCTCAGATGCATTGGGAATTGAAAAAATTATTCAGGAACTCAAGAATAAATTAATAGCTGAGCAGATCAATTTTCATGAAGATGAAAACCATTTTATTCAAACATATGAAATATATAGATTGAAAAATCCATATAAATGTAGATACAAGTTCTACTACTGCATATTTTTCTTGAAAAAAACTCACATAAGCTTTTTGTATTGACAAATGATCTTCAGATGCTTAGAAACATGTTAGAAACTCAATAGACGGAATGAGGGGAGTTTGGATCCATTTTTACTTTTCACAAAGATTTCCAGGTGCAATAAAAGCCATACAAATGACATTTGAACAAATTTTGGGGTTTGAAGAAACAACTCTGAATCACTTTATTCCTTAAAAATCCAATCTTGAATGCTCAAGATGGAATTTGGATGCACTACTAAGGAGCAGGAAAAGCTTCTCCAATTATATGGCGGTACAAAACTACTCGACCTATTTTTCCAAATTTACTATAAAACTATTGAATAATTAAATCTTTCATTAATTTTCCAAAGTTTCAACTTTAGACTAACCAAAAATTTTGTGAAGATATACCATTTTTTGAAATTCCACATGAATAAACCTTTCACCCCACATACTTTTCATCTTGAATTCACCATGCTTCAACAACCATGCTCTGATTCCACTGTTGGCCTAGATTCCAATGGAAACAATGAATAAATTACATTATGTCAAAATATTTTCACACCAAAAATAATGTTGTATTGTATTCAGATAAAAAAATTACAATGAAAGGTGAAACCTTAAAAATCTTCACGGGTGGTTATGGGAACAAACTTTCTTGAGTAACCAACTTATTTAACAAAGCAAACTCTAAAACATTAAAATTAAACACTTTGGATCATTAAAAATAATCCAACATAAACATTCATCCCATAATTTACGATGTTTACCATAATACCCCCTGAATAGATGTTCCACCATTTGGTTGACCACTTCTATTTTCCCATTAGCTTGTGGATGAAAGGTAGTGATTTTATTTATCTTAGTATCCATCAAGTCCCACAAAACTGACCAAAAATCACCGATGAATCAAGAATCACAATTAGATAGATTAGAAGTGGGTAATCCTAAATGGATCCAAACATTTTTGAAGAGTAAATGTGTAGTGTCCTCACCAGTAACATATCTAGTACAAGGAACCAAAATTCATATTTTGTTGAATGTATCCACAATCACATACATATAATCATGTTTTCTTCATGACATAGGTAAACCTCCTACAAAATCCATCGAAATACTTTTCCAAGGATGGTTAGGAACAAGAAGAGGTGTATAAAATCCTAATTTATGATTACTAGGTTTACTTGTAAAACAAAGAATACAACCTTTGATATATTTAGATACATTTTCTATCATATGAGGCTAATAAAAATATATTTGTAATTGTGTAACTATCTTACCAATGCCAAAATATCTGAAACAAGAGAAGTGTGAGCATCTCTAATCATGTGAACTCTCTCATCTTGTGGAATACATATTTTTCCAAGATGATATAACATTCCATTTTGTGCATGATAGTCAAATGCTTTTACTGATTTAACATTTTGTAAATCTTCATAGACATCCTTAAAATCAACATCTCTAGCATATTTTTCTTTATAGCTTTCAATAACAAAAGGACTATGTTTCAAAATAGTAGATTCTACAATAGGAGGTCTAGAAAGCATATTATTAACCTTTTTATGTGTTCATTATGCTCAAGAAGGTGATGAGAATCCTCTAGATAATTTATTTTTATCTTATGACAAAGCTGAAAATATTTCTAAAGATGTTTGGTATTTAAATTCGGGATGTTCTAACCACAGGTTACGGAATGAAAAGATTTTTTCTATAATGGATGAAATTTTCAAATCCAAGATCAAGCTTGCTAATGAAAAAACATTGGAGGTTGCTGCTAAAGGAGCTATGGAAGTCTAAACCAAAGAAGGTATGAAAAGTGTTGAGTACATTTATTAAACTCCACAATTAAAGCATAATCTATTGAGTGATGGGCAATTGTGTGAGATATATTAAAAGGTGGTGTTTGAAAATTAGCAATGCATAATTTATGATAAGAATCAAGGCAATAGGGTGGTTACAATTATTCCTATGATAAATAATAGGATGTTCCCATTGAAGTTTGGTGAACATAACAATAGACTTGCCAATATATCATATGAGGATATAAGTAGGTTGTGGCATCTCAGGTATGGGAATTTAAATTTTCATAGTTTGAATATTCTAACAACATTTTGTTAATTATAAACCACCAAGTCTTGTTATCTATAAATGCATGGTTTGTGAACTAGTTTGAACAACCTCATAATTTTGACTTATTACAAGTATGTAATATGGGTGCATTTTATTTGTAATAATTCCAATTAATTCTTGATTAAGTCCAATTTATATATCATATTTTTCAACTACTAATTATTTATGATCATTTTAAATAACTTGGACTTATCACAAATACATTATATCGATGTGATTTATTTGAAATATGTCTAACTTAATCTTGATACAGTCCAATTTATTTCTATTAGTTTTCAGAAATTTATACTATTGATAAGTCCAAATTATATGAAATACATGATTTCATACATGTATTTAAATCTCTCTTTATTTCCTTTAATTTTTATTTATTATTTCCATTCCAGGGCAAGGAGAAAAAACATGTTTTTTAAATCACCCCTAATTTATACTACATAGATATAAATGTAGGAATGCGAAAAAACATATAAAGTACTCCAATATATCATCTTGGTTCTGGATTGAGAAAATCCAAAACATTTTCCAAACAATGTCTTTCTATTAATCACTAGCTCCATCTCCAAAATGGTCATCTTAGAAATAGAGAACGAGAGAGTTGTCAAAGAGGGAAATATGAATATGCCAACTAAATAATTTGGTCACTAAATATGGGCTTGGTTTGGAGGGATATTTGATCAATTGATCCAATCCCTAAGAGGAGTAAATGGGACCAAATGAATGTTTTACACTAGAGTCAAAATCAGATAAGAGGTGGACCCCTAAAGCCAAGACATACAGAACTCGGTGTAACTATGGAAAGGGTTAAAGGAGTTTACATAACCCTCGTAAAATCATATTTCCTTAATGATATGATTAATGACAATATCAATAATAAGAATAGAGAAACATTTCAATTTTTGATGCTCTACGATCATAGACTTGGAAGGGACTAAAAAACACTTAGTGATTTTTTAGGGCCAAAAGTCTTGGCTCCACCTTTAAAATTTTCAAATAAACTACCTAAAACATTGTTTGGTGAAGAAGCAATCATTATTAGCTCCAATTTATTTTCTTCATCCTCTTTTGGATTTTGAGTAGAAAACATGGCTAGATCAATAGATTTGGAGCCAAAGATATGATGCAGAAATCTAGGCAGGGATCAAGTAAGTGTTTTTAGTTTGAAATCTCTTTTACTTCCCTTCATAGTGTTCATCACCATTCATGCTTACCACCATCTTTGTGCATAATTATTACCCTAAGGACACACACACACACACACACACACACACACACACACACACACACACACACACACACACACACACACACACACACACACACACACACACACACACACACACACACAAACACACACACACACACACACACACACACACACACACACACACACACACACACACACACACACACACACACACACACACACACACAACCCCACACACACACACACACACACACACACACACACACACACACACACACACATGTGCACGTGCACATGTGCATGTACACACACACATATGCACACACTCACATGCATGAACACACTCACACACATGCACACACGTGCGCGCACGTGCGCGCACTCACTCACACACACACACAAACAAATATAGATAACTATATACATTAATTAATCAATAAAGTCATCTTAAAATGATTGATCCAAAAATTCAAGTTATAAACCTTGTAATGAACTTGAAATGGATGAGAATAATTAATCTCAATTTTCCCTTAACCTATTTCAATTTTTGTTTAATTCAATAATTTAATTCTAAAAATAGAAAATAAAAAATAGAGAATAAATGATAGTGACTGAGTAAATTATTTATGTGGTTCTCTAATTGGCTACATCCCTAGGTCCACTCTTTTGAGTGTTCTAATCAATGAAACCTCTTAAGAATAATTACCAAACTCTTCTATTTGAGATCACAATAAATGTTCATATCACATAACCTATATTCCCAAATAGAATATACCTCTACAATTAAAAAGGACATCCCTGTTAGGATTTAACTCTAAAATCCTTATTTTTTTCAAAATCCAACTCTATTTTTGCATCCCAAAATAATAAATAATGTACATGTTTATATGTTTGAATGCCTAACCAAGCTGGTTGGGCACATATATTTTTTTACCCCACTTTTTTGTGCTTGTATGTGCTATGTGGGAACAAAATTCCACATGTTTGGTAGGAAGGTGAGTTCTATGTTTTAATTTGAGGCATCCTTCCATGAAAGATATTTCATGTAGACATGTGATCCCCCTTCCTTTTGTACTGCCCATGTGGTAGTCCAGGTTTAGTGGTAAGTTGGTTTAATTTGAAGCCATGTTTGGAGATTGGATGTTAGAACTAAATCATGAATAAAATAGACTTCGAATATATAGACATGTGGATTCTTGTGAATAAATATTATCATGATGGGATAATATGGATATGTGAAAATATATGATTAGAAATATATATTGAGATATCTTGTGGCAATTACATAGGAATATTTGGAAATGTTTAATGGAAATTGTGTAACTAGGGTGTGGAATTATTAGACAGATAGTCCCACAAATGTAACCAAATAATTATCGCAACATATAATATAATTCCAATATAAAAAGTAATTAAAATACATTGGAAAAAAACTCCCTTCCATCAAAAGAGTGAGTCAATTATAGCTGAGGGGCCCCAACGAGTAAATAGGGGTTCCATTTCAACCTTTTTGCTTGTCAAAGATAGATGTAAATAAACTTTTCAATATCTTTATATTTTTTCCATGTGTCATATTTACATTATGATACTTGTCCTTTCAACATTCTACCACATCATCCCTTTCTAAGACCAAAATTTCCATAGCACATAACTTTTGCTAATGGACTTGGTTTTTGACCATTTAAAAAGAGCTAAAAAACTCACACTAAACTTTATGTTGTGTGAATAGTCTCTTCAAAATTTGAAGTTATCAAATCAAAAATTTCATGGGGATCCTTTGGATCACTTCTCCCCACTGAGATCTTTTGGACCTCGAAAATTTGACTTAATTATCAACCAAGTGAAAGTATTTTTTCCTCGCCTTTCTGATTTCCATCTATTTTACCTTGTTCAGATACATTCCTTTCAAATGAACATGAAGATATTCAACATCATCCCTTCACATAGTCTTGGTTTTCCTGTCAATAATAACATCTTCATGCAACTCATGAAGAAATTCAAGAGAAAAATCATGAACATTAGGAACTTGAAAACTCTCATCTTCATCCATAATCATAGGAGATTCATACAATTTCTATTTTTCCACATTAACCACTAAATAAATTTGCATATAAGAAGGCAAATCTAATAAAAAAGTATTTGTACCAATCTTTTCCAATATCCTAAAAGGACCATACCTATTTGGTTTTAATTTTTTATCTTCACCTTTCACTCTTTCCTTGCTAATGTGAATCCAAATTGATCATCAAATTTAAATTGATGATCAAATCAGTGTTTATCATGACTACCCTTATATTTAGCTTGGATCTTCTTGAACTATTCTTAAGCATATTTTTGAATCATCTAAATTCTTTGAATAAACTTTTTAGCTTTCTCAGCATCACTATTTCCATCGACCACTTAGTCAAATTCTTTTCCAAAAGAGAAGTCCAAAGGAGACTTAGGTAAATAACCAAAACAAGTCTAAAAAGGAGAATTTAAAATAGAAAAATGTAAAGTATGATTATAAGAATGTTTCACATAATATAAATTGTTAGCCCAGATTTCAATGGAAATAATGAATAAATTACATTATGTCAAAAGATTTTCACACTAAAAAATATAGTATTGTATTTAGATAAAAAAATTATAATGAAAGGTGAAAGCTTCAAAATCTTCATGGGTGGTTATGGGAACAAAATTTCTCGAGTAACCAGCTTATTTAACAATGTAAACTCTAAAACATAAACAAACTCTAAAACATTAAAATTAAACACTTTGGATCATTAAAAATAATACAAAAAACACCCCCTTGATCCAAAGGGGTATAGAAAGACAGAAGCAAGGAATTGTGAGTCATCCAAGTAGACTCTATTGCAACTACAATTGGTACACTGTGCATTCAAGATTGATCCACACCCTGATCATCCCTATACTGTAGTAGAATATGATCATACACTATTCAAATACATCCATCCTCACATAAGATTCATGGGTGGTTCTAGGAATAAACTTTCTCGAACAACCAACTTATTTAAAAAAGTAAACTCTAAAACATAAACAAACTCTAAAACATTAAAATTAAACACTTTGGATAATTAAAAATAATCTAACAAACTCCCCCTTGATCCAGAGGGGTATATAAAGACTGAAGAAAGGAACTATGAGTCATCCAAGTAAACTCTATCACAACTACAATTGTTACACTATGCATCTTAGATTGATCCACACCCTGATCATCCCTGCACTATAGTAGAACATGATCACACACTATTCAACTACATCAATCCTCACACAAAATATATCCAACAAGTGACTTCCCCTTGTATTATATATGACACATCTTAAACTAAAGCCCAATAATTACCAACATTTCCCATAGGCCTTTGTTCAAAACTAACAGTTCTAGCAACACAATGCTGACTCATACCACACATCATTGATTACTGATCGAAAAACTAATATTCAATATCTTCTCCCCCTATTAGGTGAGAGGTGAGAAGCCATAAAATAAATAAACCAAGTATAAATCACTGAAATACTCCACATCTAAGATAATAGAAACACTATATCTATGAAATCAAAGTAAACAAGCCAAAAAATGCTACTACATCAAATCCCAATCTTGAGCCTAGTAGATCACACAATATGGATGTGTCATTAGCTCAGAAGAAATAGTCATCAATTACAAAGCAAGAGACTTCATAATCATCCCATCCATTAGAATATAAGTAGAAGAATATCCAGAAGAAGACTCAGAAGAATGACTAGAGTGACCAACAATGTGTGCTTCTACTTCTTTTCAGTGTTGAGAAGAGCTCCATTTGGAAGGGAATTCTATAGAGATATGTCCTATACCACCACAATTATAGCATATGGTCTCACATCGACTAGAACTAGAGGAATAATATCCACCAAAGAATAATGTCTGTGCTTTTGTATGTGTCCATGTTAATGGTGATGCTCATACTGTGGAGAACTAGTATGATGTATATGTTTTGAAGAGCCTAAATGATCTCTATGTAAAGAATGATGCTTATGCCTAGAAGTGTGCCTGTGAGAGTGCTTTTGTTTATGAAAGTGCTTTGAAGAGTATTTCCTATTGGTCTCATACACTAGATTTATTGTTTTTGTATAGTATGCATCCTTAGTAAGTTTTTCTTTGTTCTTTACAAATTGTTGCTCATGTTGAGTGAGCAACTCACAAATTGAATTAAAAGTAGATTTGTTAAGCTTATCACTAAGCTGTAAAATATCTATAAACCTCCTATAATTAGGATAAAGACCATTCAAAATAATGAAAATGATCATTTCATCATCAATTTTCCCCCCAGTAGTTACATATTCTTGTTTCAAACTCTTAATGTGTAACACATAATCTAAAACATCTTCATCATCAGTGAGTTTAGTGTTGAACAACTACATAAGGAGATAAATTTTCTTGTAAGCAGGTTATTTATCATACAAGTCTTTTTAAAGATCTCCATGATTTCCATGCTTTAGATTTGATAGCTTCGATATGAATTATGACTTGTGCACTACAAGTGGATTTTAATAATGTAAGAGTTTTCCTGTCATGTTTGTAAAATTTTGAAAGTTTTGTGGTTTCAGTAAGTAATGTTGGTTTTTTTTCAACAACATCCCACAAGTCATTAAATATTAATGTATTTCCATGTTCATTGACCATTCTTTATAATTTTTAGGAGTTAGACGTCCAGTGTCAGAAATGAGGCTCACAATTTTAGCCATGATGCAAAAAGTAAGGAATGTTATCAAGGTTTTGCCTTTACCTTCAAAATAGCTTCCATTTTATAAATGATCTTGGGACTTGTAGTGAACTTACATTTTGAAGGTGTCAATTTCAACTGAAAATGCACCTTGATACATCATTTTTTTGATAAAAATCATATAAGGATACTCCAAAAAGTAAATTTGATCATTCCAATGAATCTAAAATTTTAAAAACCATGAAGATCACCTGGTCACATGACCACCTTCCTAGATAATTAAAGGAACAACTAGTGTTGCAAGAATTAGGACTTACACCCTTATGTCTCCATATGAAAAAAAAAGATTCTCAAAAGAGAATATTCCTCTAAAATATTCTCCAAAAATAATATTGTTCAAAAAGATAGATTTGAACTCTTGACCTCCCCTTTTCAAACCATTTCACAAAATTAAGCTTTCCAAGGGCTATGAGAATTTAGAAGTTTATAAAGATAAGATTTTATATATGAAATTGATTTTTTATCTCTATAATAATAAAAAAATATTACTTGAATGAGTAATTTTTTTTCATGAAAATCATCTCTCCAAGTAAACATCAAATCTTTGAAGCTTTAGGTGGGTCCCAGTCAAACCCTAATATTTAACAAACTATATGAAAACTTTGAAAAGTGAAATAGTTTATATTTATTAATATCCGAACACCTTCCTAAGAATTTCCAATGCCATAGATGATCTGAGAATGTTTTTAACTCTTTAGCATCTCCACCAAGCTATACAAGATTATACAAGTTTGAATCTTTCATTGTTTGACTAAGTTTGAGACTAAGAGAAGAGGATTTTATTGTATAAATATAATTTTTGATTCATGGAGGTTGTACAATAGCAATTTTTGGCTATACAACTCAATTTATTAGCTTGATTCTCCTCTCAGATGCATTTGGAATTGAAAAAAGTCTTTAGGAACTCAAGAACAAATTAATAATTGAGTAGATCAATTTTCATGAAGATGAAAACCATTTTATTCAAACATTGGAAATATATAGATTGAAAAAGCCATATAAATGTAGATACAAGATGTACTACTGCATATATTGCTTGATTAAAAACTCGCATAAGCTTTTTGAATTGACAAATGATCCTCACATGCTTATAAACATGTCATAAACTTAATAGACGGATTAAGGGAAGTTTGGATCCATTTTTAAATTTCACAAAGACTTCCAAGTGCAACAAATGCCATATAAATGACCTTTGAACAAATTTTGGGGTTTGAAAAAACAACTCTGAATCACTTTATGGCTTAAAAATCCAATCTTGAATTCTCAATATGGAATTTGGATGCACTACGACGGAGCAGGAAAAGCTTCTCCAATTATATAGTCGTACAAAACTACTTAACCTATTTTTCCAAATTTACTATAAAACTATTGAAAAATTAAATATTTTAATAATTTTCCAAAGTTTCAACTTTAGACTAACCAATTTTTTTTTGAAGGGCGTACCATTTTTTAGAATTCCACATGAATAAATCTTTCACCCCACATACTTTTCATCTTGAATTCACCATGCTTCAACAACCATGCTCTAATACCAATGTTGGCCTAGATTCCAATGGAAACAATGAAGAAATTACATTATGTCAAAATATTTAAACACAAAAAATAATGTTGTATTGTATTCAGATAAAAGAATTAAAATGAAAGGTGAAAGCTTAAAAATCTTCACGGGAGGTTATGGGAACAAATATTCTTGAGTAACCAACTTATTTAAATAAAACAAATCTAAAACATTAAAATTAAACACTTTGGATCATTAAAAATAATCCAACATAAATTTTCATCCCATAATTTAGGATGTTTACCAAAATACTCCCTGAATAGATGTTCCACCCTTAGGTTGACCACTTCTATTTTTCCATCGGTTTGTGGATGAAAGTCAGTGCTTTTATTTATCTTAGTATCCATCAAGTCTGACAAAGCTAACCAAAAATTATTGATGAATCAAGAATCTAGATCAGATGGATTAGAAGTGGGTAATCCTAAATGGATCCAAACATTTTTGAAGAATAAATTAGTAGTGTCCTCACCAGTAACATATCTAGTACAAAGAACCAAAAAACATATTTTGTTGAACCTATCCACAATCACATATGTAAAATCATGTTTTCTTCATGACATAGGTAAACCTCATACAAAATCCATAGAAATACTTTTCCTAGGATGGTTAGGAATAGGAAGAGGTGTATACAATCCTAAATTCTAATTACTAGGTTTACTTGTAGAACAAAGAATACAACCTTTGATATATTTACATACATTTTCTATCATATGAGGCTAATAAAAATATATTTGTAACTGTGTAACTATCTTACCAATGCCAAATGATCTGAAACAAGAGAAGTGTGAGCTTCTCTAATCATGTGAATACTCTAATCATGTGGAATACCTATTTTTCCAAGATGATATAACATTACATTATGCACATCATAGTCAAATTCTTCTACTAGTTTACCATTTTTTGAATCTTCATAGACATCCTTAAAATCAATGTCTCTAGCATATTGTTCTTTATATATTTCAATAACAAAAGGACCATGTTTCAAAATATAAAATTTTACAATAGAAGGTCTAGAAATCATATTAGTAACCTTGTTATGTGTTCCCTTCTTATACTTTATAACAATATGGAACTATTGAAAAAATCCCATCCATCAAAAGTTTTGTGACTATTTTAGCTTGGATTGTGATTGAAGATGTTGAAAAGACTAATGATCCATATGCATGATTATCTCTTTGCCCATGAAATAGTGTTTCCACTTTTTCACACTCTGCACCAAAGCATATAACTCTTTATCATAAGTAGGATATTTTTAATCATACTTGTAATGATTTATGAATGAAAACACACTAGTTTTAAGTTATGCATCAATACTTCCCCCATTTCATACCCACTAGCATCAATTTCTCTATTGAAAGATTGTCATTAATCAAGAAGTGCATGAACTGATGTCGTACTTATCTTTTCCTTTAGAGTGTTGAAATATTTTTCATATTTTCCTCCCCACTAAAAGACCTGTTTAATACTTGTTCAAGCTTTAAGGGAGATGTAATGTAACAAAATCTAGCAATAAATTTCCTCAAGAACAAAATTGCTCTAAGAAAAATCTTATCCTATGTTGCATTATTAGGCCCTGGCCAATTTACTATGGCCGAAACTTTTATAGGGTCTATTTTTAGTGAACCATTCCCTACAACATAGCCTAAATAAACTAAAGTTGTTTTTGTAAATTCACATTTTGACATATTTAAAAATAGTTTCTCCTTCTATAAAGTATCTAAAACTTTTATGATGTGTTTAAGATGATCTTCCCATGTGTTACTAAATATTGAAATATCATCTAAGTAAACAATTATAAAATCATCTAGAAATAGTCTTATCACATCATTCATAACCCGCATAAATGTGGAAGGTGCATTACAAAGCCCAAAAGGCATAACAAGCCATTTAGAAAGACCTTGCTTAGTTTTAAAATTAGTTTTAGAACTATCACAGTCACTTAGTCTTACTTGGTGATAACCACTTCCCAAATATAACTTAGTAAAATACTTTGCTTTTTAACTGATCTAATAAATCATCAATAAAAGGAAGAGGGTAGTGATTTTTAACTATTAATTTTTTCAAATCTCTAAAGTCTGTGCATATCTACCATGTACCATCTTTTTTAGGTACCAAGACAATAGACAAACCACATGGAGAGGTGCTTGATCAAATGACACCTTTCTCAAGTAACTTTATCACTTCTTTATTTCTTCATTCTCTACTACAGATATCCTATATATGCCAATTCGAGGAAGAGATGCATCCTGTTGCAATTCAATCTCATGTTGAATTTCCTTCTTTGGAGGTAAACCTTGTGGCTCCTAAGAAACACCATTATAGTTGTAAATAATCTTTTTTATCTTAAATTTATGTTTAGGATCACAACCCTATCAGGCCTTATATTTCTCATCATCCTTGGCTTTCACAACCATGAGAACAAAACTCTTTCTTGAGTTTACAAGTCTTTTCATTTATCCTATAGAAACAAGAGTCAAATTGGACTTAACATGATGGGCTCTTGCTATGAATTCAATCCCATATTTAACAAGCACATATTTGTTCTGTTCCCTATAAAAGAGTGCCTTTCTATAATATAAGTAAGGAATACCCAAAAAAAATCCATAAATATCCAAAGGAACCACATCTAATTCTACTTCATCAATGAATTTAGAAGTAATAACAAACCTTAAAGTGCATTTTTTCATGACTTCAAATTTTGTATTGTCACACACCCATCCTAGAGGATATGGTTTTGGATGTAGTTTAGTTTTGATTCCTAAATTTCTAACAACCTCTTTAGAAATAAGATTAGCTTGTGACCCACTATCAAAAAGAGTGTTTATTTTATTATGTTTAGCTATAACTCCTATGTGTAAAATCTCATTCCTTTTATTTTCAAAATTATTAGATTTAGTTTTAGAAGAAGAAGAAACAAGATAAGGTTAAATGTTAGAAGAGGAAGAAGTTAAACCTATCAGACCCATGGCAGTCACCTTTGTTTCATCACAAGAATCGGATCCCAGGTCTTGTTGAACTACATCATTAGCCTTATTTTTCTTCTTATTCCAGAACCTCTTTGTTTTGAGTTCTGTATGTAGTGTTCAACACTTAGCCTCATCATGATTCTTCTTAAAATGATTACAAAATAGTTTTCCTTCCTCTTTCTTAACCATGTAAGTTGATTTACTCTTACCCTTTCCTTTACCTTTGTCTTTTCTTTCAAATGGCTTATGAGACTTCTTCACATAGCCTTCCTTAGTCATCATACCCCTGGCTTCCATATGTATAGCTTGCACACATATTTCATCGAGGTTAGAATGATTAAACATAAGAATAGTATGCCTCAAATAGCTATGAAAACCTCCAATATACTTCAACAATGTTTCTAGACTGTAAATAGGAATGCCTAACATTAATGCCTTCTTTATAAACTCCTGAGTATAGTCTTCACTCTAACCTTTATTTTGTGTGAAAGTTTGTTAATCCATATTATCTTGTTGCATATAACCCAAAGGAAAAAAATACTTTCTTAGCTCAGATCCAAAATCATTCCAAGAGGAAATCACCTTACAATGTTGTTTTAGATCAGCTTGAATCTTACTCTCCCATAAAATGAGTGTTATACAACACATATGGAGAGTAGCCAACTGAATTTTGGCTTCTTCACTATCAATCTTCTAAATCTTGTAATATATCTCAATCTACTTGACCAAGTCATCCAATTTATCTACACTTAGGTCACCATTATAAATTTGCAAATCAAATTTAATATATAATTTCAAGTGTGGGATAGTTTTACTATCTATAGAATAAGAGCCATTCTTGGAAGGTGAAAGAGGAGTTTCTTCTCCTTTAGTTTTATCTTCCTTTGCTTTCTCATTCATACATTCCTCATACATTTCCTCAATCATGGTTTTCATACTAAGGAAAGCATATTGGAAGTCTATCTTAGACATCTTAGATCCCATACTTTATTGTTGGCTTGCACGTCTTTGACCAATTTCAGAATTAAAATTTGATGTTCTCCTTTACCACACCTTACTTTAGACTAGGTTTACTTGCAATACTATACTACAATGCCAAACAATGTTATATAGCCTTGATCACTAGCTTTAATACCAAATTAATCCAAAAATTTAAGTTGTAAACTTTGCAATGAACTTGAAATGGATGAATAACTAAATAATTAATCTCAATTTTCCCTTAACTTATTTCAAATTATCATTAATTCAATAATTTATTTCTAAAAATAAAAAAAATAAAAAATAGAGAATAAATGATAGTGACTTAGGAAATTGTTTACGAGATTCACCAATTGGCTATGTCCCTGGGTCTACTCTTCTAAATATTTTGATCAATTAAAACTCTTGATAATGATAATAAAACTCTTCGGAGTGTGATCATAATAAATATTTCTATTATATAACCTATATTCCTAAGCAAAATAGATTTCCACAGTTGAAAAGGATGTATTGCTTAGGAGGAAGGTAAGTTTTATGTTTTAATTTGAGGCATCATTCCATATAAGTTGGTCCATATAGACATGCAATCCCCCCTCCTTTCATGTTGCGCATGTGGCAGCCCATTCGTAGTGATAAGTTGGTTTAATTCAAAGTTATGTTTGGAGATTTGATGGGTAGAACTAAACCATGAATAAACTAGACTTGGAATATTTAGGAAAGTAGATTCTTGTGAATGAGGATTATCATGATGGGATACAAGGATATGTAGAAACATATGAATAAAAAAATATATTGATATACCTCAGTGGTAATTAAATAGGAATATTTGGAAATGTTTAATGGAAATTATATGGCGAGGGTGTGGTATTATTGGCTAGATAGTCCCACATCTGCAACTAGAATAATTAGCACAACATATAAGATAATTCCAATATAAAGAGTAATTAAAATATGGTAGTAAAAGAATCCCCTCTATCAGAAGAGTGATTTGATGATTCTGGCTTAGGGCCTCCAATATAAGGTGGCATTATCATTGATGGAATCAAAAGTGAATAAATAATAAGAACCTAAGACAAGAAAGAGGGAAGAGTTACCTATTTTTCAATAGTTAGTGGAGGAAAGGGAACATAGAAAATATATCAGTTGATCCACTAGGAATCTTAGGCCTTTCTTCCTCAACTCTATGTTTTAGAGAAGATGAAACAACTATATATGCCCAAGAGGTAGAATGAATCCCAATTCTTTCTTCAGTATGAATTACACAAGATGGGCCAGCTTCTCCTTGTGCTTCCTCTCCTACCTAAGAAGGAGGTCCATGGATGGGTTTCAATCCTTTTGGAATCTTCTATGGTAATGATGGGATCATATTGGATCCTTTGTGCTATTATCATAGACATATTAGTTTTATGCATTCTGATGGCCACCGCAGAGTCATCTTCAACATTATGAATATGTTATCATGCTAATAAGATTGATGTCTATATTTAATTCTCACCTTTTTCTCATATTTACTAAGGTGTCCCATGACATTATCTCTAGGATTCTAATCCTTGAAAGGTACCTATTTGGGTCCATAATGAGTCTTGATTTTCCTAAAAAATGCTAGGTGCTCCCACCTTTCATTCTTCATTTCACCAATGTTGAGGGGAGTGGGATGGAATGTTGCTTGCATTATTTAGCTCAATATGAATGATATCATACAATTGAGAATTAATTTCTTGATCAAACACTTTATCTCGCATAATCCTTGGTACGTTTAAGGAGTGTGCATTTATACCCTCAATATTGATCCTAGTTTGCTTGTGATATAGATAGTAGTCGTCTATCTTTCTAATAGTCTTATTTATATGATTAGAAAGCTTTTTTATATTCTTCCCACAGATGGATTGATATACTCTGGGATAAAAGATCTCAATTATCCTCTTCATATTCTTCCTAAACCCATGAATATAAAAAATGTTGAACTCATCACACAACCTATTATGAGGATACTCAGTGGATGGTTTTCAAGGTTGATCATGAGATGCATGTATAGTTGTAGTTATTACATCCACCACATAGGACATCATATAAAAATTCTCATCTAGAGAACTTGCAGGATGAGTGAGTTTCAAAATTAGCTTAGAGTTAATAATTTTTCCTAAGGATATATTTTTTTATAGAAGTTAGAACTATATATAGTAATGGGACCCTTACCTTGTTGATGTAAACAATGGTTGGGAGACCAAATATCCTATTTAGTAAGGCCAATACAATTTTGACCCTTGGCCTGATTGCGATAATGGAAATATTAAATGTAGGGCCTTCTAGTCTAAATTTACTGGGGTGACCATCCCATTCCTATAACTTATTGATCATGTTATATTTATGAAGTCATGCATTCACCATTTCTTTCTTATACTTCATGTCTAGTAGTGGAAGCCTGTAATATTTTTTGAAGGCATTCCCATAGATGTCCACTATTGGTGTCTTTCTTAATCTAAAATAGAATATCTTTCTAATAACCTTTCCATTAAATAACAAATCATACAATAAGTCAATGCAGGGCATTACTATTAGTTTAATCATTCCATTATGGAAACCAACTACCTTAATTGCTTGTAAGTCATATTATCTCTACATGAAGAGGTAAATTTGATCCTCTTCTCTATAAGGAATGACTAAATTGACCTTGTCCCAAGTATTTTAATAGTGTTTGAATTCATGATTCAAAGGAGTTGAATTCAATGTTTTATTTGTGAATCCCTTTGCACCTACAATTGAGTAAGTAGAGGGGATGGAGATGCGAGATGAGGAATTCATTGGTGTTATTTTCAAACTCCTTGCTTTGTGAAAAGTTCATAAATTATTGGTTACAATGGAGTTATGGATTCACAGTATGCACTCGGGCTATGAGTTTGTAATGCTCTGGATAGTGTGGAGGCAATGTAAATCGATTGAAAATGGTAGTTCAAAATTTATTGCCTCAGTTGCATTGAGCACAAGAATTGAATGAATGAAAGCTCTTATTCATGAAAATAAAGTGTAGAAATGACTTTTGATCTTTAATCTTTTCATTTGAATATCATGAAATCAACTTTTATGACATTTAAATTCTGTGTGGCTTCTTCCCCAACTTCTTGAATGCTTAGTCATCCTCAAATGATATATGTCTCCTTTCCACTCTTCCAAACTTGACCTTTGTGTCTTTATTTTTTTTGTGTCTCTGAATGACACATGTCTATCTATCTCTATTCCATTGATGGTTGAGGTGTAATTTGTTTACACTTTGCCTTATCAGGAATGTGGGTTAGCAAGATAGTGACAAGTATCAGGATCCCACTTTTCTACTAAAAATTTAAGCTTTAAATACATGTGGATTGTTAGGATACCAATCTGGTGAGATGATGACAACTGCTGAGATATTCATACAAGTTCTTCAACCAACATCATTCCTAGGTCAACAGGCTAGTGGGATGATGACAAGAGGAAATATCTCATTGTTCTACCTATCTAGTATCTTTGTACAAGTCCTTCAGCCTACATCACGTCCAAGTCACCTATCCACTGACTTGTTCCTTTTAAATTGATACTCTGGGTGAGTGAAATGTTGTTGTGTGTCCAAGATGGGCTCTAGAATAGTCTAATAAAGGCGTAAGTGCAAAGAATTTTGTTTAAGACAACAAAGATAAACCATCCACTAAATGTAACAACATGTCAACACTGTTTGTGCTAAAAAATAAAAAACTTAAGAAAATATATGTAAGTATTTAAATTAAATTGAAGGAAAATAATAAAGCATATAATGTTGTTTAGGCATAACATCAATCCTTTTAGTCTTGATAAGATGCTATAATTAATGAAAACATATAGATTGTTTTTGAGCAAATAACTCAAAATCGAGATAATTAAACATATTTCTCAAGCATTAGATAAAATTATTTTCATTCATACTTCGTCAAACTTATGTATCATAATATTCCATTTTGAAAGAACTTAAGAGCATGTTTAATCTATATTGGGCACCTATTTGAAAAAAATTAAATACGATGTGTGTGTTTAGGCACACCAATTTTACTGTTGGAGACTTTAAATTTTAGAATAACTCTCTCAATCATTATTACTATTCTAAACTTTAAAGTTCTATCGATAAACCTAATTATCAAATTATATAGTTTGTGCATATGGAACCTCTTCAACATATTATTACTTTTGTTTTCTTTTTATGTTAAACAAACTTGAAAGTACTAAGTGATTGGTAGGGGGGAAGGAGGGAAGCATTGGGAACCTCCTTCACAGAATAAGTTTCCTCAACTAGCTCTTTCCATTTGGATCTCTAGACATGATTTTGTAATTAAGCACCATTATGATATTGAAAATAACTAGCATACAGATGATCAGGACCCTTTACTAGTTGATGAAGACCTCCTTACTCAAGGGCGGTGGGGAGGGAACTCTCAGTATCTTTTGCCTCCTCTACCTCTTTACGCCATCATGTTTGTTGTTGTTGCTTAATGGGTTCCTTGTTGGTTGTGATTTTTTTTAATCTTTTTTTTGGTTGATGTACACTTGAGTTAGTTTAACCTTCGTATTTGTGGCTTTTGAGGTGGCTTTTAGTGGATTTTTCTCTCTTTCTGAGGTTTATTTTAGCTCAATATGATTGTGATTTAAGGGTGTGACTTTTTCACTCATCCATTTTATATCATTAATGATGTATTATATCTTGTATTATTAATGAAAGTGTATTATTCAATTAAATAAAAAACATTAAGTGATAGCCCTATCATGTATTTTAAAAAATTGACTAAATAATCATCAAATATATTTTTATATTTTCTATTATTAGCCAATTTGAATGTATTAAGTGATTGGCTTATTATGTATGAAAATATAGATTAAATAATTATTAATTTTATATATTTGATTTCTTTCAATTATTATTTAATTAGAATAAATTAAGTCATAGTTTTAATATTTATAAAAAAAATGAGCTCAGAAATCATTATGCATACTTTTGATTTTGTCTTTATTAATTAACTTGAGTGGTCTAAATGATAATGATAGTACTATGATATATAAAAAAATAAATTAAGGAATCATCATTTTAGAGTATTATTTGATTTTTTTATTAATGTACTTAATTCTTTTTTAATTGAGAAGTTCAAAGTTAAATGGATGTTAGTATTTCTATCTATGTTTTGAATTACATATCAGTGACTTTAATTGATGAGTAAGCATATATTGAAATCTAAGTGTTCCTTAGGTTAAGAAATGATGATTAGGCGACATTTAATATCTCAGTCACTTAAGGCATGATTTTAACTCTATCCATTCAACTACTCATGTCAAATATATATAAAAAATTGTAATTTAGTGGATAGTATAACAACTTATCATCCTCACCAATTGAATTATAACCCTTTCAATTAGTCAAATCATTTTAATATTTACAACATGTAAAGACAATAAAAAATTGAAACATTATCTTTATAACATATAAAAATAATAATAAATGATAAAATTATTATCATGCTTAAATTAAGTAAAAAATAATAATATATACAAATAATTATAAACTAAGAATTATCATTATTACATACATTTAAAAAAAGTAAATTTTCTTCTTAATAATACATTAAAATCCATTTTATGGTTTTTTTCATATTAATATATTAGAATAAGTGTAAAATGCAAAAGAAAAAACAAATTTAAAATGTGAAACTTTTTTGAAATTAATTTTTTTAAATATTAATATATTCATTTAATTAATTTTTTTAGAAAATTTAATACCATGTCCCCACATCAAACCAATTAACTGGACACACACACACACACACACACACACACACACACACACACACACACACACACACACAGAGAGAGAGAGAGAGAGAGAGAGAGAGAGAGAGAGAGAGAGAGAGAGAGAGAGAGAGAGAGAGAGAGAGAGAGAGAGAGAGAGAGAGAGAGAGAGAGAGAGAGAGAGAGAGAGAGAGAGAGAGAGAACATGCCATATGTATTCATTAATAAATAAAGTTATCTTAGAATGACTTAAACATGCAAGTAATTTTTTTTTTAAAATAATCTATTAGATTTTTTTGTAAAAACTTTCACGTATTTATAATTATTAATACTTTAATTAAAAATATAATAATATTAAGAAATAAATATCATTTGTATTGAACGCATGGATTTTCTCACTGCCACATTTTTGTAAGGTAGAATAAAACTATGGATGAGATTTGACTGGTAGTGAGATCTTAGTTTTGAAGCCCATCTTCCCAGTTTTAAATGATTTTAAATGTCTTTTATACCTTGGAATATAATGTTCGCATCTTGATGAACTTAAGCCAAATTTGGGAAGCCACTAATTTTACAAGTTCTTAAATGTTATATATTCATGATAGATATTTGAAAGTCTCTTGAAATATTTAATTGATTTAAAATGAAAATAAAAAAATTAATGACCTTTTAAAAATTTTGACCGTCACCAAATTTTCTATAAATGTGTGACTTTAGACATCAAATATCATATACACAAGAGCTAAACCCTCACTTATCCATATAAATGTTGTGGTTCTAAGGACAAGTAAATATTTTTTGAGACCATTTTAAAATAAAATAATATATAATAAATTAAAATTTATTTATAAATCATATACATTATTATTATAAATCTAACTTCATGAAACATATATTTGTACGAAATCGTGTTTAAAAAAAAAGATAAAAAATTGTATTAACCTTAAATGAATATTAATATTACATTAAATATATATATCTAAATAAAATTTACTGTACAAATAAATGCCTCTCAATGAGTAATAGACTAACAAGTAAACATTATTATTAAATATCACCATGCAAATCACTATTTCTTTCTAAAGCAACTAGACTTTACCTTCCATCCATGATTTAAACAATCAGATTTAATTATGGTTTGCTTTTAGTTTTTAGGACGTTGAATTTAGATAGTCAGTTAATAATTATAGCTAATGTTTTGTTTTTAATGGAACTGCTAGCTTTCTTGGATAACAAACAATACATGTTTATTTTTTTTATTTTTTATATTATTTTTAGACAAAACAATCCTTGTTGTATTGTAATCCTTTTTTTATATAAGCATGAATAATAATGAAATAGTTTTAACAATTTGCAAATAAATATTTTTATGTGCTCTATTTCTCCTAAGTTTTTTGCTTAGTTTTTTCTGTTTTTATCTCATAACCTGTGGGTGCAGGAATTTGCTTTAGTTTTAGATTTTACATTTGGTACCAGAGTAAGGATTTTCTTTTGAATTAAAGATTTAATGCTTGAAAATTTGCCAAAATTTTATCATGTCAAATTCTAACTCCTTGCCCATTCCAGAATTTGATGGAAATGAGTATGATTATTGGTTCATCAAAATAATGACTTTTTCTTATAGTAAAGGATTTGTGAGAGATTATTGAATCAGGTTATGTAGAGCCAACTGATTAGAATGCCCTCACAACCAATGATAAACTAGCTAAGAAGAAGAATGATCAAGCCTTTTTTCATATTCAAATAGCTCTAGATAATAGCCTATTTCCAAGAATGGTAAGAGCAAAGACAACTACGGATGCCTAGAAGACTGTAAAAGAAGTTTACCAAGGTAGTGATCAAGTCAAAGTTGTCAAGTTATGAACGTTGAAGAGAGAATTCAAGAATTTGAAGATGAAAGAAGCTAAAAGTGTGATTACCTATTTTGTCTAAGTAAAATATGTGGTCAATAAGATGGCTACACTTAGTGAGATTGTGATCAAGAAGGTGTTGAGGACTCTCATACCAAGGTGAAACCATATTGCCATAATCATAGAAGAAAGTAATAATTTATTTACCCTTCAATTTGATCTTTGATGTCTCATGAAGAAAGATTGATAGATTCATTTGGAGACAATGATGAGAAAGCTTTTTCCTCCAATGTACAAATCACAAAGAATGAAGATGCCAATAATAGCACCAAAAGCAATCAAGGCCAAGGTAAAGGTCAAAATCATAATTACTCAAGAGGAAATAGAGGTAGAGATGGTTCACGAGGAAGAGGTGGCTTCAAAGGAAGAGGTTGACTTGATAAAACAAATGTCCAATGTTACCATTGTAATAGGTATGGCCACTTTGAAAAGGATTGCAAATTAAAAGAAGGTAAAAGTGTTTATTATGCTCAAGAAGGTGAAGAGAATCCTCTAGATAATTTATTTTTATCTTATAACAAAGCTAAAAATATTTATAAAGATGTTTGGTATTTAAATTTGGGATGTTTTAGCCACATGTTAGGGAATGAAAATATTTTTTCTATAATGGATGAAATTTTCAAATCCAAGATCAAGCTTGCTGATGACAAAACATTGGAGGTTGCTGCTAAAGGAGATATGGAAGTCTGAACTAAAGAAGGTATGAAAAGTGTTAAAGGACATTTATTACACTCCATAATTAAAGCATAATCTATTGAGTGATGGGCAATTGTGTGAGATAAATTATAAGGTGGTGTTTGAAAATCAGCAATGCATAATTTATGATAAGAATCAAGGCAATAGGGTGGTTACAGTTGTTCCTATGATAAAGAATAGGATGTTCCCATTGAAGACTGGTGAACATAACAATAGCCTTGCCAATATAGCATATGAGGATACAATTTGGTTGTGGCATTTCAAGTATGGGAATTTAAATATTCATAATTTGAAGATTCTAACATCATTTTGTTAATTATAAACCTCCAAGTCCTGTTATCTATAAATGCATGGTCTGTGGACTAGTTTGAACAACCTCATAATTTGGACTTATTACAAATATGTAATAAAGATGTGTTTTATTTATAATAATTCCAATTAATTCTTGATCAAGTCCAATTTATTTATCATATTTTTCAACTACTAATTATTTATGATCATTTTAAATAACTTGGACTTATCACAAATACATTATACAGATGTGATTTATTTGTAATAAGTCCAACTTAATCTTGATACAGTCCAATTTCTTTCTGTTAGTTTTCAAAAATTTGGACTATTGATAACTCCAAATTATACAAAATACATGATTTCATACATGTCTTTAATGATCTCTCTATCTCCTTTAAGTTTTATTTATTATTTCCATTCTAGGGCAAGGAGAAAAAACATGTTTTTTAAATCATCCCTAATTTATACTACATAGATATAAATGTAGGAATGTGAAAAAAATATAAAGTACCCCAACATGTCATCTTTGTTCTAGATCGAAAAAAGCCAAAACATTTTCCAAATAAGGTCTTTCTATAAATCGCTAGCTCCATCTCCAAAATGGTCATCTTAGAAATAGAGAATGGGAGAGTTGTCAAAGAGGGAAATATGAATATGTCCAACTAAAAAATTTGGTCACTAAATATGGGCTTGGCTTGGAGGGATATTTGATCAATTAATCCAATCCCTAAGAGGAGTAGAGGGGACCATATGAATGTTTTACACTAGAGTCAAAATTAGATAAGAGGTGGACCCATAAAGCCAAGACATACAAAACTCGATGAAACTATGGAAAGGGTTAGAGGAGTTTACATAACCCTTGTAAAATCATATTTCCTTAATGATAGGACTAATGACAATAGCAATAACAATAATATAGAAACATTTCAATTTGTGATGCTCTACGATCATAGAATTAGAAGAGACTAAAAAACCCCTAGATAGTGATTTTTTAAGGCCAAAAGTCTTAGCTTCACTTTTAACACTATCAAATAAAATACCTAAAACATTGTTAGGTAAAGAAGTAATCATTATTAGCTCCAATTTATTTTCTTCATCCTATTTTATATTTTGAGTAGAAAACATGGCTAGATCAAAAGATTTGGAGCCAAAGATATGATGCAAAGATCTAAGCAGGGATCAAGTAAGTGTTTTTAGTTTGAAATATTTTTTACTTCCCTTCATAGTGTTCATCACCCTTCATGTTTACCATCATGTTTGTGCATAATTATTACCCTTTGGACACACACGCGCACGCGCACGTGCGCACACACACACACACACACACACACACACACACACACACACACACACACACACACACACACACACACACACACACACACACACACACACACACACACACACACACACACACACACACACACACACACACACACACACACACACACACACACAAAAAAATGATATAGAATAATATACATTAATTAATCAATAAAGACATCTTAAAAGGATTGATCCAAAAATTCAAGTTATAAACCTTGTAATAAACTTGAAATGGATGAATAACTGAATAATTAATGTCAAATTTCCCTTAATTTATTTCAATTTGTCTTTAGTTCAATAATATAATTCTAAAAATAAAAATTAAAAAAATAGAGAATAAAAGATAGTGAATAAGTAAATTGTTTATGTGGTTCACTAATTGGCTACGTCCTTAGGTCCACTCTTTTGAGTGTTCTAATAAATGAAGAATCTTAAGAATAATTACCAAACTCTTCTATTTATGATCACAATAAACCTTCATATCGCATCACCTATATTCCCAAATAGAATATACCTCTAAAATTAAAAAGGACATCCCTGTTATGATTTCACTCTAAAATTCTTCTCTGTTTTAAAAACCAACTCTATTTTTGCATCCCAAAATAATAAACAATGTACATGTTTATATGTTTTAATGCCTAACCAAGCTGGTTCCGTGCATATATTATTTTACCCAAAGTCTTAAGTTCATCTCCCACTTTTTTGTGCTTGTATGTGCTATGTGGGAACAAAATTCCACATGTTTGGTAGGAAGGTGAGTTCTATGTTTTAATTTGAGGAATCCTTCCATGCAAGATGGTCGATGTAGACATGTGATCCCCCCTCCTTTTTTTAGTGCCCATGTGGCAGTCCAGGTGTAGTGGTAAGTTGGTTTAATTTGAAGCCATTTTTGGAGATTGGATGGTTAGAACTAAACCATGAATGAAATAGACTTCGAATATATAGACATGTGGATTCTTGTGAATAAAGATTATCATGATGGGATAAAATGATATGTGAAAATATATGATTATAAATATATATTGAGATATCTTAGTGGCAATTAAATAGGAATATTTGGAAATGTTTAATGGAAATTGTATAGCTAGGGTGTGGTAAAATTGGATAGATAGTCCCATAAATGTAAGCAAAATAATTAGCATAACATATAATATAATTCCAATATAAAGAGTAATTAAAATACATTGGAAAAAGACTCCCTTCCATCAAAAGATTGAGTCAATTCTATCTTAGGGGCCCTCGAGAGTAAATAGGGATTCCATTTCAACCTTTTTACTTGTCAAAGACCGATGTAAATAAACTTTTCAATATCTTAATATTTTTTCCATGTGTCATATTTACATTAAGACACTTGTCCTTTCAAAATTATACCACATCATCCCTTTCTAAGACCAAAATTTCCATAGCACATAACTTTTACTAATGGACTTGGTTTTTGACCATTTAAAAAGAGCTAAAAAAACACACACTAAACTTTACGTTGTGTGAATAGTCTCTTCAAATCTAGAAGTTATCAAATCAAAAGTTTCATGGGGATGATGCGGATCACTCTTCCACATCGAGAGCTTTTGGACCTCCAAAATTTGAAATAATTATCAACAAAGTGAAAGTATTTTTTCCTCACCTTTCTGATTTCCATCTATTTTACCTTGTTCAGATGCATTTATTTCAAATGAACATGAAGATATTCAACATCATCCCTTCACATAGTCTTGGTTTTGCTATCAATAATAACATCTTCATATAAGTCATGAAGAAATTCAAGAGAAAAATCATCAACATAAGGAACTTGAATACTCTCATCTTGATCCATGACCATAGGAGATTCATACAATTTCAATTTTTCCACATCAACCATTGAATAAATTTTCATATAAGAAGGCAAATCCAATCAAAAAACATTTGTATCAATCTTTTCCAAAATCCTAAATGGACCATACCTATTTGGTTTTAATTTTTTATCTTCACCTTTCACTCTTTCCTTGCTAATGTGAATCCAAAATTGATCATCAAATTTAAATTGATGATCAAATCAGTGTTGATCATGCCTAGCCTTATATTTATCTTGGCTCTTCTCTAACTATTCTTGAACATATTTTTGAATCATCTAAATCCTTTGAATAAAATTTTTAACCTTCACGGCATCACTATTTCCATCCACCACTGAGTCAAATTCTTTTCCAAAAGAGTCTAAAGGAGACTTAGGTAAATAAACAAAATAAATATCAAAAGGAGAATTTAAAGTAGAAGAATGTAAAGCATGATTATAAGAAAGTTTCACATAATATAAATTATTAGCCCAGATTTCAATGGAAATAATGAATAAATTACATTATGTTAAAATATTTTCACACTAAAAATAATGTTGTATTGTATTCAGATAGAAAATTTATAATGAAAGGTGAAATCTTAAAAATCTTCATGGGTGGTTACTAGAACAAAATTTATCGAGTAACCAACTTATTTAACAAAGCAAACTCTAAAATGTAAATAAACTCTAAAACATTAAAATTAAACACTTTGGATCATTAAAAATAATCCAACCAACTCCCCCTTGATCCAAAGGGGTATAGAAATACTAAAACAAGGAACTATGAGTCATATAATTATACTCTACCATAACTATAATAGGTACACTATGCATCCTAGATTGATTCACACCCTGATCATCCCTACACTGTAGCAGAACATGATCACACAATTCAACTTCATCAATCCTCACATAAAATCTATCCAACAAGTGATTTCCTCCTATATTATGTATGACACATCTCAAATTGATGCCCAAAAATTTCCAACATCTCCCATAGGCCTTTGCTCAACACTAACAATGCTAGCAACACAATGCTGACTCATACATCACATCACTGATGACTTATCAAAATACCAATATTCAATATCTTCTCCCCCTTTTAGGTGAGAGGTGAGAATCCATGAAATAAATAAACCAAGTATAGATCACTCAAATAATCCACATCAAAGATCATACAAACACTACATCTATGAAATCAAAGTAGACAAGCCAAAAAATGCTGCTACATTAAATCCCAGTCTTGAACCTAGTAGATCACACAAGATGGGTGTGTCATTAGCTCAGAAGAGATAGTCATCAATTAAAAAGCAATAAACTTCATAATCATCCCATCCATTAGAAGAATAGCTAGAAGAAGACCTAGAATAATGACCAAAATGACTAGAGTGACCAACAAAGTGTGCTTCTACCTTTTTTTAGTGTTGAGAAGAGCTCTATTTGGAAGGGCATTATATAGAGATATGTCCTATGCCACCACAATTGTAGCATATGGTCTCATGTCCACTAGAACTAGAGGCATAATAGGTACCTGAAGAAGAATGTTTGTGCTTGTGCTTGTGTCCATGTTAATGGTGATGCTCATGCTTTGGAGAACCAATATGATGTCTATGTTTCAAAGAGCCTAAATGATCTCTATGTCTAGACTGATGCTTATGCCTAAAAGTGTACCTGAGAGAGTGTTTCTATTTTCTATTTCTAAAAGTGATTCAAAGAGTGTTTCCTGTTAGTCACATACAATAGACTTCTTTTTTTAGTAGAGTATGCATCCTTAGTAAGTTTTCCTTTCTTCTTTATAAATTATTGCTCATGTTGAGTGAGCAACTCACAAATTGAATTAAAAGTAGATTTGTTAAGCTTATTACTAAACTGTAAAATCTTTAGAAAGATCTTGTTGCTATTATTAAGGCCATTCAAAATAATGGAAATGAATATTTCATCATCAATTTTCCCCCAGTAGTGACATATTCTTGTTTTAAATTCTTAATGTGTGACACATATTCTAAAACATCTTCATCATCAGTGAGTTTAGTGTTGAGCAACTACATAAGGAGATCAATTTTCGTATAAGTTATTTATCATATAATTATTTTAATGATTTCCATGCTTTCCATGCTTTAGATTTGATATCTTCGATATGAATTATGACTTGTGCGCTGCAAGTCAATTTTAATAATGCAAGAGTTTTCCTATCATGTTTGTGAAATCCTACAAGTTTTGTAGCTTCAGTGGGTAATGTTGGTTGTTTTTAAACAACATCCAACAAGTCATTGAAGATTAATGTGTTTCCATGTTCATTGACCATTCCTTATAATTTTTAGGAGTTAGACATCCAGTGTCAGAAATGAGGCTCAAAATTTTAACCATGATGCAAAAAGTAAGGAATGCTATCAAGGTTTTGCCTTTACCTTCAAAATAGCTTCCATTTTATAAATGATCTTGGGACTTGTAGTGAACTTGCATTTTGAAGGTGTCAATTTCAACTAAAAATGCACCTTGATACATCATTTGTTTGAAATAAAAACATAAAGATACTCCAAAAAGTAAATTTGATCATTCTAATAAATCTGAAATGTTGAAAATCATGAGGATCGTCTGGTCACACGACCACCTTCCTAGATAATTAAAGGAACAACTATTGTTACAAGAATTAGGAATTACACCCTTATGTCTCCATGTGAAAAAAAAAATTCTCAAAAGAGAATATTCGTCTGAAATAATCTCTTAAAATAATATTATTTCAAAAATAAATATTTGAACTCTTGACCTCCCCTTTTCAAACCACTTCATAAATTTAAGCTTTCTAAGTGCTCTATGAGCATTTAAAAGTTTATAAAGAAAAGATTTTCTATATGAACTTGATTTTTCTGGTCTATGATAATAAAAAAATATTACTTGAATGAGTAATTTTTAATTTTTTTCATGAAAATCATTTCTCCAAGTAAATATCAAATCTTTTAAGCTTTAGGTGGGACCCAATCAAACCCTAATATTTAACAAACTATATGACAACTTTATAAATTGAAATAATTTATATTTCTCAATATTCCAACACCCCCCTAAGAATTTCCAATGCCATAACTGATCTGAGAATGTTTGGAAATATTTAGCAACTCCACCAAGCTGTACAAGATTATACAAGTTTGAATCTTTCACTATTTGACAATGTTTGAGACCGACTAGAGAGGATTTGGTTGTATAAAATTGATTTTTGATTCATGGAGGCTGTATAATAGCAATTTTGGGCTGTATAACTCAATTTATCAGCTTGATTCTCCTCTCAGATGCATTTTGAATTGAAAAAATTCTTCAAGAACTCAAGAATAAATTAATAGCTGAGCAGATCAAATTTCATGAAGATGAAAACCATTTTATTCAAACATAGGAAATATATAGATTGAAAAATACATATAAATGTAGATAGGAGTTCTACTGCTGCATATATTACTTAAAAAAAAACTCACATAAGCTTTTTGAATTGAAAAATGATCCTCAGATGCTTAGAAATATGTTAAAAACTTAATAGATGGATTGAGGGAAGTTTGGATCCATTTTAACTTTTCACAGAGATTTCCAGGTCCAATAAAAGCCATACAAATGACCTTTGGAAAAAAATTTGGGTTTGAAAAAAAATCTCTGAATCACTTTATTCCTTAAAAATCCAATCTTGAATGCTAAAGATGGAATTTGGATGCACTACTAAGGAACAGGAAAAACTTCTCCAATGATATGGCTGTACAAAACTACTCAACCTATTTTTCCAAATTTACTATAAAACTATTGAAAAATTAAATCTTTTATTAATTTTCCAAAGTTTCAACTTTAGACTAACCAAAAATTTTGTGAAGGGCATACCATTTTTTGGAATTCCACATGAATAAATCTTTCACCCCACATACTTTTCATCCTGAATTCACCATGCTTCAACAACCATGCTCTGATACCACTGTTGGCCTAGATTCCAATGGAAACAATGAAGAAATTACATTATGTCAAAATATTTTCACACCAAAAATAATGTTGTATTATATTTGGATTAAAAAATTACAATGAAATGTGAAAGATTCAAAATCTTCATGGGTGGTTATGGGAACAAACTTTCTCGAGTAACCAACTTATTTAACAAAGCAAACTCTAAAACATTAAAATTAAACACTTTGGATCATTAAAAATAATCCAACATAAATATTCATCCCATAATTTATGATGTTTACCATAATACCCCCTGAATAGATGTTCCACCATTTGGTTAACCACTTTTATTTTCTCATCAATTTGTGGATGAAAGGCAGTGATTTTCTTTATCTTAGTATCCATCAAGTGCCACAAAACTGACCAAAAATCACCGATGAATCAAGAATTATGATCAGATAGATTAGGTGTGGGTAATCCTAAATGGATCCAAACATTTTTGAAGAATAAATGTGTAGTGTCCTCACCAGTAACATATCTAGTACAAGGAACCAAAATTCATATTTTGTTGAACATATCCACAATCACATACATATAATCATGTTTTCTTCATGACATAGGTAAGCCTCCTACAAAATCCATAGAAATACTTTTCCAAGGATGGTTAGAAACAAGAAGAGGTGTATACAATCCTAATTTCTGATTACTAGGTTTACTTTTAGAATAAATAATACAACCTTTGATATATTTAGATATATTTTATATCATATGAAGCTAATAAAAATATATTTGTAGCTGTGTAACTATCTTAGCAATGCCAAAATAATCTGAAACAAGAGAAGTGTGAGCTTCTCTAATCATGTGAACTCTCTCATCTTGTGGAATAAATATTTTTCTAAGATGATATAACATTCCATTATGTGCATGATAGTAGAATGCTTTTACTGATTTAACATTTTTTAAATCTTCATAGACATCCTTACAATCAACATCTCTAGCATATTTTTCTTTATAGCTTTCATTAAAAAAAGGACTATGTTTCAAAATAGTAGATTCTACAATAGGAGGTCTAGAAAGCATATTAATAAACTTGTTATGTGTTCCCTTCTTATACTTTATAACAAGATGGAACTATTTAAAAAATCCCATCCATCAAAAGTTTTGTGAATATTGTAGCTTGGATTGTAATTGAAGATATTATAAAGGCTAATGATCCATATGCATGATAATATCTTTGACCATGAAATAGTGTTTCGACTTTTTCACACTCTGCACCAAAGCATATAACTCTTTATCAGAAATAGGATATTTTTTATCGTACTTGTAATGGTTTGTGAATGAAAACACACTAGTTTTAAGTTATGCATTAATACTTCCCTGATTTCATACCCACTAGCATCAATTTCTATTTTGAAAGATTGTCGTAAATCAAGAAGTGCAAGAACTGAAGTCATATTTATCTTTTCTTTTAAAGTGTTGAATGCTTTTTCATGTTTTCCTCCCCACTGAAAGACCTATTTAACACTTGTTAAAGCTTGTAAAGGAGATTAACCTATGTTGCATTATTAGGCCTTGGCCAATTTACTAAGGCCAAAACTCTTACAATCACTTATTTCTTTATTTCTTCATTATCTACTACAGACAACCTATATATGCCAATGTTAGGAAGAGAGACATATTATTGCAATTGAATCTCATGTTGACTTTTCCTCTTTGGAGGTAAACCTTGTGGCTCTTAATAAAGACCATTATAGTTGGAAATAATCTTTTTTATCTTAAATTTATTTTTAGGATCCCAACCCTATCAGGACTTAGATTTCTCATCATCCTTGGCTTTCACAACCATGAAAACAAAACTCTTACTTGAGTTTACAAGTATTTTCATTTATCCTATATAAACAAGAGTCAAATTGGCCTTAACATGATGGGTTCTTACTATGAATTTAGTCCCATATTTTACAAGCAAAGATTTGTTCTCTTCCATATAAAAGATTTATTTTCTATCATATAAGTAAGGACCACCCAAAAATATTCCACAAATATCCAAAGGAACCACATCTAATTCTACTTCATCAATGAATTTAGAAGTAATAACAAACCTTAAAGTGCATGTCTTCATGACTTACAATTTTATATTGTCACACACCCATCCTAGAGGATATGGTTTTGGAGGTAGTTTAGTTTTGATTCCTAAATTTCTAACAACCTCTTCAGAAATAAGATTAGCTTGTGATCCACTATCAAAAAGAGTGTCTATTTTATTATGTTTAGCTATAATTCTTATTTGTAAAAGCTCATTCCTTTTATTTTCAGAATGCCTTGATTTAGTTTAGAAGAAGAAGAAACAAGAGAAGGTTAAATGTTAGAAGAGGAAGAAGTTAAAACTTGCAGACCCATGGTAGTCACCTTTGTTTCATCACTAGAATCGGATCCCAGGTCTTGTTGAACCACATCATTAGCCTTATTTTTCTTCTTATTCCAAAACCTCTTTATTTTTAGTTCTGGATGGAGTGTCCAACACTTAGCCTCCTCATGATTCTTCTTAAAATGATTACAAAGTAGTTTTCATTCCTCTTTCTTAATCATGTAAGTATATTTACTCTTATCCTTTCCGTTACCTTTCTATTTGATTTTAAATGGTTTATGATACTTCTTCGCATATCCTTCCTAAGTCGTCTTACCCCTGGCTTCCATATAGGTTGCTTGCACACTGAATTCATCAAGGTTAGAATGACTAAACATAAGAATAGTATACCTCAAATAGCTATAAAAACCTCTAATATAATTCAAAAATGTTTCTGGACTGTAAATAGGAATGCCTAACATTAATGCCTTCTTTCTAAACTCCTGAGTATAGTCTTCACTCTGACATTTATTTTATGTTAAAGTTTGTTAATCCATATTATCTTGTTGGTTATAACCCAAAGGATAAAATCACTTTCTTAGCTCAAACCCAAAATCATTCCAAGAGGAAATCACCTTACCATGTTTTTTTAGATATTCTTGAATCTTACTCTCCCATAAAATGAGTATTGTACTACCCTTATGGAGGGTAGCCAACTAAATTTTGGATTCCTCACTGTCAATATTCTGAAACCTATAATATATATCAATCTACTTGACCAAGTTATCCAGTTTATCTATCCTTATCTCACCATTATAAATTGGCAAATCAAATTTAACATATAATTTCAAGTGTGGGATAGTTTTACTATCTATAGAATAATAGCCATTCTTGGAAGGTAAAAGAGGAGTTTCTTTTCCTTCAGTTTTATCTTCCTTTGCTTTCTCATTCATATATTCCTCATACATTTCGTCAACCATGGTTTTCATATAAAGGAAAGCATATTAGAAGTCTGCCTTAGACATCCTAGATCCCATACTTGATTGTTGGCTTGCACGTCTTTCACCAATTTTAGAATTAAAATTTTCAAGTTCTCCTTCACCACACCTTGATTTACACCTGGTTAATATATAATACTATACTATAATGCTAAATAATGTTATACAACCTTGATCACTCGATTTAATACCAAATTAATCCAATTTTTTTTTATGTTTTAAAATCAAACTCTATTTTTGCATCCCCCAAGTAACTAATAATGTAGATGTTTATATATTTCAATGCCTAACTGAGATGACTAGGTATATATATTGGTTTACCTGAATTCACAGGTTCAACTCCCATTTTTTTGTGCTTGTATGTGTTATATGGAAATAAAATCCCACATGCTTAGGAGGAAGGTAAGTTCTATGGTTTAATTTGAGGCATCGTTCCATATAAGTTGTTCCATCTAGACATGCAAGCCCCCCTCCTTTCACATTGCCCATTTGGCAGTCCATGCATAGTGATAAGTTGGTTTAATTCAAAGTTATGTTTGGAAATTTGATGGTTAGAACTAAACCGTGAATAAAATAGACTTGGAATATTTAGACATGTAGATTCTTGTGAATAAGGATTATCAGGATGGGATAACAAGGATATGTAGAAACATATGAATAAAAAGATATATTGATATACCTCAGTGGTAATTAAATAGGAATATTTGGAAATGTTTAATGGAAATTATATGGCTAGGGTGTGGTATTATTGGGTAGATAGTCCCACATCTGCAACCAGAATAATTAACACAACATATAAGATAATTCCAATATAAAGAGTAATTAAAATATGGTAGTAAAAGACTCCCCTTTGTCACAAGAGTGAGTTGATTCTAGCTGAGGGCCTTCAATAAGTAAATAATGGGGGTACATTTTGACCTTTATGATTGTCAAAGACAAGTGTAAATAATATTTTCAATCTCTTTATATTTTTTTCATGTGTCATCTTTACATTACAATCTTGTCCTTTCAAAATTCTACCACATCATCCCTTTTTGAGACCAAACTTTCCATACTGCATAACGTTTACTAACAGACATGGTTTTTGACCATTCAAAAAGTGTCAAAAAGCTCAGAATGAACTCTACGTTGTGTGAATAGTCTCTTCAAATCCTAAAGTTATCTGATCAAAAGTTTTGTGGGGATCCTCTAGATCAATAGCTTAAACACACATGTAAATTTTTGAAAAAATAATAGTCTAATGAAACTAGTTGTAAAATCCTTCATGTGTTCATAATCCCTAATAATTTAATTAAAAATATAATAATATTAAAAAAATCAATATTATTTGTATTTAATGCATGGATTATCTCATTGCTATTTTTTTCAAAGGCAAAATAGGTTATGCATAAGATTTGATTGGTAATGAGAGTTTATATTTGACACATGTCTACCATGTTTAAATGATTTAAAATATCATTTACACATTAGAATATAATGTTTGTGTCACTATGAACCTAAGATAAATTTGAGAAGCATTTAATTTTTCATGTTCTTAGATGTTATATATACATGTAACAGATATTTGAAAGTCTCTTGAAATATTTCGAAGATATTTTTTTTTAATAATTTTTTTAAAAACTACTGACCATTTAAAGTTTTTAGCTGCAACCAAATTTTATATAAACATATGAAGTTATACATTAAATCTCATATATGAAAAAGATAAAACCTCACTTATCCATAAAATTTTCATAAATTGTAATAAATAATTTCTTGGCTACCCATTGTAATTGATATACAATCTCATTGGGGGCATGGATTATGCTTATCTTTTCTTTACTCTAAATAGCTTGGTGAAAACTATTGAACATCTCCTTAATGACTCCCCATATGGTATCCATAAAACTATAATGATCTTATCTTATCCTATCAGGGTCTGAAGGATTCATCTTCCCTCTCTCGGTTAAAGATAAAATGTCTTATCTTTTCTCTAGCTTTTTTTTCGACTCTCAGCAATCACAATCTTCCTCTTGACCTTTCATAAGGTGTTTTTTTGCTTGTAGAAGTGGAACTTGACTATGGGTTGCTCTTGGATGACCAAGTTCTACCTTCCCATTTATTCCTGTTGTATTTACTTGATCTATAAGGGGATACTCAAGGTAATTTGTTATTATGTTTATGTTGCATGTTGATTTGGCTAGGAAGGTTATGTTGGCTCAATGCTTTGAGTAACTCGATGGGGTGGTGGAGGAGGTAGCATAGCTCTGGGAGATAATGCCTCTATTTCAAAAAAAGTAGCAATGAATTTCTTCCTCCTAATAACCTGATTTTGAACTAGTGTATTTATGGTGAATGTAGCCTTCCCAACTTCTTTGGTGATAGAAACCACTAGGTAGTCTAATTGGGGAGCATGACCAATTGGTATCCTATCTAGGAGGTCATGTTAGGGGGAGTGGAAAATGTGGCAAAAATGGAAGTAGACACTAAGTTTTAAAAATTCACCCTGATGCTATGCCCAAGGGTTTGAGGATTGGTTCTACCAAAAAATGAATAGGTCATTAGGGTATTCAATAAATTTTACAAATAGTTGGTAATAGAAGTATAAGTGACTATAACATTCATAATTGTGGTGGGAATCATAAATGTAGTAGTAGGCTGAGCTGTAGTTTAAAACATAAGTAAAATTATTGATACAGTAGTAGCCTAAGGCCAGGTTATTGAGCTTAATGAATGCAAAGAATCAACACAATTTATTGCACTAGAAGCATTTGTAAAAACTATCACAGTAGTTAAAGAATGTGGAATGCTAGAACTTACAACCCTAAGATGGGTATTAGGAGTTCTAGTTGATCTAGTTTCTTGAGGTAGAGAACTTGGAGGTGTACCTAGGTGTGGGCCCTAATTTGTAGTCTTTAATTATGATTATATCTCTCCTTATGCATCTCCTTCTTGGTCTAGTGATGACTTGGTAGTAACTAAGATATCATCTCCTTTACTAACTTCTCCAAATCAAGGTTTTAATTTTGTTCTCTTTGATAGATTTCTTTTCTTAGATAATCATTCACCCTTAGTTTCAAATTTAGTTATCTCACTTATGGAATAAGAGTCTTCAATTTCTATCCCACATGTCCATTTTCCTTTAGTAGTCATCCTTTTTTCCTTCTTCCTCACTATCATATACCTTAATAGGGTCTATTCTCCTTGCCAATTTATTTTTGTTCCCTTCTCCTTAGAGTCTTGTGCAAGTTCTTCCTTTACTTCCATATTTTATGGAGAAATAGGTGCGGTCTTGGGCTTCCTTGCATAGATCATAATTGTATTGGTAGTAGTAGTAGAGGCTAACCCAGTTGAAAGTGAAATGGAAGATGGAGATATATAAGTGATAGTAAGTGATGCTAGAATGGGAATGGTAGGCATCTCTAGTGGAATGATAGGTGGTGGTGGAATTACTAGAGTAGTCACTAATGGGATGATGATGGGTGGTGAAGTAGGCTACCCAATAGAAGGTGGCATTATCATTGATCGAATCAAAGGAGACAAAATAATAAGAACCTAAGACAAGAAAGTGGGAAGAGTTATCTATTTTTTAGTAGTTAGTGGAGGTTCAGAAAACATAAAAAATATATCATTATATCCACTAGGAATTTTAGGCCTTTCTTCCTCAACTCTATGTTGTGGAGAAGATGAAACAACTATATATTCCTGAGAGGTAAAATGAATCCTAGTTCTTTTTTCACTATGAGTTGCATGAGATGGGCTAGATTCTCCTTGTGCTTCCTTTCCTACCTAAGGAAGAAGTCCATGTATGGGTTTCAATCTTTTTGGCATCCTCTTTGATAATGTTGGGATGATATTGGATCCTTTGTGCTATTATCATAGACATATTAGTTTTATGCATTCTGATGGCAATCTCAGAGTCATCTTCAACATTATGAATATGTTATCATGCTCATAAGATTGATGTCCATATTTAATTCTCACCTTTTTCTCATATTTTTTAAGGTGTCCTCTGACATTATCTCTACGATCGTAATGCTTGAAAGGTACCTATTTGAACCCATAATGAGTCTTGATTTTCCTAAAAATTGATAGGTGATCCCACCTTTCATTCTACATTTGGCCAATGTTAAGGGGAATGGGATGGAGTGTTGCTTGCCTTCTTCATCTCAATATGAATGATATCATACAATTAAGCATTAATTTCTTGATCAACCACTTTATCTAGCACAATCCTTGGTAGTTTTAAAGAGTGTGCCTTTATACCCTCAATATTGATCCTAGTTTGCTTGTGATGTAGCCAGTAGTCATCTATATTTCTAATAGTCTTACTTATATGATAAAAAAGTTTGTGCATATTCTTCCTATAAATGGATTGATATACTTTGGGATAAAATATCTCAGTTATGCTCTTCATATTCTTCCTAAACCTGTGAATATGAATTTTTTTGAACTCATCACACAACCTATTATGAGGGTACTCAGTGGATGGTTTTCAGGGTTGATCATGAGATGCATGTACAGTTTTAGTTATTACATCCACCACATAGGACATCATATAAACATTCTCATATAGAGAACTTTTAGGATAGGTGAGTTTAAAAATTAGCTTAGAGTTAATAATTTCTCCTAAGGCTATTTTTTTATAGAAGTTAGAACTATATATAGCAAAGGGACCCTTACCTTGTTAATGTAAATAATGGTTGGGAGACCTAATATCTTATTTAGTAAAGCCATTGAAATTATGACCCTTGGCCTAAAGGTGATAATGGAAATATTAAATGTAGGGAATTTTAGTCTAAAGTTACTTGACCGACCATCCCATTCCTATAACTTGTTGATCATGTTATTGTTATAAATTCATTTATTCACCATTTCTTTCTTATACGTCATGTCTAGTAAGGGAAACCTATAATATTTTTTGAAGGCATTCCCATTGATGTACACTATTGGTGTCTTTATTAATATAAAATACAATATATTTCCAATAACCTATCCATTAATTAACAAATCATATAATAAGCCAATGTAGGGCATTACTGTTAGTTTAATCATTGAATTGTGGAAACCAGCTACCTTAATTGTTTGTAAGTCATATTATCTCTATATGAAGAGATAAATTTGATCCTCTACTCTGTAAGGAATGAATAAATTGACCTTGTCCCAAGTATTTGAATAGTTTTTGAATTCATGATTCAAAGGAGTTGAATCTAATGTTGCATTTGTGAATCCTTTTGCACCTAAAATTGAGTAAGTAGAGGGGATGGGGATGCAAGATGAGGAATCTATTGGTGTTATTTTCAAACTCCTTGCTTTAAATTTTTTTTTAAAAATTATTGGTTGCAATGGAGTTATGGATTCATAGTATGCCCTTGGGCTATGAGTTTGAAATGCTCTAGATAGTGTGGAGGCAATGTAAATTGATTGAAAATGGTAGTTCAAAATTTATTGGTTTGGTTGCGTTGAGAACAAGAATTGAATGAATGAATTCTCTTATTTGTGTGAATTAAGTGTAGAAATGACTTTTGATCTTTAATATTTTCATTTGAATATCATTAAATCAACTTCTATGACATTTAAATTCTATGTGGCTTCTTCCCCAACTTCTTGAATGCTTAGTCATCCTCAAATGATAGATGTCTCATCGCTCTTCTGAATATGACCTTGGTGTCTTTATTTTTTTGTGTATGTGTATTTGAATGACACATGTCTATCTATCTATATTCCATTGATGGTTGAGGTCTAATTTGTTTATACTTTGCTTCTTTAGGCCTATGGGTTAGCAAGATAGTGACGAATATTAAGATCCCACTTTTCTACTAAAAATTTAAGCTTTGAATATTTTTGGATTATCAGGCTACCAATCTGGTGAGATGGTGACAACTGGTAAAATATTCATACAAGTTCTTCGACCAACATCACTCTTAGGTCAATATGCTAGTTAGATGATGAGAAGTGGAAATATCTCATTGCTCCACCTACCTGGTATCTTTGTAGAAGTTCTTCAACTTATATCACTTCTGAGTCACCTATCCACTAACTTGTTCCTTTTAAATTGATACTCTAGGTGAGTGGAATGTTGTTGTGTGTCCAATATGGGCTTTGGAATAGTCTAATAAAGGTGTAAGTGCAAATAATTTTGTTTAAGACAACAAAGATCAACCATCCACTAAATGTAACAACATGTCAACACTGTTATTGCTAAAAAATAATATTCTTGAGAAAATATAAGTAAATATTTAAAGTAAATTAAAGGCAAATAATAAAGCATATAATGTGGCTTAGTCATAACTTCAATCCTTTTAGTCTTGATAAGACCCTATAAATAATGAAAACCTAGAGATTGTGTTTGAGCAAATAACTCAAAATAGAGACAATTAAACAAATTTCTCAAGCATTAGATAAACTCATTTTCATTCATAATTAGTCAGACTTATGTACCATAGACTTCCATTTTGAAAGATCTATATTGTGCACCTATTTGAAAAAAAATTAAATATGGTGTGTGTGTTAGGGCACAACAATTTTACTGTTGGAAACTTTAAATTTTAGAATAACTCTCTCAATCATTATTACTATTCTAAACTTTAAAGTTCTATCTATTGACCTAATTATTGAATTATATATTTTGTGCCTACGAAACCTCTTCAACATATTATTACTTTTATTTTCTTTTTGTGATCAACGAACTTGAAAGTAATATGTGATTGGTGGGGGGAAGGAGGGAAGTTTTGGGAACCTCCTTCACAGAATAAGTTTCCTCAAATAACTCTTGCCATTTTGCTCTCTAGACATGATTTTGCAATTAAGCACCATGATGATACTAAAAATAACTAGCATATAGATGGCCAAGACCCTTTACTAGTTGATGAGGACCTCCCTACTCAAGGGGGGTGGGGAGGGAACTCTCGGTATCTTTTGCCTCCTCTACCTCTTTACACCATCATGTTTGTTGTTGTTGCTTAATGGGTTCCTTGTTGGTTGTTATTTTATTTATCTTTTTTTTGGTTGATGTACACTTGAGTTAGTTTAACCTTAGTATTTATGGCTTTTAAGGTGGCCTTTTGTGGATTTTTCTCTCTTTCTGAGGTTTGTTTTAGCTCAATATAGTTGTGATTTTAAGGTGTGACTTTTTCACTCATCTATTTTATATGATTAATGATGTATTATATCTAGTATTATTAATGAAAGTGTGTTATTCAATCAAATAAAAAACATTAAGTGATAGCCCTATCATGTATTTTAAAAAAAATTGACTAAATAATCATCAAATATATTTTTATATTTTTTATTATTAGCCAATTGAATGTATTAAGTGATTGGCTTATTATGTACAAAAATATAGACTAAAGAATCATTAATTTTGTATATTTGATTTGTCTCAATTATTAATTAGTTAGCATAAATTAAGTCATAGTTTTAATCTTTATAAAAAAAATGAGCTAATAAATCATTATGCATACTTTTGATTTTGCCTTTTTTAATTAAATTGAGTGGTCTAAATGATAAATTATAGTACTATGATATATAAAAAATAAATTAAGGAATCATCATTTTAGAGTATTATTTAATTTTTTATTAATGTACTTAATTCTATTTTAATTGAAATGTTCAAAGTTAAATGAATGTCAGTATTTCTATAAATGTTTTGAATTACATATTAGTGACTTTAATTGATGAGTAAGCATATATTGAAATCTAAGTGTTCCTTAAGTTAAGCAACGATGATTAGGGGACATCTAATCTGTCAGTCACTTAGGGCATGATTTTAACTCTATCCATTCAACTATTCATGTCAAATATATAAAAAAAATTGTAATTTAGTGAATAGTATAACAACTTATCATCTTCACCAATTGAATTATAACCCTTTCAATTATTCAAATCATTTTAATATTTAAAAAATGTACAAATAATAAAAAATTGAAACATTATCTTTATAACATATAAAAATAATAATAAATGATAAAATTATTATTATGTTTAAATTAACTTAAAAATTATAATATATAGAAATAATTATAATCTAAGAATTATCATTAGAACATGCATTAAAAAATAGTAAATTTTCTTAATGATACATTAAAATCCATTTTATGGTTTTTTTTTAATAATAATATATTAGAATAAGTGTAAACTGCAAAAGAAAAAACAAATTTAAATGTGAAACTTTTTTGAAATTAATTTTTTTAATATTAATATATTCATTTGACTTAGTAGTGTTTATACTGTGTCCCCACATCAAACCAATTATTGTCAATGTTCAATTACCTTCAAAAAGGTAAATTAACTGGACTTTGTTGAGTGTTTTATTTATTCAAGTAATTTATCTCTTTATCTCTTAATGTGATGGTCACACTTCGTGCCATCACATTTTCGATTAAAACATTAGATTATTTAATGATTTTCATTTTTAATGAAAAGATAGCCATCCTACTTAACATTCATTTTATTTTAATTTTAGGGTTGTGAAATCTATTAACATTAACTATAGCATGCCCATTAAATAAAATAAAACCAATCTGAAAGAAAATATGTATTAACATCTGATATCCTGTGCCATCTTGTTTGACACCGAACAACATTTAAGTAACCCTGAAGTAAGATGAGCATAGGAAACAAGCTTGTTGCATGATGAAAAAAATGATACCATTGGTGTGAAAAGAGAGATGTTAAATCTAAATAGAAACGCTGTTTGGAATTTTGCTACCTGTCACTCCACCTTTTTTGGATAGATCAGAGGTCCTGTGATATAGCAGTGTATAAATATTAGTGTATACAGTGTTGGTGCAGGATATTAATTATTATATTTAATTATTAAATGGATAATTCCTACACTTGTAGCTTTAGCTTACATAGGTGTGATAACAGGTTAAGTGGGTGAGAGGGTGAGTTCCACCTAGAGTTTCATGTGGATTTCTACTAAGTACCATTGTGAGTTCTCTTATGAGTTCCATAGTAAGTTACACTCAGTTCCATTCTAAGTTATCTAGTGAGTTAACTTCCCCTACTCCTTTATATTCTTCTTCACCATGATATTGTAATTAACGTGCTAGAATATGCTAGTAGGTGATCTTTTTGTAGGGTGAGCACATAAGTGTTTTGTAAATCAATGACCCTACTTGTATTCATAAATGAACAAGATGTGCAACAATTACATAATGTATTGAATTGTCTTCTAGTTTGCACTAATTAGTACAATTACAATAGCATGGTGAAGAGGAATATAAATAAGGAGTGAGGTGATTATTCTGTATAATCATTAACAAACTTTTAGAGCATTTTGTATATGTCTCCCCTGTTTTAGAATAAATCCACCATGATTTTCACCATGTTATTATTATGAACATTGATTTACTTTCAAGTTAATGGAAACTACTTGTAATTTATGCTCTTTCTTCTCAATGGAGTGCAATAGCACATTCTTCATGCACTATTGATTAGGTATCTAGTTTTATGCTTCTTAATGGTAGTCATTCTAGTCATAAAATTAAACTATAAATTCTTTTTTGCATTGTGATTTAGGAATGTTTTATTGATAATATTTTAATGATATCTTGGATTTATGGAGTTGACAGGGGAAGGTGCTTGAAGTTTAATTTTAATATATGTTTTGGAGAGCTCAAGGGTCATTTGAATGCTTGCATTGGATTGGTTTCAATGAATGCAAATCATTCTTGATAGTTTTATTTATCTTATTTTTTACTTTTTTACATCCTGAAATGAATGATAACATGATTATTGAAGGAATTTCAATTGTTAAAAGCCACCACAACACCTTTAAATATACCTAACTCATTCTAATTGTCCTACCCCTATAAATAATATATGTTGTTGAAGATTTTAAGTGTTATTTACTTACAAATGTTTGAATATTGTAAATCTAAAATGTGTTTATAATTGGTCTTTGAAGACAAGCATTATAATTTCTGCCTTTGGCTCTTAGTTATCAATAATTCCTTTAAAAATGAAGATTACAATCACATTCGATCTATTTTTAATAGCTTGTTTTTTTATTCAAAAGCATTTGCTTAGTTTGTGTGATAACTCTTACCTAGTGGACTGTGCAGGTTTGGTTATGCTTTGCTTAGATCTGTGTGTGTGCCAATAATCCTCTAGAGATTGAACTATAGTATGCTTCCCTATGACCAAGATACCCCGTCAGGCAAAGCTGGAAGTAGCAGGGAACTAACCATACCCCTTATCAGTGTCTTCTAGTCATTGTCTGTGTTCAGCCCTTCCAAATCTTAAACCCTTCCTTGACTATAAAAAACATAAATGAGGTTTATCATCTATGTTTACCATATTTTCAAATGTGCAAGGTTGAATTTTAGAAGTGTACAACTAGGAACCAACAATGTGAATATATCTAACTAGAAAACTTTGGGCACTAAATCTGGGCTTGGTCTGGGAGGGAGCTTAGATTGATTGAGCCAATCCCAAGGGGAGAGGATGGGACCAGATGAAAATTTTACACTAGGGTCAAAAATAGGTAAGAGGTGGACCCCTGAAGCTAAGACAAATAAAACTTAGTGCAACTATGGAAAGGGTTAGAGGAGTTTAGACAACCTAGGTAAACTCGTCTTTCCTCATCCGTAGGATTAACGATGATATCAATAACAACAATAGAGAAACATTTTGATATGTGATGCTCTATAGTCCTATATTTGAAGGGGACTAAAAAACCTCTAGCTAGTCCTTTTATAGAGAAAACAATCTTAACTCCATCTCTAACATTATCAAAGAAACTACCTGAAACAATGTTTGGAGAAGAAGCAGTCATTATTAGCTCCAATCCATTTTCTTCATCTTTGTCTTTCTTGAATAGAAAACATAGCTAGATCAGAAGCTTTAGAGCCAAAGATATGATGCAAAGATTTAAACAGGGATTGAGTAAGCTTTTTCAATTTGGAATCTATTTTATCACCCTTCATAATGTTTATTGCTCTTCACATTTACCATCATCTTCATGGATTGAAACCACTTTCCACCCATGTTTTGCATGCATGAAATGACTTTTATTTGGATGAGGAAAATTGAGTCACCAACACTATAGGATTTTTGTTGTTTTCAATCTCGGTGGTCGCCAACTTGAATCTCAGTGGTACGATGGTGTAGCTTTGAAAATTGAAACTGCAAATATAGTTGGATAAATTTAATTTAATTTAATTTAGATCAGATATTTATGTTATGATGAAATAACTTTGAAAATTTAAGCCACAAATATAATTAAATAAATTTAATTTAATCTATTTACAGATTTAACTGAGGTTAAAAGTAGTTTATCGTATTAAAGAACAAATTATATGAATTGAGTATAATATGAGTGGAAAAAAATTGTAAAATATATTAAATTTTTTGGTTTAGGTTATAGATTTTAATTTTATTATATATTGTTAGAGCTATCTGTACTCATTTTAAATTGTGTTTTTTTAAAGGAAGAGATATATATATACAAAATGAATTGTATTTTTAATATAAATTTTGTGATTATTGAAAAATAGATTCCACATAATATGTGATTTATAAAGAATGATGATTTTATATAATTAATGAGTGCTGATTAAATTTAGAGCTTCAAGTTACTCGGTTTTTGGAAAATGATAACACACGATATGTCATGCATATGGTGTTCAAAATGAGGATGTGAGCATGAATTGAAGATTTTAGTTTGTATAGAATAGCCAACATTTTTACCTTTCATACACACATGAGTTTACATCTCATACCCAAGTCAATACTTTTTTAAATTGTTACATGTAAAGTGCTTATTACATGATGTTAATTCATTTACAAATCTCTAAAAAAAATAAAAAATCTAATGTAAATATGTTAAAAACTATTAGAAAATTTTGCATGTGCAAGACATGTGAGAACACGCGTAAATTGCAGTCATGAATTTTTTTGTCAAAATTAATGTTTGTATTAATTACAAAAATTAATATTTCCACATGCGACATCATTTTTAGAATATGATTATTTAAACGAGGCATGAAAGACAATTTTATCTCAGTTTATGTGTCTATATAGACACACATGCAATATCATGGGTTTCTCATTCTCAACCTATGTGATTATTATGATTTTAGGAGTAAGAAACAAAGTTTTGTGAAGATGAATGTGAAAGCCCAGTTTGACAATGTCTTAGTTCCATCACTTCCCACATGGCCACTTATACCTGAACATGGGAAGGTGGATGATTTTCTCATCACAAGTGAAGTTGTGTTACAAAAAACATATATTATCGATATTAATGATTACCCTACCACTATTTATGACACATTATTTGAGTTGATGTAGAGATCTAAGCAAATATTGAATGAGCATTTTCAGTTTGAAATCTCTTTTATGACTCTTCACAATCTTCATCACCCTTCACATTTACCATCATCTTCGTGCATAATTATTACCCTAAGGACACGCATGCATGCACACATGCACATGCGCATGCATGCACACACACACACACACACACACACACACACACACACACACACACACACACACACACACACACACACACACACACACACACACACACACACACACACACACACACACACACACACACACATGCACAAAGAGAGATAGAAGGAGAGCACATGCTATATACATTAATCAATAAATAAAGTTACCTTAGAATGACTTCAACACATAATTAATATTACTTTTTTAAATAATCTAATAAAATTGTTCGTAAATTTTTTTACAAGTTTATAATTATTTATATTTTTATTTAAAAATATAATAATATTAAAAAATAAATATTATTTGTATTGAACGCATGGATTGTCTCATTGCTACATTTTTTTAAGTCAGAATAAACTATGGATGAGATTTGATAAGTAGTGAGATCTTAGTTTTGAAGCCCATCTTCCCAATTTTAAATGATTTTAAATGTCTTTTATACCTTGGAATATAATGTTTGCATCATGATGAATTTAAGCCAAATTTGGGAAGCCATTAATTTTGCAAGTTCTTAAATGTTATGTATTCATGATAGATATTTGAAAGTCTCCTGAAATATTTAATTGATTTAAAATGAAAATACAAAAATTAATGACCTTTTAAAATTTTTGACCGTCACCAAATTTTCTATAAATGTGTGAAGTTAGACATCAAATATCATATATGCAAGAGCTAAACCCTCACTTATCCATATAAATGTTGTGGTTTTAAGAACAAGTAGATATTTTTTGAGACCATATTTAAATAAAAAAATTATACAAATTTATAATAAATTAAAATTTATTTATAAATTGTATACATTATTATTATAAATCTAGGTTTATGAAACATATATTTGTACAAAATCATGTTTAAAAAAAAAGATAAAAAACTGTATTAACCTTAAATGAATATTAATATTACATTAAATATATATATATCTAAATAAAATTTATTGTACAAATAAATACATCTCATTGAGTAATAGACTAACATTGTAAACATAATTATTAAATATGACCATGCAAATCGCTATCTCTTTCTAAAACAACTAAACTTTACCTTCCATGCATGATTTAAATAATTAGATTTAATTATAGTTTGGTTTTAGTTTTTAGGACGTTGAATTTAGACAGTTGGTTAATAATTATAGTTAGTCTTTTGTTTTTAATGGAGCTGCTAGCTTTCTTGGATAACAAACATTGCATGAGGAATGCATGTTTATTTTTTTATTTTTTATATTATTATTAGACACAACAATCCATGTTGTATTGTAATCCTTTTTTATATAAGCATGAATAATAATGAAATAGTTTTAGAAACTTGCAGATAAAGATTTCTATGTGCTCTATTTTTCCTTTGTTTTTTGCTTAATTTTTTCTGTTGTTATCTCATAACCTGTGGGTGTAGGAATTTGGTTTAGTTTCAGATTTTACATTTGGTACCAAAGCAGGGAATTTCTTTGGGATTAAAGCTTTAATGGTTGAAATTTTTCCAAAAGTTTATCATGTCAAATTCTAACTTCTTACCCATTCCAGAATTTGATGGAAATGAGTATGATTATTGGTTCATAAAAATGATGACTTTTTTTTATAGGAAAAGATTTTTGAGTTATTATTAAATTAGGTTATTCAAAGTTAGCTGATTGGAATGCCCTCACAACCAATGTTAAACTAGCTAAGAAGAAGAATGCTCAAGCCTTGTTTCATATTCAAATAGATCTAGATAAGAGCCTGTTTCCAAGAATGGTAAGAGCAAAGATAGTTGTGGATGCCTAGAAGAATCTAAAAGAAGTTTACTAAGGTGGTGATCAAGTCAAAATTGTCAGGTTACAAACATTGAAGAGAGAATTCAAGAATTTGAAGATGCAAGAAGCTGAAAGTGTGATTACCTATCATGTCAGAGTAAAAGATGTGGTCAATAAGATGGCTACACTTAGTTAAATTGTGAAGAATGAGATTGTGATCAAGAAGGTGTTGAGGACTCTGATACCAATATGAAACCATGTTGCCATAATCATAGAAGAAAGTAATAATTTATTTACCCTTCAATTTGATCTTTGATGTCTCATGAAGAAATATTGAGAGATTCATTTGGAGATAATGATGGGAAAGCTTTTTCCTCCAATGTACAAATCACAAAGAATGAAGATGCCAATAATAGCACCAAAAGCAATCAAGGTCAAGGTAAAGGTCAAAATCATAATTACTCAAGAGGAAATAGAGGTAGAGATGGTTCATGAGGAAGAAGTGGATTCAAAGGAAGATGTTGATTTGATAAAACAAATGTCCAATGTTACCATTGTAATAGGTATGGCCACTTTGAAATGGATTATAGATTAAAAGAAGGTAAAAGTGTTTATTATGCTCAAGAAGGTGATGAGAATCCTCTAGATAATTTATTTTTATCTTATGACAAAGCTGAAAATATTTATAAAGATGTTCGGTATTTAAATTTGGGATGTTCTAACCACATGTTAGGGAATGAAAAGATTTTTTATATAATGGATGAAAGTTTCAAATCCAAAATCAAGCTTGCTGATGACAAAACATTGGAGGTTACTACTAAAGTAGCTATGGAAGTCCAAACTAAAGAAGGTATGAAAAGTGTTAAAGGACATTTATTACACTCCATAATTATAGCATAATCTATTGAGTGATGGGTAATTGTGTGAGATAAATTATAAGGTGGTGTTTGAAAATCAGCAATGCATAATTTATGATAAGAATCAAGGAAATAGGGTGGCTACAGCTTTGCCTATGATAAAGAACAGGATGTTCCCATTGAAGATTGGTGAACATAACAATAGCCTTTCCAATATAGCATATGAGGATACAAGTTGGTTGTGGCATCTTAGGTATGGGAATTTAAAATTTCTTAGTTTGAAGATTCTAACATCATTTTGTTAATTATAAACCACCAGGTCTTGTTATCTATAAATGCATGGTCTATGAACTAGTTTGAATGACCTCATAAATTGGACTTATTACAAATATGTAATATAGATGTGTTTTATTTATAATAATTTCAATAAATTCTTGATTAAGTCCAATTTATTTATCATAGTTTTCAACTACTAATTATTTATGATCATTTTAAATAACTTGGACTTATCACAAATACATTATACAGATGTGATTTATTTGTAATAAGTCCAACTTAATCTTGATATAGTCTAATTTATTTATGTTAGTTATCAAAAAATTTGACTATTGATAAGTCCAAATTATATGAAATACATGATTTCATACATGTCTTTAAAGATCTCTTTATCTCCTTTAAGTTTTATTTATTATCTCCATTCTAGGGCCATGATTAAAAAACATGTTTTTTAAAGCACCCCTAATTTATAATACATAGATATAAATATAGGAATGAGAAAAAAATATAAAGTAACCCAACATGTAATCTTGGTTCTGGATTGAAAAAAGCCAAAACATTTTCCAAACAAGGTCTCTCTATAAATCACTAGCTCCATCTCCAAAATGGTCATCTTATAAATAGAGAATGGGAGAGTTGTCAAAGAGGGAAATATGAATATGTCTAACGAAAAAAATTGGTCACTAAATATGTTCTTGGGCTGGAGGGATCTTTGATCAATTGATCCAATCCCTAAGAGGAGTAGAAGGTACTAGATGAACCCCTAAAGTGAAGACATACAAAACTTGATGCAACTATGGAAAAGGTTAGAGGAGTTTACATAACCTTGGTAAACACATATTTCCTTAATGATAGGACTAATGACAATAGAAATAACAATAATAGATAAACATTTCAATTTGTAATGCTCTATGATCATAGAATTGGAAAGGACTAAAAAACCCTAGATAGTGATTTTTTAAGGCCAAAAATCTTGGCTCCACCTTTAACACTATCAAATAAACTACATAAAACATTGTTTGGTGAAGACGAAATCATTATTATCTCCAATTTATTTTCTTCACCCTCTTTTGGATTTTGAGTAGAAAACAGGACTAGATCAAAAGATTTGGAGCCAAAGATACGATGCAATATCTAAGCGGGGATCAAGTAAGTGTTTTTAGTTTGAAATATCTTTTACTTCCCTTCATATTATTCATCACCCTTCATTCTTACTATCATCTTTATGCATAACTATTAACCTAAGGACACACACACACACACACACACACACACACACACACACACACACACACACACACACACACACACACATGCATGCATGCACGTGCACATGCACGTGTACACACACATGCACATGCACATGCATACACACACTCACATGCACATAAACACACACACAAACACATAAAGATAGAGAATAATATACATTAATTAATCAATAATGTCATCTCAAAATGATTGATCCAAAAATTCAAGTTATAAACATTGTAATGAACTTGAAATGGATGAATAACTACATAATTAATCTCAATTTTCCCTTAATTTATTTTAATTTGTCTTTAATTCAATTATTTAATTCAAAAAAAAAAAAAAAAAAAAAAAGAGAATAAATGATAGTGAGTAAGTAAATTATTTATGTGGTTCACTAATTGGCTACATCCCTAGGTCCACTCTTTTGAGTGTTCTAATCAATGAAAAATCTTAGGAATAATTACCAAACTCTTATATGTATTATCACAATAAATCTTTGTATCACATAATCTATATTCCCAAATAGAATATACCTCTACAATTAAAAAGGACATCCATGTTAGGATTTCACTCTAAAATCCTTCTATGTTTTAAAATCCAACTCTATTTTTGCATCCCAAAATAATAAATAATGTACATGTTTATATGTTTGAATGCCTAACCAAGCTGGTTGGGTACATATATTGTTTTACTTGAAGTCTTAAGTTCATCTCCCACTTTTTTGTGCTTGTATGTGCTCTATGGGAGCAAAATTCCACATGTTTGGTAGGAGGGTGATTTATATGTTTTAATTTGAGGCATCCTTCCATGCAAGATGGTCCATGTAGACATGTGATCCCCCCTTCTTTTTCACTGCCCATGTGGCAGTCCAGGTGTAGTGGTAAATTGGTTTAATTTGAAGCCATGTTTGGAGATTAGATGGTTAGAACTAAACCATGAATAAAATAGACTTTGAATATATAGACATGTGGATTCTTGTGAATAAAGATTATCATGATGGGATAATATGGATATGTGAAAATATATGATTAGAAATATATATTGAGATATCTCAGTGGCAATTAAATAGGAATATTTGGAAATGTTTAATGGAAATTGTATGGCTAGGGTGTGGTATTATTAAACAGATAGTCCCACATATCAAAAAAAATAATTAGCAAAACATATAAGATAATTCCAATATAAAGAGTAATTAAAATACATTAGCAAAAGACTCCCCTCCATCAAAAGACTGAGTCAATTCTAGTTGATGGGCCCCAGAGAGTAAATAGGGGTTCCATTTCGACCTTTTCGCTTGTCAAAGACTGATGTAAATAAACTTTTCAATATCTTTATATATTTTCCATTTGTCATCTTTAGATTATGACACTTGTCCATTCAACATTCTACCACATCATCCATTTTTGAGACTAAAATTTCCATAGTACATAACTTTTGCTAATGGACTTGGTTTTTGACCGTTTAAAAAGAGCTAAAAAGCTCACACTAAACTTTACGTTGTGTGAATCGTCTCTTCAAATATAGAAGTTATCAAATCAAAACTTTCATGGGGATTATTCGGATCACTCTTCCCCATCGAGAGATTTTGGACCTCCAAAATTTGACTTAATTATCAACCAAGTGAAACTATTTTTTCTTCACCTTTCCGATTTCCATCTATTTTACCATGTTCTGATGCATTCCTTTCAAATGAACATGAAGATATTCAAAATCATCCCTTCGCATAGTATTCATTTTCCTATCATTAATAACATCTTCATTCAACTCATGAATAAATTCAAGAGAAAAATAATTAACATAAGGAACTTGAATACTCTTATCTTGATCCATGATCATAGGAGATTCATACAATTTCAATTTTTCCACATCAACCACTAGATAAATTTGCATATAAGAAAGCAAATCCAATCAGAAAGCATTTGTACAAATCTTTTCCAAAATCCTAAATGGACCATACCTATTTAGTTTTAATTTTTTATCTTCACCTTTCACTCTTTCCTTGCTAATGTGAAGCCAAACTTGATCATCAACTTTAAATTGATGATCAAATTAGTGTTTATCATGGCTAGCCTTATATTTAGCTTGGCTCTTCTCTAACTATTCTTGAACATATTTTTGAATCATCTAAATTCTCTGAATAAACTTTTTAGCCTTCTTGGCATCACTGTTTCCATCCACCACTGAGGAAAATTCTTTTCCAAAAGATAAGTCCAAAGGTAACTTAGTTAAATAAACAAAACAAGTCTCAAAAGGAGAATTTAAAGTAGAAGAATGTAAAGCATGATTATAAGAATTTTTCACATAATATAAATTGTTAGCCCAAATTTTAATGGAAATAATGAAGAAATTACATTATGTCAAAATATTTTCACACTAAAAATAATGTTGTATTGTATTCAGATAAAAAAATATAATGAAAGGTGAAATCTTAAAAAGCTTCACGGGTGGTTACAAGAGAAAACTTTCTCAAGTAACCAAATTATTTAACAAAGTAAATTCTAAAACATAAACAAACTCTAAAAGATTAAAATTAAACACTTTAGATCATTAAAAATAATCTAACAAACTCCCCCTTGATTCAAAGGGTTATAGAAACACTGAAGCAAGGAACTGTGAGTCATCCAAGTAGACTCTATCGTAACTAAAATTGGTACACTGTGCATCCTAGATTGATCCCCACCTTGATCATCCCTACACTATAGTAGAACATGATCACACAATTCAACTACATCCATCCTTACACAAAATCTATCCAACAAGTGACTTCCCACTATATTATGTATGACATATCTCAAATCGATGCCTAAAAATTGCCAACATCTCCCATAGGCCTTTACTCAACACTAAAAATGCTAGCAACACAATGCTGACTCATACTGCACATCACTGATGACTGATCAAAAAACAAATATTCAATATCTTCTCCCCTATTAGGTGAGAGGTGAGAAGCCATGAAATAAATAAACCAAGTATAAATAATTGAAATACTCCACATCAAAGATCATAAAAACACTACACCTATGAAATCAAAGTACATAAGCCAAAAAATGCTACTACATCAAATCCTAGTCTTGAGCCTAGCAGATTGCACAAGATGGGTGTGTCATTAGCTTAGAAGAGATAGTCATCAATTGCAAAGCAAGAAACTTCATAATCATCCCATCCATCAAAAGAATAGCTAGACGAAGACCTGGAAGAATGACTAGAATGACTGGAGTGACCAACAAAGTGTGCTTCTACCTTTTTTCAGTGTCAAGAAGAGCTTCATTTGGAAGGTAATTCTATAGAGATATGTCCTATACCACCATAACTGTAGCAAATGGTCTCACATTCACTAGAACTAGAAGAATATCTGTGATTGTGTTTGTGTCCGTGTTAATGGTGATGCTCATGCTTTGGATAACCAATATGATGTCTATGTTTTGAAGAGAGTAAATGATCTCTACATCCAGAATGATGCTTATGCCTAAAAGTGTGCCAATGAGAGCGTTTCTATTTCTATTTTGAAAGTGTTTTGAAGAGTATTTCCTATTGGTCTCATATAATATATTTCCTATTTTGGTATAGTATGGATCCTCAATAAGTTTTTTTTCTTCTTTACAAATTGTTGCTCATGTTGAGTAAGCAACTCACAAATCAAATTAAAAGTAGATTTGTTAAGCTTATCACTAAGCTATAAAATCTCTAGAAAGATTCTGTAGGTAGGATTAAGACCATTCAAAATAATGAAAATTAGCATTTCATCATCAATTTCCCCTCTAGTAGAGACATATTCTTGTTTCAAATTCGTAATGTGTGATGCATATTCTAAAACATATTCATCATCAGAGAGTTTAGTGTTGAGCAACTACATAAGGAGATTAATTTTCTTGTAAGCAAGTTGTTTATCATACATGTCTTTTAAATATTTCCATGCTTTTCATGCTTTAGATTTGATAGCTTCAATATTAATTATGACTTGTGCACTACAAGTGTATTCTAATAATGCAAGAGTTTGCCTATCATGTTTATGAATTTTTGCAAGTTTTGTAGCTTCAGTGGGTAATGTTGGTTATTTTTCAACAACATCCCACAAGTCATTGAATATTAATGTATTTTCATGATCATTGAACATTCCTTATAATTTTTAGGCATTAGACATCTAGTGTCATAAATGAGGCTCGCAATTTTAGCCATGATGTAAAAGGTAAGGAATGCTATCAAGGTTTTGACTTTACCTTCAAAATAGCTTCCATTTTATAAATGATCTTGGGACTTGTAGTGAACTTGCATTTTGAAGGTGTCAATTTCAACTTAAAATGTACCTTGATACATCATTTGTTAGCAAAAAAAATATAAGGATACTCCAAAAAGTAAATTTGATCATTCCAATGAATCTAAAATGTTGAAAACCATGAGGATCATCTGGTCACACGACCACCTTCACAGACAATTAAAGGAACAACTAGTGTTACAAGAATTAAAACTTACACCCTTATGTCTCTATATGAAAAAAAAGAATCTCAAAAGAGAATATTCCTCTGAAAGATTCTCAAAAAATAATAGTATTTCAAAAATAAAGATTTGAACTCTTGACCTCCCCTTTTCAAACCACTTCATAAAATTAAGCTTTCCAAGTGCTCTATGAGCATTTAAAATTTTATAAAGAAAAGATTTTCTATATGAACTTGATTTTTTTGGTCTATGATAATAAAAAAATATTACTTGAATGAGTAATTCTTAATTTTTTTTGTGAAATTCATTTCTCCAAGTAAATATCAAATCTTTGAAGCTTTAGGTGGGACCCAATCAAACCCTAATATTTAACAAACTATATGAAAACTTTTCAAAGTGAAATAATTTATATTTCTCAGTATTCCAACACCTCCCTAAAAATTTCCAATACCATAACTGATCTAAGAATGTTTGTAACTTTTTATCAACTCCATCAAGCTGTACAAGATTATACAAGTTTGAATCTTTCACAGTTTTACAATGTTCGATACTGACAAGAGAGGATTTGGTTGTACAAGACTAATTTTTGATTCATAGAGGCTTTAAAATAGTAATTTTGGGCCATACAACTCAATTTATCACCTTGACTCTCCTCTCTAATGCATTTGGATTTGAAAAAAGTATTTAGGAACTCAAGAATAAATTAATAGCTGAGCATATCAATTTTCATGAAGATGAAAACTAATTTATTCAAACATAGGAAATATGTAGATTGAAAAAGCCATATAAATATAGATACAAGCTATACTACTGAATATATTTCTTGAAATAAAACTCAAAAAAGCTTTTTGAATTGACAAATGATCCTCAGATTCTTAGAAACATGTCAAAAACTCAATACATGGATTGAGAGATGTTTGGATCCATTTTTACTTTTCACAAAGATTTCCAGGTGCAATAAAAGCCATACAAATGACCTTTGAACAAATTTTGGGTTTTGAAAAAATAATTTTGAATCACTTTATGGATTAAAAATCCAATCTTGAATGCTCAAGGTGGAATTTGAAGGCAATACTAAGGAGAAGGAAAAGTTCTCCAATTATATGGCCATACAAAACTACTCAGCCTATTTTTCAAAATTTACTATAAGACTATTGAAAAATTAAATATTTCAATAATTTTACAATGTTTCAACTTTAGACTAACCAAAAATTTTGTGAAAGGCATACCATTTTTTGGAATTTCACATGAATAAATCTTTCACCCCACATACTTTTCATCCTGAATTCACCGTGCTTCAACAACCATGCTCTGATACCACTATTGGCCTTGATTCTAATGGAAACCATGAAGAAGTTACATTATGTTAAAATATTTTCACACCAAAAATAATGTTTTATTATATTCAAATAAAAAAATTACAATGAAAGGTGAAAGTTTAAAAATCTTCCCAGGTGTTTATGGGAACAAACTTTCATGAGTAACCAACTTATTTAACAAAGCAAACTTTAAAACATTAAAATTAAAAAAGTTGGATTATTAAAAATAATCCAACATAAATGTTCATCCCATAATTTATGATGTTTACAAAAATACCCCCTAAATAGATGTTCCACCATTTGGTTGACCACTTCTATTTTCCCATCTATTTGTGGATGAAAGGCAATGCTTTTCTTTATCTTAGTATCCATCAAGTCCCACAAAATTGACCAAAAATCATTGATGAATCAAGAATCATGATTAGACAGATTAGAAGTAGGTAATCCTAAATGGATCCAAACATTTTTGAAGAATAAATGAGTAGTGTCCTCACTAGTAACATATCTAGTACAATGAACCAAAATTCATATTTTGTTGAACCTATCCACAATCACATACATATAATCATGTTTTCTTCATGACATAGGTAAACCTCCTAAAAAATCTATTGAAATACTTTTCCAAGTTTGGTTAGGAACAGGAAGAGGTGTATACAATCCTAATTTCTGATTACTAGGTTTACTTGTAGAACAAAGAATAGAACCTTTGATATATTTAGATACATTTTATACCATATGAGGCTAATAAAAACATATTTGTAACTGTGTAACTATCTTACCAATGCCAAAATGATATGAAACAAGAGAAGTGTGAGCTTCTCTTATCCTGTGGAATACATATCTTTCCAAGATGATTAACTTTCCATTGTGCACATGATAGTCAAATGCTTTTACTAATTTACCATTTTTAAAATCTTCATAGACATCCTTAAAATCAAAATCTCTAGCATATTGTTCTTTATATCTTTCATTTAAAAAAGGACAATGTTTCAAAATAGTAGATTCTACAATAGGAGGTCTAGAAAGCATATTAGTAAGCTTGTTATGTGTTCCCTTCTTATACTTTATAACAAGATGGAATTGTTGATAAAATCCCATCTATCAAAAGTTTTGTGACTTTTTTAGCTTGGATTATGATTTAAGATATTGCAAAGGCTAATGATCCATATGCATGATTATCTCTTTACCCATGAAATAGTGTTTCCACTTTTTCACACTCTACACCAGAGCATATAACTCTTTATAATAACTAGGATATTTTTTTACCATACTTGTAATGGTTTGTGAATGAAAACACACTAGATTTAAGTTATGCATCAATACTTCCCCCATTTCATACCCAATAGCATTAATTTCTTATTTGAAAGATTGTCGTAAATCAAGAAGTGCAAGAACTAAAGTCGTACTTATCTTTTCTTTCAGAGTGTTGAAAGCTTTTTCATGTTTTCCTCCCCACTGAAAGCCCTATTTAACACTTTTTAAATCTTGTAAAGGAGATGTAGTGTAAGAAAAGCTAGCAATAAATTTCCTCGAGAACAAAAATGCTCCAAGAAAACTTTTAACTTATGTTGCATTATTAGGCCTTGTCCAATTTACTATGGTCAAAACTCTTACAAGGTCTATTTTTAATGAACCATTCCATACAACATAGCCTAAATAAACCAAAGATGTCTTTCTAAATTCACATTTTGACATCTTTAAAAATATTTTCTCCTTCTGTAAAGTATCTAAAACTTTTTTGATGTGTCTAAGATGATCTTCCCATGTATTACTAAATATTAAAATATCATCTATAAATGGTCTTAGCACATCATTCATAACCCACGTAAATGTGGAAGGTGCATTAAAAATCCCAAAAGGACCTTGCTTTGTTTTAAAATTAGTTTTCCAATTATCACAGTCACTTATTCTTACTTGGTTATAATCACTTCTCAAATATAATTTAGTAAAATAATTTGTATTTTTTAACTGATCTAATAAATCATCAATACAAGGAAGAGGGTAGTGAGTTTTAACTATTATTTTATTCAAATATCTAAATTCCATGCACATCTACCATGTACCATCTTTTTCAGGTACCAAGATAATATACAAACCACATGGAGAGGTACTTTTTTGAATGATACCTTTCTCAAGTAACTCCATCACTTCTTTATTTCTTCGTTCTCTACTATAGAAAACCTATATATGTCAATGTTAGGAAGAGAGACATCTTATTGCAATTGAATCTCATGTTGAATTTCCCTCTTCAGAGGTAAACCTTATGGCTCCTAATAAACATCATTATAGTTGGAAATAATATTTTTTAATCTTAAATTTATTTTTAAGATCACAACCCTATCAAGCCTTAGATTTTTCATCATCCTTGACTTTCACAACCATGAGAACAAAACTCTTACTTGAGTTTACAAGTCTTTTCATTTGTCCTATAAAAAGAAGTGTCAAATTGGCCTTAACATGATGGGTTCTTATTATGAATTCAATCTCATATGTTACAAGCACATATTTGTTCGCTTCCATATCAAAGATTGACTTTATGTCATATAATTAAGGACTACCCAAAAAATTTCCATAAATATCCAAATGAACCACATCTAATTCTACTTCATCAATGAATTTAAAAGTAAAAACAAACCTTAAAGTGCATGCTTTCATGACTTATAATTTTGTATTGTCACACGCCCATCCTAGAGGATATGGTTTTAGAGGTAGTTTAGTTTTGATTCCTAAATTTATAACAACCTCTTCAGAAATAAGATTATCTTGTGATCGACTATCAAAAAGAGTGTCTATTTTATTATGTTTAGCTATAACTCTTATGTGTAAAATCTCATTCCTTTTATTTTTAGGATGCTTAGATTTAGTTTTAGAAGAATAAGAACCAAGAGAAGGTTCAATGTTAGAAGAGGAAGAAGGTAAACCTTGTAGACCTATGTCAGTCACCTTTGTTTCATCACTAGAATCGGATCCCAGGTCTTGTTGAACCACATGATTAGCCTTATTTTTCTTTTTATTCTAGAACCTCTTTTTTTTTAGTTATGGATGGTATGTCCAACTCTTAGCCTCCTCATGATTCTTCTTCAAATGACTACAAAATAGTTTTCCTTCCTCTTTCTTAACCATTCAAGTAGATTCACTCTTACCCTTTGTATTACCTTTATCTTTACTTTTAAATAGTTTATGATACTTCTTTGCATAGCCTTCCTTAGTCATCTTACCCCTGGCTTCCATATGGGTAGCTTGCACATAGACTTCATCAAGGTTATAATGACTAAACATAAGAATAGTATGCCTCAAATAGCTATGAAGACCTCTAATATAATCCAATAATGTTTTTTGACTGTAAATAAAAATGCCTAACATTAATGCCTTCTTTATAAACTCCTGAGTACAGTCTTCACTCTAATCTTTATTTTATGTTAAAGTTTTCTAATCCATATTATCTTGTTGTATATAACCCAAAGGATAAAATTACTTTCTTAGCTCATACCAAAAATCATTCCAAGAGGAAATCACTTTACCATATTGTTTTAGATCCTCTTGAATCTTACTCTCCTATAAAATGAATGTTGTACCACCCATATGGAGAGTATCCAACTAAATTGTGGATTCCTCACTGTCAATATTCTGAATCATGTAATATATCTCAATCTACTTGACCAAGTCATCCAATTTATCTACACTTAGTTCACCATTATAAATTGGCAAATCAAATTTAACATATAATTTCAAGTGTGGGATAGTTTTACTATCTACAGAAGAAGAGCCATTCTTTGAAGGTGAAAGAGGAGTTTATTCTCCTTCAGTTCTATCTTCCTTTACTTTCTCATTCATATATTCCTCATACATTTCCTCAACCATGGTTTTCATACTAAGGAAAGCATATTGGAAGTCTGCCTTAGACATCTTAGATCCCATTCTTGATTGATGGCTTGCTCGTCTCGCACCAATTTTAGAATTAAAAATTTCAAGTTCTTCTTCACCACACCTTGATTTAGACTTGGTTAATATACAATACTATATTTTAATGCTAAATAATGTTATACAGTCTTGATCACTGGCTTTATAACCAAATTAAACCAAAAATTTAAGTTGTAAACTTTGTAATGAACTTGAAATGTATGAATAACTAAATAATTAATCTCAATTTTCCCTTAAATTATTTCAAATTAGCTTTAATTCAATAATTCATTTCTAAAAATAAAAAAATAAAAAATAGAGAATAAATGATAGTGACTTAGGAAATTATTTATGAGGTTCACCAATTGGCTACATCCCTAGGTCTACTCTTCTAAATATTTTGATCATTTAAAACTCTTAAGAATGATAACAAAACTATTTTGAGTGTGATCATAAAAAATATTTGTATCATATAACTTGAATTCCTAAGCAAAATAGACTTCCACAATTGAAAAGGATGTCCCTATGATAATTGCACTCCAAAAACTTTCTATGTTTTAAAATCCAACTCTATTTTTACATCCCCCAACTAACTAATAATGTAGATGTTTATATGTTTCAATGCCTAACTGAGTTAATTGGGCACATATATTATTTTACCTGAAGTCTCAAGTTTAGCTCGCATTTTTTTGTGCTTGTATGTGCTATATGGCATCAAAATCCCACATACTTAGGAGGAAGGTAAGTTTTGTGTTTGAATTTGAGGCATCATTCCATATAAGTTGGTCCATCTAGACATGCAAGCCCCCCTCCTTTCACGTTGCCTATGTGCCAGTCCATGCGTAGTGATAATATGGTTTAATTTGAATTAATATTTAGAGATTTGATGGTTAGAACTAAACCATGAATAAAATAGTCTTAGAATATTTAGACATGCAAATTCTTATGAATAAGGATTATCATAATAGGATAACATGGATATGTGGAAACATATGAATAAAAAGATATATTGAGATACCTCAGTGGTAATTAAATAGGAATATTTGGAAATGTTTAATGGAAATTGTATGGCTAGGGTGTGGTATTATTAGCTAGATAGTCCCACATTTGCAACCATAATAATTAGCATAACATATAAGATAATTATAATATAAAGAGTAATTAAAATATGGTAGTAAAATACTCCCCTTTGTCAAAAGAGTGAGTTGATTCTGGTTGAGGGCCTTCAATAAGTAAATAATGGGGTCCATTTTGACCTTTACGATTGTTGAAGACAAGTATAAATAAAATTTTCAATCTCTTTATATTTTTTTCATGTGTCATCTTAACATTTTAATATTGTCCTTTCAACATTCGACCACATCATCCCTTTTCGAGTCCAAACTTTCCATAGTACATAATGTTTGCTAACAGACTTAGTTTCTAACCATTCAAAAAGTCTCAAAAAGCTCACATTGAACTCTACGTTGTGTGAATAGTCTATTCAAATCTTGAAGTTATCTAATCACAAATTTTGCTGGGATCCTCTAGATCAATAACTTAAACACAAGTAAAATTTTGAAAAAAAAAATAATCTAATAAAACTAGTCGTAAAAGCCTTCAGGTGTTCATAATCCTTAATAATTTAATTAAAAATATAATAATATTACAAAAATTAATATTATATGTATTTAATGCATGTATTATCTCATTGCTATTTTTTTAAGGAAAAATAGGTTATGCATAAGATTTGAATTTTAATGAGAATTTATATTTGACATGTCTTCCATGTTTAAATTATTTAAAATATCATTTACACATTAGAATATAATGTTCATGTCACTATAAAATTAAGCCAAATTTGGGAAGCCTTTAATTTTACAAGTTCTTAGATGTTATATATACATGTAACAGATATTTGAAAGTCTCTCAAAAAATTCAGAAGATATTTTTTTAAAATATATTTTTTTTAAATGATCGACCATTTAAGGTTTTTAGCTACCACCAAATTATCTATAAACATATGAAGTTAGACATTAAATCTCATATCTGAAAGAGCTAAAACCTCACTTGTCCATAAAAATGTTATAAATTATAATAAATAATTTCTTGGCTACCCATTGTAATTGATATACAATCTCACTAGGGGCATGGATTATGCTTGTCTTTTCTTTACTCTAAATAACTTGGTGAAAACTCTTGAACATATCTATAATGACTCCTCCTATGGTATCTATAAAACTATAATGATCTTCTCTTATCCTATCAGGGTTTGAAGGATTCATCTTCCCTCTCTTGGTTAAAGATAAAATATCTTCTCTTTTCTCTAGCTTTCTTTTGACTCTCAACAATCACTATCTTCCTCTTGACCTTTCTTAAGGTGTTTTTCTCCTTGTAGAAGTGGAACTTGACTATGGGTTTCTTTTGGACGACCAAATCCTACCTTCCCATTTCTTCTTGTTTTAGTTACTTGATCCATAAGGGGATACTCAAGGTAATTTGTTATTATGTTTATGTTGCATGTTGATCTAGCTAGGAAGGCTATGTTGGCTCAACTCTTTGAGTAACTAGAGGGGGTAGTGGAGGAGGTAGCATAGCTCTAGGAGATAATGCCTCTATTTCAAGAAAAGTAGCAATGACTTTCCTCCACCAAATAACCTGATTTTGAACTAGTGTATTTATGATGAATGAAGCCTTTCCAACTTCTTTGGTGATATAGACCACTAGGTAGTCTAATTGGGGAGCTTGACCAATTGGTATCCTATCTAGGATGTCATGTTAGGTGGAGTGGACAATGTGGCAAAAATAGAAGTGGACACTAAGTTTTAAAAATTCACCTTGATGCTATGCCAAAGGGTTTGAGGATTGGTCCCACCAAAAAATGAATAGGTCATCAAGTTATTCAACAAATTTTACAAATAGTTGGTAATAGAAGTATAAGTGACCATAACATTCATAATTGTGGTGGGAATCATAAATGTAGTAGTAGTCTGAGTTGTGGTTTAAAAAATAAGTAAAATTATTGATACAATAGTATCCTAATGCGAGGTTATTGAGCTTAATGAATGCAAAGAATTTACACAATCTGTTGCACTAGAAGCATTTGTAAAAACTGACATAGTAGTTAAAGAATGTGGAATGCTATAACTTACAACCCTAAGAGGAGTATTAGGAGTGCTAGTTGATGTAGTTTCTTGAGGTAGAGAGCTTAGATGTGTACTTGGGTGTGGGCCCTAATTTTTAATCTACAATTATGATTGTATCTCTCCTTCTACATCTCTTTCTTGGTCTGGTGATGACTTGGTAGCAACTGAGATATCATCTCCTTTACCAACTTCTCCAAATTAGGGTTTTGAATTTGTTCCCTTTGATTGATTTATTTTCTTAGATAACCATTCACCCTCAGGTTCAGACTTAGTTGTCTCACTTATGGAATAAGAGTCTTCAATTTATATCCCACACATCCATTTTCCTTTAGTATTCATCCTTTTATCTTCTTCCTCACTATCATATACCTTAATACAGTCTATTCTCCTTGCCAATTTATTTTTGTTCCCTTCTCCTTAGAGTCTTATGCAAGTTCTTCTTTTACTTATATATTTTAAAGATAAATAGGTGGGGTCTTGGGCTTCCTTACATAGATCATTATTGTATTGGTAGTAGTAGAGGCTAATTGAGTCGAAAGTGAAATGGAAGATGAAGATATAAAATTCGTTGTAAGTGATGCTAGAATGGGAATGGTAGGGATCACTAGTGGAATGATAGGTGGTGGTGGAGTTAATATAGTAGTCACTACTGGGATGATGATGGGTGGTGAAGTAGCTACCCAATAGAAGGTGGAATTATCATTGACGGAATCAAAGGAGAAAAAATAATAAGAACCTAAGACGAGAAAGAAGGAAGAGTTATCTATTTTTAAATAGTTAGTGGAGGTAGCAGAAACATAGAAAATATATTGGTTGATCTACTAGGATATTTAGGCCTTCTTCCTCAACTCTATGTTGTGGAGAAGATGAAAAAACTATATATTCCTGAGAGGTAAAATGAATCCCATTTCTTTCTTCACTATGAGTTGCACGAGATGGGTTAGCTTCTCCTTGTGCTTCCTCTCCTACCTAAGGATGAGGTCCATGAATGGGTTTCAATCCTTTTGGCATCATCTTTGATAATTTTGGGATCATATTGGATCCTTTGTGCTCTTATCATAGACATATTAGTTTTACATATTCTGATAGCCACCTCAGAGTCATCTTCAACATTATGAATATGTTATCATGCTCATAAGATTGATGTCCATATTTAATTCTCGCCTTTTTCTAATATTATCTAAGGTGTCCTATGAAATTATCTTTAGGATCATAATGCTTGAAAGGTATACCTATTTGAACCCATAATGATATCATACAATTGAGAATTATTTTTTTGACCGATCACTTTATCTAGCATAATCCTTGCTAGGTTTAAGGAGTGTGCCTTTATGCCCTCAATATTGATCCTAGTTTGCTTGTGATATAGCCAGTAATCATCTATCTTTCTAATAGTCTTACTTATATGATCAAAAAGCTTGTGCATATTATTTCCATAGATGGATTGATATACTCTAGGATAAAAGATCTCAGCTATCCTCTTCATATTCTTCCTAAACCTATGAATATGAAAAATGTTGAACTCATCACACAACCTATTATGAGGGTACTTAGTGGAAGGTTTTTAGGGTTGATCATGAGATGCATGTACAGTTGTAGTTATTACATCCACCATGTAGGACATCATATAAAAATTCTCTTCTAGAGAACTTACAGGATGGGTGAGTTTCAAAATTAGCTTAGAGTTTATAATTTCTCTTAAGGCTATATTTTTTTATAGAAGTTGGAACTATATATAGCAATGGGACCCTTACCTTGTTGATGTAAATAATGGTTGGGAGACCAAATATCCTTTTTAGTAAGGCCACTACAATTCTAACCCTTGGCCTAAAGGTGATAATGGAAATATTAAATGTAGGGCCTTGTAGTTTGTAGTTACTTGGGCGACCATCCCATTACTATAACTTGTTGATCATGTTATTAGTATAAAGTCATGCATTCACCATTTCTTTCTTATACATCATGTCTAGTAGGGAAACCTATAATACTTTTTGAAGGCATTCCCACTGATGTAAACTATAGGTGTCTTTCTTAATCTAAAATATAATATCTTTCTAGTAACCTATCCATTAAATAACAAATCATATAATAAGCCAATGTAAGGAATTGATGTTCATTTAATCATTGCGTTGTGGAAACCAACTGCCTTAATTGCTAGTAAGTCATATTATCTCTACATGAAGAGGTAAAGTTGATCCTCTACTCTGTAAGGAATGACTAAATTGACCTTGTCCCAAATATTTGAGTAGTGTTTGAATTCATGATTCAAAGGAGTTGAATCTAATGTTGTATTTGTGAATCCCTTTTCACCTATAATTGAGTAAGTAGAGGGGATGTGGATGCGAGATGAGGAATCCATTGGTGTTATTTTTAAACTCCTTGCTTTGCCAAAAGTTCATAAATTATTGGTCGCAATGGACTTATGGATTCACAATATGCACTTGGGCTATGACTTTGCAATGCTCTAGATAGTGTGGAGGCAATGTAAATCGATTGAAAATGGTAGTTTAAAATTTATTAGTTTGGTTGCATTGAGCATAAGAATGGAATGAATGAATTCTCTTATTCATGCAAATTAAGTGTAGCAATGACTTTTGATCTTTAATATTTTAATTTGAATATCATTAAATCAACTGCTGTGAAATTTAAATTATGTGTGGCTTCTTCCCCAACTTCTTAAATGCTTAGTCATCCTCAAATGATAGATGTCTCCTTTCCACTCTTCTAAACATGACCTTGGTGTTTTTATTTTTTTGCATGTGTCTCTGAATGACACATGTCTATCTATCTCTTTTCCATTGATGGTTGAGGTGTAATTTATTTATACTTTGATTCTTTAGGCCTGTGGGTTAGCAAGATAGTGACAAGTATCAAGATCCCACTTTTCTACTATACATTTATGCTTTGAAAACATGTGGATTGTCAGGTTACCAATCTGGTGAGATGGTGACAACTAGTAAGATCTTCATAATGTTCTTTGACCAAAATCACTCCTAGGTAACTAGGATAGTAGGATGATGAGAAGTGGAAATATCTCATTGCTCTACCTACCTAGTATCTTTGTATAAGTCCTTCAGCCTACATCACTTCTGAGTCACCTATCCACTGACTTGTTCCTTTCAAATTGATATTCTGGGTGAGTGGAATGTTGTTGTGTGTCCAAGATGGGCTTTGGAATAGTTCAATAAAGGTGTAAGTGCAAAGAATTTTTTTTAAGACAACAAAGATCAACCATCCACTAAATGTAACAACATGTCAACACTGTTAGTGCTTAAAAATAATAAACTTTAAAAAATATATGTAAGTATTTAAAGTAAATTGAAGGCAAATAATAAAGCATATAATGTGGTTTAGGCATAACTTTAATCCTTTTAGTCTTCATAAGACCCTATACATAATGAAAACCTAGAGATTGTGTTTGAGCAAATAACTCAAAATAGAGACAATTAAACAAATTTATCAAGCATTAGATAAACTCATTTCCATTCATAATTAGTCAGACTTATGTATCATAGACTTCCATTTTGAAAGAACTTAAGAGCATGTTTAATCTATATTGTGCACCTATTTGAAAAAATTTAACTACGGTGTGTGTGTTAGGGCACAAAAATTTTACTGTTGGAGACTTTAAATTTTAGAATAAATCTCTTAATCATTATTACTATTCTAAACTTTAAAGTTCTATCTATTCACCTAATTATCGAATTATATAGTTTTTGCATATGGAACCTCTTCAAAATATTATTACTTTTGTTTTCTTTCTTTGATCAATGAACTTGAAATTACTAAGTGATTGGTGGGGGGAAGGAGGGAAGCATTGGGAACCTCCTTCATAGAATAAGTTTCCTCAACTAAATCTTGCCATTTCGCTCCCTAGACATGATTTTGTAATTAAGCACCATGATGATACTGAAATAACTAGCATATAGATGGTCAGGACCCTTTACTAGTTGATGAAGACCTCCCTACTCAAGGCGGGTGGGGAGGAAACTCTTGGTATCTTTTGCCTCCTATACCTCTTTACACCATCATGTTTGTTGTTGTTGCTTAATGGGTTCCTTGTTGGTTGTGATTTTGTTTATCTTTTTTTTGGTTGATGTACACTTGAGTTAGTTTAACCTTAGTATTTATGGCTTTTGAGGTGGCCTTTTTTAGATTTTTCTCTCTTTCTGAGGTTTGTTTTAGCTCAATATAGTTGTGATTTTAAGGTGTGACTTTTTCACTCATCCATTTTATATGATTAATGATGTATTATATCTTGTATTATTAATAAAAGTGTGTTAGTCAATCAAATAAAAAACATTGAGTGATAGCCCTATCATGTATTTAAATTTTTTTGACTAAATAATCATCAAATATATTTTTATATTTTTTATTATTAGCCAATTTGAATGTATTAAGTGATCGGCTTATTATGTACAAAAATATTAACTAAAGATCATTAATTTTGTATATTTGATTTGTTTCAATTATTAATTAATTAGAATAAATTAAGTCATAGTTTTAATATTTATAAAAAAAATGAGCTAAGAAATCATTATGCATACTTTCGATTTTTTCTTTATTAATTAAATTGAGTGGTCTAAATGATTAATGATAGTACTATGATATATAAAAAATAAATTAAGGAATCATCATTTTAGAGTATTATTTGATTTTTTATTAATGTACTTAATTCTATTTTAATTGAAAAGTTCAAAGTTAAATGCATGTCAATATTTCTATGTTTTGAATTACATATTAGTGACTTTAATTGATGAGTAAGCATATATTGAAATCTAAGTGTTCCTTAGGTTAAGCAATGATGATTAGGGGACATCTAATCTTTCAGTCACTTAGGGGATGATTTTACCTCTATCCATTCAACTATTCATGTCAAATATATAAAAAAAATTATAATTTAGTGGATAGTATAACAACTTATCATCTTCACCAATTGAATTATAACCCTTTAAATTGTTCAAATCATTTTAATATTTACAACATGTCCAAATAATAAAAAATTAAAACATTATCTTTATAACATATAAAAATAATAATAAATGATAAAATTATTATTATGTTTAGATTAACTTAAAAATTATAATATATAGAAATAATTATAAACTAAGAATTATCATTATAACATACATTAAAAAATAGTAAATTTTCTTAATGATACATTAAATCCATTTTTATGGTTTTTTCTAATATTAATATATTAGAATAAGTGTAAACTGCAAAAGAAAAAACAAATTTAAAATGTGAAACTTTTTCGAAATTATTTTTGTTAAATATTAATATATTCATTTAATTGACCTAGTAGTGTTTATACCGTGTCCCCACATCAAACCAATTATTGTCAATGTTCAATTACCTTTAACAAAGTAAATTAACTGGACTTTGTTAACTGTATTATTTTTTCAAGTACTTTATCTCTTTATCTCTTAATGTGATGGTCATACTTCGTGCCATCTCATTGTCATTTCAAACGTTGTCTGATGAAAAAATAAAATATAAAAAATTATTGTCAAGAAATATATGAATATTATATGGCACATTAGATTATCTAATGATTTCCTTTTGTAATGTAAAGATAGCCTTCCTACTTAACATTCATTTTAGTTCAATTTTAGGGTTGTGAAATCTATTAACATTAACTATAACATGCCTGTTTAATAAAATTAAACCAATCTGAAAGAAAATATGTATTAACATCTGATATCCTATGCTGGTTTGTTCGATGTCAAACAACATTTAAGCAACCCTGAAGTAAGATGAGCACAATAAACAAGCTTTTTGCATGATGACAAAGATGATGTCACTGGTGTGAAAAGAGAGATGTTAAATCTAAATGGAAACACTGTTTGGAGTTTCACTACCTGTCACTCTGCCTTTTTTAGACAGATCAAAGGTCCCGTGATATAGCAGTGTATATGGTGTTGGTGTAGGATATTAATTATTCCATTTAATTATTAAATGGATAATTCCTACACTTGTAGCTTTAGCCTACTTAGGTGTGATAAGAGGTTAAGTGGGTGAGAGGGTGTGTTCCACCTAGAGTTTCATGTGGAGTTCTACTAAGTAGCACTGTGAATTCTCTTATGAGTTCCACAGTAAGTTACACTCAGTTCCATTATAAGTTATCTAGTGAGTTAACTTCCCTACTCCTTCTTTATATTCCTCTTTACCATGCTATTTTATTGTAAGGAAGAAATATATATACTAAATGAAATGTATTTTTAATATAAATTTTGTGATTTAAAAAAAATAGATTCCATATAATTTCTGATTTGTAAAGAATGGTGATTTTATATAATTAATGAGAGATAATTAAATTCAGAGCTTCAAGGTATTGGGTTTTTGGAAAATGATAACAAATGATATGTCATATATATGGTGTTCAAAACGAGGATGTGAGCATGACTTGAATGTTTCATTTCATATAGAATAGCCAACATTTTTACCTTTCATGCACACATGAGTTTAAATCTCATACCCAAGGCAACACTTTTTTAAATTATTACATGTAAAGTGCTTATTAAATGATGTTAATTCATTTAAAAATCACAAAAAAAAAGTAAAAAATCTGTCAAAAATATGTTAAAAACTATTAGAAAATTTCACATGTGCACGACATGTGATAGCACACATAAATTGCAGTCATGAATTTTTTTTGTGAAAATTAATGTTCATATTGATTACAAACATTAATATTTCTGCAAGCAACAACATTTTTAGATTATGATTTTTTGAACGAGGCATGAAAGAAAATTTTGACTCAGTTTATGAGTCTATATAGACACACATGTAACAACATGGGTATCTCATTCTCAACCTATGTGATTATTATGCTTTTGGGATTAAGAAACAAAGTTTTGTGAAGATGAATGTGAAAGGCCAGTTCAACAATGTCTTGGTTCCATCGATTCCCACATGGCCACTCATACCTAAACATGGGGAGGTGGATGAACCATATATTGTCAATATTAATGATTACTCTGCCACTATTTCTGACACATTGTTTGAGTTGATGTAGAGATCTAAAGCAAAGATCAAATGAACATTTTTAGTTTGAAATATCTTTTACGTATCTTCATAGTCTTCATCACCCTTCACATTTACCATCATCTTCATGCATAATTATTACCATAACGAGGGACACAAACACACACACACACACACACACACACACACACACACACACACACACACACACACCGAGATGGGCCATATACATTAATTAATAAATAGAGTTATCTTAGAATGGCTTAAACACACAAGTAATTTTATTTTTTTAAATAATCTAATAAAAATATTAGAGAGAGAGAGAGAGAGAGAGAGAGAGAGAGAGAGAGAGAGAGAGAGAGCATGGGCCATATACATTAATTAATAAATAGAGTTATCTTAGAATAGCTTAAACACACAAGTAATTTTATTTTTTTAAATAATCTAATAAAAATATTAGAAAAAACTTTATCTGTTTATAATTATTTATATTTTAATTTAAAAATATAATACTATTAAAAAATAAATAGTATTTATATTGAATGCATGGATTGTGTCACGGCAGTGAGATCTTAGTTTTGAAGCCCATCTTCCTAGTTTTAAATGATTTTAAATGTCTTTTATACCTTGGAATATAATGTTCACATCACAATGAATTAAGCCAAATTTGGGAAGCCATTAATTTTTCATGTTCTTAAATGTTATGTATTCATGATAGATATTTGAAGGTCTCTTAAAATATTTACTTGATTTAAAATTAAAATAAAAAAAATTAATGGCCTTTTAAAAAATTTGGCCGTCACCAAATTTTCTATAAATGTGTGAAGTTAGACATCAAATATCATATATGCAAGAGCTAAACCTTCACTTATCCATTTAAATGTTGTGGTTCTAAAGACAAGTAAATATTTTTTGAGACTATATTTAAATAAAATAATTTATACTAATTTATAATAAATTAAAATTAATTTATAAATCATATGCATTGTTATTATAAATCTAAGTTCATGAAACATATATTTATAGGAAATCATGTTTAAAAAAACATAATATAAAAAATTGTATTAACCTTAAATGAATATTAATATTACATTAAATATATATATCTAAATAAAATTTACTGTACAAATAAATACCACTCAATGAATAATAGACTAACAAGTAAACATTATTGTTAAATATGAAATATATTTTATTAGGAAACTTCACATATAAATCTTATTATCTTGTCCAAATTTACATGTGATTTCAAGTTCAAACAGAAATCTTGTCCAAATTTACAAATTAATTTAAACAAAAATCTTATCCAAACGTAATATGTTTTTGTGTCTCATAAACCATTATTAACATCATGGAGACATTAACATCTAAATTAAATTAAATTAAATTAAACATCCCCACCTATACTAAACATGCATGAGGGTTCCTCTTGTTGAAAAGTGATGCATGAGTAGCCGAATCACCATGCAAATCGCTATCTCTTTCTAAAGCAACTAGACTTTACCTTCCATGCATGATTTAAAAAATCATATTTAACTATAGTTTGCTTTTAGTTTTTAGGACATTTAGATAGTCAATTAATAATTATAGTTAGTCTTTTGTTTTTAACAGAGCTACTAGCTTTCTTGGATAATGAACAATGCATGTTTATTTTTCAGTTTTTATATTATTTTTAGACACAACAATCCATGTTGTATTGTAATCCTTTTTTATATAAGCATGAATAATAATGAAATAGTTTTAGCAACTTGAAAATAAATATTTCCATGTGCTATATTTTTCCTATGTTTTTTGCTAAGTTTTTTCTATTGTTATCTCATACCCTGTGGGTGTAGGAATTTGGTTTAGTTTCAGATTTTACATTTGGTACCAGATCAGGGATTTTCTTTTGGATTAAAGATTTAATGCTTGAAATTTTAAAAAAAATTTATCATGTCAAATTCTAACTCCTTGCCCATTCCAGAATTTGATGGAAATGAGTATGATTATTGGTACATCAAAATGATGACTTTTTTACAGGAAAATATTTGTGAGAGATTGTTGAACCAGGTTATGTAGAGCCAACTGATTGGAATGCCCTCACAACCAATGATAAAATAGTTAAGAAGAAGAATGTTCAAGTCTTGTTTCATATTAAAATAGCTCTAGATAAGAGCCTATTTCCAATAATTGTAAGAGCAAAGACAGCTACAGTTTCTTAGAAGACACCAAAAAAAGTTTACCAAGGTAGTGATCAAGTTAAAGTTTTCAAGTTACAAACATTGAAGAGAGAATTCGAGAACTTAAAGATTCAAGAAGCTGAAACTATGAGTACCTATTGTGTCAGAGTAAAAGATGTGGTCAATAAGATGGCTAAACTTGGTGAAATTATGAATAATGAGATTTTGATCAAGAAGGCATTGAGGACTCTCAGACCAAGGTGGAAACATGTTGCCATAATCATAGAATAAATACATAATTTATTTACCCTTCAATTTGATCTTTGATGTCTCATGAAGAAAGATTGAGAGATTAATTTGGAGATAATGATGAGAAAGATTTTTCCTCCAATGCACAAATCACAAAGAATGAAGATGCCAATAATAGCATCAAAATCAATCAAGGCCAAGGTAAAGGTCAAAATTAGAATTACACAAGAGGAAATAGAGGCCGAGATTGTTCATAAGGAAGAGGTGGCTTCAAAGGAAGAGGTTGATTTGATAAAAGAAATGTCCAATGTTACCATTGTAACAGGTATGGCCACTTTGAAAGGGATTGTAGATTAAAAGAAGGCAAAAGTGTTCATTATGCTCAAGAAGGTGATGAGAATCCTATAGATAATTTATTTTTATCTTATGACAAAGCTGAAAATATTTCTAAAGATGTTTGGTATTTAAATTCGGGATGTTCTAACCATAGGTTAGGGAATGAAAATATTTTTTCTATAATGGATGAAAGTTTCAAATCCAAGATCAAGCTTGTTGATGACAAAACATTGGAGGTTGCTACTAAAGGAGCTATGGAAGTCCGAACTAAAGAAGGTATGAAAAGTGTTAAGGAAATTTATTAAACCCCACAATTAAAGCATAATCTATTGAGTGATGGGCAATTATGTGAGCCAAATTATAAGGTGGTGTTTGAAAATCAGTAATGCATAATTTATGATAAGAATCAAGGCAATAGGGTGGTTATAGTTGTGCCTATGATAAAGAATAGGATGTTCCTATTGAAGTTTGGTGGACATAACAATAGCCTTTCGAATATAGCATATGAGGATACAAGTTGGTTATGGCATCTCAGGTATGGGAATTTAAATTGTCATAGTTTGAAGACTGTAATATCATTTTGTTAATTATAAACAACCAGGTCTTCTTATCTGTAAATGCATGGTCTATGAACTACTTTGAATGAACTCATAATTTGGACTTATTACAAATATGTAATATAGATGTGTTTTATTTTTAATAATTCCAATTAATTCTTGATTAAGTCCAGTTTATTTATTATTGTTTTCAACTACTAATTATTTATGGTCATTTTAAATAACTTGGAATTATCATAAATACATTATACATATGTCATTTATTTGTAATAAGTCCAACTTAATTTTGATACAGTCTAATTTATTTCTGTTAGTTTTCAAAAATTTGGACTATTGATAACTCCAAATTATACAAAATACATTTATTTAAATCTCTCTTTATTTACTTTAAGTTTTATTTATTATTTCCATTCAAGGGCAAGGAGAAAAAACATGTTTTTTAAATCACCCATAATTTATACTACATAGATATAAATGTAGGAATGCGATAAATCAAATAAAGTACCCCAACATGTCATCTTGGTTCTAGATTCCAAAATAGAATATACCTCCACAATTAAAAAGGACATCCCTATTAGGATTTCACTCTAAAATCCCTCTCTATTTTAAAAACCAACTCTATTTTTGCATCCCAAAATAATAAATAATGTACTTGTTTATATGTTTCAATGCCTAACCAAGCTGGTTGGGTGCATATATTTTATTACCCAAAGTCTTAAGTTCATCTCCCACTTTTTTGTGCTTGTATGTCCTATGTGGGAAAAAAACTCCACATGTTTGGTAGGAAGATGAGTTTTACGTTTTAATTTGAGGCATACTTCCATCTAAGATGGTCCATGTAAACATGTGATTCCCCCTCCTTTTGCACTGCCCATGTGTAGTGGTAAGTTGGTTTAATTTGAAGCCATGTTTGGAGATTGGATGGTTAAAACTAAACCATGAATAAAATAGACTCTAAATATATAGACATGCAGATTCTTGTGAATAATGATTATCATGATGGGATAATATAGATATGTGAAAATATATGATTAGAAATATATATTGAGATATCTTAGTTGTAATTAAATAGGAATAGTTGGAAATGTTTAATGGAAATTGTATGGCTAGGGTGTGGTATTATTGGATAGATAGCCCCACATATTCAACAAAAATAATTATCACAAAATATAAGATAATTCCAATATAAAGAGTAATTAAAATACAATAGCAAAAGACTCCCCTCCATCAAAAGAGTGAGTCAATTCTAGCTGAGGGGCCCCAATGAGTAAATAGGGGTTCCATTTTGACCTTTATGTGTGTCAAAGATCAATGTAAATAAACTTTTCAATCTCTTTATATTTTTTCCACGTGTCATCTTTAATTTACAACACTGGTCCTTTCAACATTCTACCACATCATCCCTTTGTGAGATCACTCCTCCCCACCCAGAGCTTTTGGACCTCCAAAATTTGACTTAATTATCAACCAAGTGAAAGTATTTTTTCCTCACCTTTCTGATTTCCATCTATTTTACCTTGGTCATATGCATTCATTTCAAATGAACATGAAGATATTCAACATCATCCCTTCACATAGTCTTGGTTTTCTTGTCAATAATAACATCTTCATACAACTCATGAAGAAATTCAAGACAAAAATCATCAATATTAGGAACTTGAATACTCTCATCTTGATCCATGATCATAGGAGATTCATATAATTTCAATTTTTTCACATTAACCACTGAATAAATTTGCATATAAGAAGGTAAATCTAATAAAAAATCATTTATACCAATCTTTTCCAAAATCCTAAATGGACCATACCTATTTGGTTTTAATTTATTATCTTCACCTTTCACTCTTTCCTTGCTAATGTGAATCCAAACTTGATCATAAACATTAAATTGATGATCAAATCAGTGTTTATCATGCCTAGCCTTATATTTAGCTTGGCTCTTCTCTAACTGTTCCTGAACATATTTTTTAATCATCTAAATTATCTAATTAAACTTTTTAGCCTTCTCAGCATCACTATTTCCATCCACCACTAAGTTAGATTCTTTTTGAAAAGAGAAGTTCAAAGGAGACTTAGGTAAATGACCAAAATAAGTCTCAAAAGGAGAATTTAAAGTAGAAGAATGTAAAGCATGATTATAATAATGTTTCACATAATATAAATTGTTAGCCCATATTTAAATAGAAATAATGAAGAAATTACATCATGTCAAAAGATTTTTACACTAAAAATAATGTTGTATTGTATTTAGATGAAAAAAATTATAATGAAAGGTGAAAGATTAAAAATATTCTCAGGTGGTTATGGGAATAAACTTTCTCAAATAACCAACTTATTTTAAAAAGTAAACTCTAAAACATAAACAAACTCTAAAACATTAAAATTAAACACTTTGGATCATTAATAAAAATCTTACAAACTCCCCCTTGATCTAGAGGGGTATATAAAGACTGAAGAAAGGAACTATGAGTCATCCAAGTAAACTCTATCACAACTACAATTGGTACACTATGCATCTTAGATTGATCCACACCCTGATCATCCCTGCACTATAGTAGAACATGATCACACACTATTCAACTACATCAATCCTCACACAAAATCTATCCAACAAGTGACTTCCCCTTGTATTATATATGGTACATCTGAAACTGATGTCCAATAATTACCAACATCTCCCATAGGCCTTTGCTCAAAACTAACAATTCTAGCGACACAATGTTGACTCCTACCACACATCATTGATTACTAATCAAAAAACCAATATTCAATATCTTCTCCCCCTATTAGGTGAGAGGTGAGAAGCAATGAAATAAATAAACCAAGTATAAATAACTGAAATACTCCACATCAAAGATCATAGAAACACTACATCTATGAAATCAAAGTACACAAGCCAAAAAATGCTACTACATCACATAAGCTTTTTGAATTGACAAATGATCCTCAGATGCTTAGAAACATGTTAGAAAATCAATAGATGGATTAAGGGAAGTTTGGATCCATTTTTACATTTCACAGAGAATTCTAAGTACAAAAAGGGCCATACAAATGACCTTTAAACAAATTTTGGGGTTTGAAAAAATAACTTTGAATCACTTTATGGCTTGAAAATCCAATCTTGAATGCTGAAGATGGAATTTGGATGCACTACTAGGGAACAAGAAAAGCTTCTCCAATTATATGGTCATACAAAACTACTCAGCCTATTTTTCCAAATTTACTATAAATCTATTGAAAAATTAAATATTTCAATAATTTTCCAAAGTTTTAAATTTAGACTAAGCAAAAATTTTGTGAAGCACATACCATTTTTTGGAATTCCAAATGAATAAATCTTTCACCCCACATACTTTTCATCCTAAATTGACCATGCTTCAACAACCATGCTTTGATACCACTGTTGGCCTAGATTCTAATTGAAACAATGAAGAAATTATATTATGTCAAAAGATTTTCACACCAATAATAATGTTGTATTGTATTCAGATAAAAAAATTATAATGAAAGGTGAAAGCTTAAAAATCTCCATGGGTTGTTATGTGAAAAAAATTTCCTAAGTAACCAACTTATTTAACAAAGCAATCTCTAAAATATTCAAATTAAACATTTTGGATCATTAAAAATAATCCAACATAAATGTTCATCCTATAATTTATGATGCTTATCATAATACCCCCTAAATAGATGTTCCACCATTTGGTTGACCACTTTTATTTTCCCATCAATCTGTGGATGAAAGGAAGTGCTTTTCTTTATCTTAGTATCCATCAAGTCCCATAAATCTGACAAAAAATCATCGATGAATCAAGAATCATGATTAGATAGATTAGAAGTGGGTAATCTTAAATGGATCCAAACATTTTTGAAGAATAAATGAGTAGTGTCCTCACTAGTAACATATCTAGTACAAGGAACCAAAATTCATATTTTTTTGAACCTATCCACAATCACATACATATAATCATGTTTTATTCATGACATAGGTAAACCTCCTAAAAAATCCATAGAAATACTTTTCCAAGGATGGTTAGGAATAAGAAGAGGTGTATACAATCCTAAATTCTGATTACTAGGTTTACTTGTAGAACAAAGAATACAACCTTTGATATATTTAGATATAATTTCTATCATATGAGGCTAATAAAAATATATTTTTAACTATCCAAATATCTTACCAATGCAAAAATGATTTGAAACAAGAGAAGTGTGAGCTTCTCTAATAATGTGAACTCTCTCATCATGTGGATTACATATTTTTCCAAGATGATATAACATTCCATTATGCACATGATAATCAAATGCTTATACTAATTTACAATTTTTTAAGTCTTCATAGACATCCTTAAAATAAACATCTCTAGCATATTGTTTTTTATAGCTTTCATTAACAAAAGGACTATGTTTCAAAATAGTAGATTCTACAATAGGAGGTATAGAAAGAATATTAGTAACCTTGTTATTTGTTCCCTTTTTATACCTTATAACAAGATGGAACTGTTGCAAAAATCCCATCCATCAAATGTTTTGTCACTGTTGTAGCTTGGATTGTGATTGAAGATAATGCAAAGGCTAATGATCCATATGCATGCTTATCTCTTTGCCCATGAAATAGTGTTTCCACTTTTTCACACTTTGTACCAAAGCATATCACTCTTTATCATAAGTAGGATATTTCTTACCGTCCTTGTAATGGTTTGTGAATGAAAACACACTAGTTTTAAGTTATGCATCAATACTCCCACCATTTCTTATCCACTAGCATCAATTTCTATCTTTAAAGATTGTCATAAATCAAGAAGTGCAAGAACTGAAGTCGTACTTATCTTTTCTTTCAGAGTGTTCAAAGCTTTTTCATGTTTTCCTCCCCACTAAAAGACCTATTTAACACTTGTTAATGTCTTGTAAAGGAGATGTAATGTAAGAAAAGCTAGCAATAAATTTCTACAAGAACAAAATTCTCTAAGAAAACTCTTAACCTATGTTGCATTATTAGGCCTTGGCCAATTTACTATGGCTGAAACATTTACAAAGTCTATTTTTAATGAACCATTCCCTACAATATAGCCTAAATAAACCGAATATGTTTTTGTAAATTCACATTGTGACATCCTTAAAAATAATTTCTCCTTCTGTAAAGTATCTAAAACTTTTTTGATGTGTTTAAGATGATCTTCCCATGTGTTACTAAATATTAAAATATCATTTAAGTAAACAATTATAAAATCATCTAGAAATGGTCTTAGCACATCATTCATAACACACACAAATGTGGAAGGTGCATTACAAAGCCCAAAAGGCATAACAAGCCTTCAAAAAGACCTTGCTTAGTTTTAAAATTAGTTTTCCAACTATCACAGTCACTTATTCTTACTTGGTGATAACCACTTCTCAAATATAAATTAGTATGCATTTTTTAACTAATCTAATAAATAATCAATTCAAGGAAGAGGGTAGTGATTTTTAACTATTATTTTATTCAAATCTCTAAAGTCCATCCACATCTACCATGTACCATCTTTTTTATGTACCAAGACAATAGACAAATGACATGGAGAAGTACTTGGTGGAATGAAACCTTTCTCAAGTAACTCCATCACTTCTTTATTTCTTCATTCTCTAGTACAAACAAACTATATATGCCAATGTTAGGAAGAGATGCATCTTGTTACAATTCAATCTGATGTTGAATTTCCCTCATCGGAGGTAAACCTTGTGGCTCCTAAAAAACACCATTATAGTTGGAAATAATCTTTTTTATCTTAAATTTATGATTGGGATCACAACCCTATCAAGCCTTATATTTTTCATCATCCTTGGCTTTCACAATCATGAGAACAAAACTCTTACTTGAGTTTACAAGTATTTTAATCTATCCTATACAAACAAGAGTCAAATTGGCCTTAACATGATGGGCTCTTACTATGAATTCAATCCCATATTTTACAAGCACATATTTATTCTCTTCCCTATAAAAGATTGCCTTTCTATCATATAAGTAACGACTACCCAAATAAATTCCACAAATATCCAAAAGAACCACATCTTATTCTACTTCATCAATGAATTTAGTAGTAATAACAAACCTTAAAGTGCACGTTTTCATAACTTAAAATTTTGTATTTTTTACACACCCATCCTAGAGGATATGGTTTTGGATGTAGTTTAGTTTTGATTCCTACATTTCTAACAACCTCTTAATAAATAAGATTAGCTTGTGATCCACTATAAAAAAGAGTGTCTATTTTATTATGTTTAGTTATAACTTTTATGTGTAAAATCTCATTCCTTTTATTTTCAGAATGCTTCAATTTAGTTTTATAAGAAGAAGAATCAAGAGAAGGCTCAATGTTAGAAGAGGAAGAAGTTAAACCCTACAGACCCATGGCAGTCACCTTTGTTTCATCATTAGAATCGGATCCTAGGTCTTGTTGAACCACATCATTAGCCTTATTTTTCTTCTTATTCTAGAACCTCTTTGTTTTGAGTTCTAAATGGAGTGTCCACCACTTAGCCTCATCATGATTCTTCTTAAAATGTTTACAAAAATAGTTTTCCTTCCTCTTTCTTAACCATGTAAGTAGATTTACTCTTACCCTTTCCTTTACCTTTGTCTTTATTTTCAAATGGCTTATGAGAATTCTTTGCATAGCCTTCCTTAGTCAGCTTACCCTTGGCTTTCATATGGGTAGCTTGCACACAAACTTCATCAAGTTTAGAATGACAAAACATAAGAATAACATGCCTCAAATAGCTATGAAAACCTCCAATATAATTCAACAATGTTTTTGGACAATAAATAGGAATCCCTAATATTAATGCCTTCTTTATAAACTCCTGAGTATAGTCTTCACTCTAACCCTTTTTTTTCATTAAAGTTAGCTAATCCATACTGCCTTGTTGCATATAACCCAAAGGATAAAATTACTTTCTTAGCTCAGACCCAAAATCATTCCAAGAGGAAAACACCTTACCATGTTGTTTTATATCATCTTGAATCTTACTCTCCCATAAAATGATTATTGTACTACCTATATCAGGAGTATCCAACTGAATTTTGGCTTCCTCACTATCAATCTTCTGAATCCTATAATATATCTCAATCTACATGACCAAGTTATCTAATTTATCTAAACTTAGCTCACCATTATATATTGGCAAATCAAATTTAACATATAATTTCAAGTGTGGGATAGTTTTACTATCTACAGAAGAAGAGCCATTCTTGGAATGTGAAAGAGGAGTTTCTTCTCCATTTTTATCTTCCTTTGATTTCTCATTCATACATTCCTCATGCATTTCCTCAACCATGGTTTTCATACTAAGGAAAGCATATTGGAAGTCTACCTTAGACATCTTAGATCCCATACTTGATTTTTGGCTTGCGCATCTTGTACCAATTTCAAAATTAAAAATTTCAAGTTCTCCTTCACCAAACCTTGATTTAGACCTGGTTAATATATAATACTATACTACAATGCTAAAAAATGTTATACAACCTTGATCACTGGCTTTAATACCAAATTAACCCAAAAATTTAAGTTGTAAACTTTACAATGAACTTGAAATGGAGGAATAACTAAATAATTAATCTCAATTTTCCCTTAACTTACTTCAAATTAGCTTTAATTCATTAATTTATTTCTAAAAATAAAAAATATATAAGAAATGATAGTGACATAGGAAATTGTTTACAGGGTTCACCAATTGGCTACGTCCCTTGGTCTACTCTTTTAAATATTTTGATCAATTAAAACTCTTAAGAATGATAACAAAACTCTTCTAAGTGTGATCATAATACATATTTGTATCATGTAACCTAAATTCCTAAGCAAAATAGATTTCCACAGTTGAAAAGGATGTCCCTATGATGATTGCACTCCCAAAAATTTCTATGTTTTAAAAGCCAACTCTATTTTTTCATCCCCAAAATAACTAATAATATATATGTTTATATGTTTCAATGCCTAACTGCGTTTACTGGTCACATATATTATATTACCCAAAGTCTCAGGTTTAGCTCCCTTTTTTTGTGCTTGTATGTGTTATATGGGAACAAAATCCCACATGCTTAGGAGGAATGTAAGTTCTATGTTTTAATTTGAGGCATCGTTCCATATAAGTTGGTCCATCTAGACATGCAAGCTCCCCTCCTTTCATGTTGCCCATGTGGCAGTCCATGCATAGTGATAAGTTGGTTTAATTCAAAGTTATGTTTGGATATTTGATGGTTATAACTAAACCATAAATAAAATAGACTTGGAATATTTAGACATGCAGATTCTTGTGAATAAGGATTATCATGATGGGATAACATGGATATGTGGAAACATATGAATAAAAAGATATATTGAGATACTTTGGTGGTAATTAAATAGGAATATTTGGAAATGTTTAATGGAAATTGTATGGCTAGGGTGTGGTATTATTGGATAGATAATCCCACATCTACAACCAAAATAATTATCACAACATATAAGATAATTCCAATATAAAGATTAATTAAAATATGGTAGTAAAAAATTCCCCTCTGTCAAAAGAGTGAGTTGATTCTGGTTGAGGGCCTGCAATACGTAAATAATGGGGTCCATTTTGACCTTTAGGATTGTCGAAGAAAATCATAAATAAAAATTTCAATCTCTTTATATTTATTTCATGCATCATCTTTACATTGCAAACTTATCCTTTCAACATTTTGCCACATCATTCCTTTTCAAGACCAAAATTTCCATAGTGCATAACGTTTGCTAACGAACTTGGTTTTTGACCATTCAAAAACTGTCAAAAAGCTCACACTAAACTCTATGTTGTGTGAATAGTCTCTTCAAATCCTAAAGTTATTTGATCAAAACTTTCATGGGGACCCTCTAGATCAATAACTTAAACACATAAGTAAAATTTTGAAAAAAATAATAATCTAATAAAACTAATCGTAAAAGCCTTCATGTGTTCATAATCCATAATAATTTAATTGAAAATATAATAATATTACAAAAATAAATATTATTTATATTTAATGCATAGATTATCTCATTTCTATTTTTTTATAAGGTAAAATAGGCTATGCATAAGATTTGATTGGTAATGAGAGTTTATATTTGACACATGTCTTCCATGTTTAAATGATTTAAAATATCATTTACACAATAGAATATAGTGTTTGTGTCACTATGAACTTAAGCCAAATTTTGGAAGCCTTTAATTTTTCATTGTAGCAGATATTTGAAAGTCTCTTGAAATATTCAGAAGATAATTTTTTTTAATAATTTTTTTAAAAACAACCATTTAAATTTTTTAGCCACCACCAAATTTTATATAAACGTATGAATTTAGACATTAAATCCCATATCTTCAAGAGTTAAAAAATCATTTATCTATAAATTTTTTATAAATTGTAATAAATAATTTCTTGGCTACCCATTGTAATTGATATACAATCTCACTGGGGGCATGGACTATGCTTATCTTTTGTTTACTCTAAATAGCTTGGTGAATACTCTTGAACATCTCCTTAGTTACTCCTCCTATGGTATCTATAAGAATGTAAGGATCTTCTCTTATCTTATCAGGGTCTGAAGGATTCATCTTCCCTCTCTTGGTTAAAGATAAAATGTCTTATTGTTTCTCGATCTTTTTTTTTGACTCTCAACAATCATAATCTTCCTCTTGACCTTTATTAACGTGTTTTTTTTTCTTGTAGAAGTGGAAATTGACTGTGAGTTGCTCTTGGATGACCAATTCCTACCTTCCCATTTCTTCTTGTTGTAGTTCTTGATCCATAAGGGGATACTCAAGGTAATTTGTTATTATGTTTATGTTGCATGTTGATCTAGCTAGGCAGGTTGTGGTGGCTCAACTCTTTGAGTAACTAGAGGGGGTGATGGAGGAGGTATCATAGCTCAGGGAGATAATGCCTCTATTTCAAGAAAAGTAGCAATGACTTTCATCCACCTAATAACCTAATTTTGAACTAGTGTATTCATGATGAATGTAGCCTTTCTGACTTCTTTGGTGATAGAGACCACTAGGGAGTCTAATTGGGGATCTTGACCAATTGAAATCCTATTTAGGAGGTGATTTTAGGGGGAGTGGACAATGTGGAAAAAAAGGAAGTGGAAAATAAGTTTTAAAAATTCACCCTAATGTTATGCCCAAGTGTTTGAGGATTGGTTCCACCTAAAAATGAATAGGTCATCAGGGTATTCAACAAATTTTACAGATAGTTGGTAGTAAAAGTATAAGTGACTATAACATTCATAACTATGGAGGGAATCATAAATGTAGTAGTAGACTAAGTTATGGTTTACAAAATAATTAAAATTATTGATACAATAGTAGCCTGAGGCTAGGTTATTGAGCTTAATGAATGTAATGAATCTACACAATCTATTGCACTAGAAGCATTTGTAAAAATTAACACAGTAGTTAAAGAATGTGGAATGCTAGAACTTATAACCCTAAGAGGAGTATTATGAGTGCTTGTTGATGTAGTTACTTGAGGTGGAGAGCTTGGAGGTGTACTTAGGTGTGGGAGCTAATTTATAATCTATAATTATGATTATATATCTCCTTCTACATCTCCTTCTTGGTCTAGTGATGACTTAGTAGTAACTGAGATATCATCTCCTTTACTAACTTTTCCAAATTATTGTTTTAACTTTGTTCCCTTTGATTGATTTTTTTTTATTAGATAACCATTCACCCTTAGATTCAGACTTAGTTGTCTCACTTATGGAATAAGAGTCTTCAATTTCTATGCCACATATCCATTTTCCTTCTTCCTCACTATCATATACCTTAATAGGGTCTATTCTCCTTGCCAATTTATTTGTGTTACCTTCTCCTTAGAGTCTTATGCAAGTTCATCCTTTAATTCCATCTTTAATGGAGAAATAGGTATGGTCTTGGGATTCCTTGCATAGATCATAATTGTACTGGTAATAATAGAGGCTATCCCAATCAAAATTGAAATGGAAGATGGAGATACATAAGTGATAGTAAGTGATGCTAGAATGGGAATGGTAGGCATCAATAGTGAAATGATAGGTGGTGGTGGAATTATTAGAGTAGTCACTACTGGGATGATGACGGGTGTTGAAGTAGGCTACCCAATAGAAGGTGCCATTATCATTGATGGAATCAAAGGAGAATAAATAATAAGAACTTGAGACAAAAAAAGAGGGAAGAGTTAACTATTTTTCAATAGTTAGTGGAGGTAGGGGAAATATAGAAACTATATCAATTGATCCATTAGGAGTTTTAGGCCTTTATTCCTCAACTCTATGTTGTGGACAAGATGAAACAACTATATATGCCTGAGAGGTAGAATGAATCCCAGTTCTTTCCTCACTATGAGTTGCACGAGATGGGCCAACTTCTCCTTGTGCTTCCTCTCTTGCCTAATGAGGAGGTCCATGGATGGGTTTCAATCCTTTTGGAATCCTCTTTGGTAATGGTGGGATAATATAGGATCCTTTTTGTTATTATCATAGACATATTAGTTTTATGCATCTTGATGGCCACCTCAGAGTCATCTTTAACATTATTTATATGCTATCATGATCATAAGATTGATGTCCATATTTAATTCTAACCTTTTTCTCATATTTCCTAAGGTGTCCTTTGATATTATATCTAGGATCCTAATGCTTGAAATGTACCTGTTTGAACCCATAATGAGTCTTGATTTTCTTAAAAATTACTAGGTGATCCCACCTTTCATTCTACATTTGGCCAATGTTGAGGGGAGTGGGATGGAGTGTTGCTTGCCTTCTTCATCTCAATACGAATGATATCATACAATTGAGCATTAATTTCTTGATCAACCACTTTATCTAGCATAATACTTGGTAGGTTTAAGGATTGTAACTTTATACCCTCAATAATGATCCTAGTTTGATTGTGATATATCCAATAGTCACCTATCTTTCTAATAGTCTTCTTTATGTGATCATAAAGCTTGTGCATATTCTTCCCATAGATGGATTGATATACTCTAGGATAAAAGATCTTAGTTATCCTCTTCATATTCTTCCTAAACTTGTGAATATGAAAAATGTTGAACTCATCACACAACCTATTATGAGGGTACTCATTGGATGGTTTTCAGGGTTGATCATGAGATGCATGTATAGTTGTAGTTATAACATCCACCACGTAGGACATCATATAAAAATTCTCATCTAGAGAACTCATAGGATGGGTGAGTTTTAAAATTAGCTTAGAGTTAATAATTTATCCTAAGGCTATATTTTTTTATAGAAGTTAGAAATATATATATCAATGGGACCCTTACCTTGTTGATGTAAACAATGGTTGGGAGACCAAATATCCTATTAAGGCCATTGCAATTTTGACCCTTGGCCAGAAGGCAATAATGAAAATATTAAATCTAGGGCTTTGTATTTTGAAGTTACTTGGAGGACCATCCCATTCCTATAACTTGTTGATCATGTTATTATTATGAAGTCATGCATTCACCATTTATTTCTTATACATCATGTCTCATAGGGGAAGCCTGTAATATTTTTTGATGGCATTCCCACTAATGTACACTATTTGGTGTCTTTTTTAATATAAAATATAATATCTTTCTAGTAACCTTTCCATTAAATAACAAATCATACAATAAGTCAATGCAGGTCATTACTATTATTTTAATCATTGCATTGTTGAAAGAAACTACCTTAATTGCTAGTAAGTCATATTATCTCTACATGAAGTGGTAAACTTGATCCTCTAATCTATAAGGAATGACTAAATTTACCTTGTCCCAAATATTTTATTAGTGTTTCAATTCATGATTCAAAGGAGTTGAATATAATGTTGTATTTGTGAATCCCTTTGCACCTACAATTGAGTAAGTAGAGGGGATGTGGATGCGAGATGTCGAATCTATTGGTGTTATTTTCAAACTCCTTACTTTTTGAAAAGTTCATAAATTATTGGTCATGATGGAGTTATGGATTCATAGTATGCACTTGGACTATGAGTTTGCAATGCTTTGGATAGTCTGGAGGCAATGTAAATCGATTCAAAATAGCAGTTCAAAATTTATTTTTTTGGTTACATTGAACACAATAATTGAATTACTGAATTCTCATATTCGTGTGAATTAAGTGTAGAAATGACTTTTGATCTCTAATATTTTCATTAGAATATCATGAAATAAATTTCTATGAAATTTAAATTCTATGTGGCTTCTTCCCCAACTTCTTGAATGCTTAGTCATTTCAAATGACAGATGTCTCCTTTTCACTCTTCCAAACTTGACCATGGTGACTTTATTTTTTATATATGTGTCTTTGATTGACACATGTCTATCTATCTCTATTCAATTGATGGTTGAGGTGTAATTTGTTTATACTTTGGTTCTTCAAGCCTGTGGGTTAGAAAGATAGTGATAAGTATCAGGATCCCACTTTTCTACTAAAAATTTAAGCTTTGAATACATGTAGATTGTCAGGCTACCAATCCGATGAGATGGTTACAACTAGTAAGATATTCATACAAGTTCTTCAACCAACATCACTCCTAGGTTAATAGGCTAGTAGGGTAGGATGATGACAAGTGGAAATATCTCATTTCTCCACCTACATGGTATCTTTGTATAAGTCCTTCAGCCTACATCACTTTTGAGTCACCTACCCACTGACTTGTTCCTTTTAAATTGATACTCTTGGTGAGTGGAATGTTGTTATATGTCTAAGATGGGCTCTAGAATAGTCCAATAAAGATGTAAAGGCAAATAATTTTATTTAAGACAAAAAAGATCAACCATCCACTAAATGTAACAACATGTCAACACTGTTAGTGCTAACAAGTAATAAACTTAAGAAAATAGGTATAAGTATTTAAAGTAAATTGAATGCAAATAATAAAGCATATAATGTGGCTTATGTATAAATTCAATCCTTTTAGTATTGATAAGACCCTATATATAATGAAATCCTATAGATTGTGTTTGACAAAATAACTCAAAATCGAGACAATTAAATAAATTTCTCAAGCATTAGATAAACTCATTTTCATTCTTACTCCATCAGACTTATGTATCATAGACTTTCATTTCAAAAGAAATTAAGAGTATGTTTAATCAATATTGGGCACCTATTTGAAAAATTTTAAATACGGTGTGTGTGTTAGGGCACAACAATTTTACTATTAGAGACTTTAAATTTTAGAATAACTCTCTCAATCATTATTACTATTCTAAACTTTAAAGGTCTATCTATCGAACTAATTATCAAATTATATATTTTGTGAATTTAGAACCTCTTCAACATATTATTGCTTTTGTTTTATTTTTATGATTAATGATCTTGAAAGTAATAAGTGATTGGTGGGGGGAAGGAGGGAAGCATTGGGAGCCTCATTCACAGAATAAGTTTCCTCAACTAACTCTTGCCATTTCACTCTCTAGACATGTTTTGAAATTAAGCACCATGATGATACTGAAAATAAATAGCATATAGATGGTCAAGACCCTTTACTAGTTGATGAGGACCTCCCTACTTAAGTGGGGTGGGGAGGGAACTCTCGATAACTTTTGCCTCCTCTACCTCTTTATGCCATCATGTTTGTCGTTGTTGCTTAATGGGTTCCTTGTTGGTTGTGATTTTGTTTATCTTTTTTTTGGTTGATGTACAATTGAGTTAGTTTAACCTTGGTATTTATGGCTTTTTAGGTGGTCTTTTGTGAAATTTTCTCTCTTTCTAAGGTTTTTTTAAGCTAAATATGGTTGTGATTTTAGGGTGTGACTTTTTCACTCATCCATTTTATATGATTAATGATGTATTGTATCTTATATTATTAATGAAAGTGTGTTATTCAATCAAATAAAAAGCATTAGGTGATATCCCTATCATGTATTTAAAAAAAATTGACTAAATAATCATCAAATATATTTTTATATTTTTTATTATTAGCCAATTTGAATGTATTAAGTGATTGGCTTATTATGTAAAAAAATATAGACTAAAGAATCATTAATTTTATATATTTGATTTATTTCAATTATTAATTAATTAGAATAAATTAAGTCAGAGTTTTAATATTTATGAAGAAAAATGAGCTAAGAAATCATTATACATACTTTTGATTTTGTTTTTATTAATTAACTTGAGTGGTCTAAATGATAAATGATAGTACTATGATATATAAAAAATAAATTAAGGAATTGTCATTTTAGAGTATTATTTGATTTTTTATTAATGTACTTAATTATTTTTTAATTGAGAAGTTCAAAGTTAAATGGATGTCAGTATTTCTATCTATGTTTCGAGTTACATATCAATGACTTTAATTGATGATTAAGCATATATTCAAATCTAAGTGTTCCTTAGGTTAAGCAACAATAATTAGGGGACATCTAATCTATTAGTCACTCACCTAGGGCATGATTTTAACTCTATCCATTCAACTATTCATGTCACTTATATACAAAAAAAATTGTAATTTAGTGGATAGTATAACAACTTATCATCCTCACCAATTGAATTATAACCCTTTCAATTATTCAAATCATTATAATATTTACAACATGTACAAATGATAAAAAATTGAAACATTATCTTTATAACATATATAAATAACAATAAATTATAAAATTATTATTATGTATAAATTAACTTTAAAATTATAATACATACAAATAATTATAAACTAAGAATTATCATTATAACATACATTAGAAAATAGTAAATTTTCTTAATGATACATTAAAATCCATTTTTATGGTTTTTTTAATACTAATATATTAGAATAAGTGTAAATTGCAATAGAAAAAATAGATTTAAAATGTGAAACTTTTTGGATTTTTTTTTTTAATATTAGTATATTCATTTAATTGACTTAGTAGTGTTTATACCGTGTCCCCACATCAAACTAATTACTATAAATGTTCAATTATCTTCAAAAGGGTAAATTAACTGGACTTTGTTGATTGTATTATTTCTTCAAGTACTTTATCTCTTTATCTATTAATGTGATGGTCACACTTCGCACCATCTCATTTTCAATTGAAACTTTATCTGAAGAAAAAAATAAAAATAAAAAATTATGGTCAAGAAATATATGAATATTATATGGCATGTTAGATTATCTAATGATTTCTATTTTTAATGAAAAGATAGCCATCCTACTTAACAATCATTTTAGTTCAATTTTAGTGTTGTGAAATCTATTAACATTAACTATAGCATGCCCTTTAAATAAAATGAAACCAATCTAAAAGAAAATATGTATTAACATCTGATATCCTATGCCGGCATGTTTGATGCCAAACAACATTTAAGTAAACCTAAAGTAAGATGAGCACATGAAACAAACTTGTTGCATGATGACAAAGATGATGTCATTGGTGTGAAAAGAGACATGTTAAATCTTAATGGAAACACTGTTTGGAATTTTGCTACCTGTCACTCTGCCTCTTTTGGATAGATCAGAGGACCCTGGATCTAGCAGTGTATACAATGTTGGTGTAGGATATTAATTATTCCATTTAATTATTAAATGGATAATTAATACACTTGTAGCTTTAGCTTATTTAGGTGTGATAAGAGGTTAAGTGGGTGAGAGGGTGAGTTCCACCTATAGTTTTATATGGAGTTCTACTGAGTACCACTATGAGTTCTTTTATGAGGTCCATCGTAAGCTACACTCAGTTTTGTTCTGAGTTATCTAGTGAGTTAACTTTCCCTAATCCTTATTTATATTCCTCTTCACCATGATATTATAATTAACATGATAAAATATGCCAGTAGGTGATCTTTTGGTAGGGTGAGCACACAAGTATTTTGCAAATCAATGACCCTACTTGTATTCAAAAATGAACAAGAATATGTGCAACAATTACATAATGTATTGAATTACCTTCTGGTTTTCACTAATCAGTGCAATTACAATAGCATAGTGAAGAGGAATATAAAGGAGTAAGGTGATTATTATGTATAATCATTAATAAACTCTGAGACCATTTTGTATATGTCTCCCCTGTTTTAGAATAAATCCACCATGATTTTCACCATGTTATTATTATGCACATTAATTTATTTTCAAGTTAATGGAGAATACTTGTAATTTGTTCTCTTTCTTGTCAATGAAGTGCAATAGCACATTCTTCATGCACTATTGATTAGGTATCTAGTTTTATGCTTCTTAATGGTAGTCATTCTGGTCATAAAATTAAACTATAAATTCCTTTTTGCATTGTGATTTAGGAATGTTTTATTGATAATATTTTATTTATATCTTGGATTTATGGAGTTGATAGGAGAAGGTGCTTGAAGTTTTAATTTTAATGTATGTTGTGGAGATCTCAAGGGTCATTTGAATGCTTGTATTAGATTGGTATCAATTAATGCAAATCATTCTTGATATTTTTATTTATCTTATTTATTAGTCTTTTACATCCTGAAATGAATGATATCATGACTATTTAAGGAATTTCAAGTGTTGAAAGCCACCACAACACCTTTAAATATACCTAACGCATTCTACTTGTCCCACCCCTATAAATAATATATGTTGTTGAAAATTTTAAGTGTTATTTACTTACAAATGTATGAATAGTATAAATCTGAAATGTGTCTGTAATTGGTCTTTGAAGACTATCATTGTAATTTTCCCCTTTCGCTCTTAGTTATCAATAATTCCTTTGAAAATGAATATTACAATCACATTCAATCTATTTTTAGTAGCTTGTGTCTGATTCAAAATCATTTGCTTAGTCTATGTGATAACTCTTCCCTAGTGGACTATGTAGGTTAGGCTATGCTTTGATCAAATCTATGTGTGCATCAATAATCCTCTAGAGATTGAACTATAGTATCCCTCCTTATGACCATGCTACCCCATCAAGCAAAGATAGAAGTAGCAGGGAACTAACCATACCCCTTTTCAGTGTCTTCTAGTCATTGTCTATGTTCAACTCTTCTAAATGTTAAACCCTTCCCTAGCTATAGAAATGTAACTGAGATTTATCTTCTATGTTTACCATCTTTTCAAATGTGCAAGGTTGAATTATAGAGGTGTACAATTGGGAACCAATAATGTGAATATCTCCAACTAAAAAACTTTGTGCACTAAATCTAGGCTTGGTCTGGGAGGGAGCTTAGAATGATTGAGCCAATCCCAATGGGAGTGGAGTGGACCAAATGAACATTTTGCACTACGGTCAAAAATGGGTAAGAGGTAGACCCCTGAAATTAAGACAAATAAAAAATATGTGATGCTCTACAGTCCTAGATTTGGAGGGGACTAAAAAACCTCTGGCTAGTCCTTTTGTAGAGGCAACAATCTTAACTCCATCTCTAACACTGTCAAAGAAACTACTTGAAACAATGTTTGGAGAAGAAGCAGTCATTATTATATCCAATCCATTTTCTTCATTGTTATCTTTATCTTGAATAGAAAACAAAGCTAAATCGGAAGCTTTGAAGCCAAAGATAAGATGAAAAGATCTAAATAGGGATTGAGCAAGCTTTTTTAATTTGGAATCTATTTTATCACCCTTCATAATGTTTATTACCCTTCACATTTACCATCATATTTGTGCATAATTATTACCTTCAAGATATATATAGAGAAAAAAACCACATATTAATAAAGAAAGTCATCTTAAAATGACTTAAAAACATAAGTAAAATTTAAAAAAAAAATTAATAATCTAATAAAACTATTTGTAAAAGACTTCACATGTTCAAAATTCTTTATAATCTAATTTAAAAATATAATAATATTACAAATATCAATATTATTTGTATTCAATGCATGGATTGCCTTGTTGTTACATTTTAGTAAGGCAAAATAAGCTATAAATAAGATTTTGTTGGCAACGAGAACTTAAATTTGATGCCCATCTCCCCTATTTTAAATGTCTTTTACACCTTGGAATATAATGTTCATGTCACTATAAACTCAAGCCAAATTTGGAAAGCCATTAAGTTTGTAAGTTCTTAGATGTTATATTTACATATCAAATATTTGAGTGTCTCGTGAATGCATACAGTTAGACATCAAATATCACATCCATAAGAGATAAATCCTAATATGATTTTATATAATTAATGAGTGTTGATGAAATTTAGAGGTTCAAGGTACCAGGTTTTTGGAAAATAATAACAAATGATATGTTGTACATATGGTGTTCAAAATGAGGATGTGAGCATGAGTTGAATGTTTCATATCATATAGAATAACCAACATTTTTACCTTTCATGCACACATGAGTTTAAATCTCATACCCAAGTAAATAATTTTTTAAATTATTACATGTAAAGTGCTTATTACATGATTTTAATTCATTTACAAATCACTAAAAATAGTTAAAAAATTGTCAGAAATATGTTAAAAACTACTAAAAATTTTGCATGTGCACGGCATGTGATAGCACATGTAAATTAAAGTCATGATTTTTTTTGTGAAAATTAATGTTCGTATTAATTACAAAAAAATAATATTTCTATAGGCGACATCATTTTTAGATTATGATTTTTTGAATGAGAAGTGAAAGAGAATTTTGACTCAGTTTATGTGTCTATATAGACACACATGCACCAGCATGGGTATCTCATTCTCAACCTATGTGATTATTATGCTTTTGGGAGTAAGAAATAATTTTTTATGAAGATGAATGTGAAAGGATAGTTTAAAACTGTCTCGGTTACATCACTTCCCACATGGCCACTCATACCTGAACATGGGCAAGTGGATGAATTTCTCATCACAGGTGTAGTTATGTTACATAAAACATATATTGTGAATATTAATGATTACTCTACCGCTATTTCTGACACATTTTTTGAGTTGATGTAGAGATCTAAGCAAAGATCAAATGAGCATTTTTAGTTTGAAATCTCTTGTACGGCTCTTCACAATCTTCATCACCCTTCACATTTACCATCAACTTCATGCATAATTATTACCCTAAGGCTGGACACACACACACACACACACACACACACACACACACACACACACACACACATTAACACACACACACACACACACACACACACACACACACACACACACACACACACACACACACACACACACACACACACACACACACACACACACACACACACACATTAACACACACACACACACACACACACACACACACACACACACACACACACACACACACACACACACACACACACACACACACACACACACACACACACACACACACACACACACACACACACACACACACACACACACACACACACAGAGGGAGAGCATGGGCCATATACATTAATTAATAAATAAAGTTATCTTAGAATGACTTAAACACACAAGTAATTTTATTTTTAAAAATAATCTAATAAAATTATTCGTAAAAACTTTCACATGTCTATAATTATCTATATTTTAAGTAAAAAATATAATAATATTAAAAAATTATTATTATTTGTATTGAACGCATGGATTGTCTCATTGATACATTTCTGTAAGGCAGAATAAACTATGGATGATATTTTATTGGCAGTGAGATCTTAGTTTTGAAGCCCATCTTCCTAGTTTTAACTGATTTTAAATGTCCTCTATACCTTGGAATATAATATTCGCATCACGATGAACTTAAGCCAAATTTGGGAAGCCATTAATTTTGTAAGTTCTTAAATGTTATATATTCATTGTAGATATTTGAAAGTCTCTTGAAATATTTACTTGATTTAAAATAAAAATAAAAAAATTAATGACCTTTTGAATGTTTTGGCCATCACCAAATTTTCTATAAATGTGTGAAGTTAGACATCAAATATCATATATGCAAGAGCTAAACCCTCACTTATCCATATAATTGTTGTGGTTCTAAGGACAAGTAAATATTTTTTGGGACTATATTTAAATAAATTTATACAAATTTAGAATAAATTAAAATTTATTTATATATCATATACATTATTATTATAAATCTAAGTTCATGAAACATACATTTATAGGAAATCATGTTTAAAAAAACATAATATAAATTTTTTTTTTAACCTTAAATAAATATTAATATTACATTAAATATATATATCTAAATAAAATTTATTGTACAAATAAATACCTCTCAATGAGTAATAGACTAACAAGTAAACATTATTATTAAATATGAAATATATTTTATTAGGAATTTCACATAGAAATCTTATTATCTTGTCCAAATTTACATGTGAGTTCAAGTTCAAATAGAAATCTTATCCAAATTTGCAAATTAATTTAAACAAAAATCTTATCCAAACATTATTTGTTTTTGTGTCTCATAAACCATTATTAACATCATGGAGACATTAACATCTAAATTAAATTAAATTAAACATCCCCACCTGTACTAAACAACTAGACTTTACCTTCCATGGAGACATATGCTCAAATTGTGATTCCTCCTATTTAAAAGTGATACATGAGTAGCCGAATCACCATGCAAATCGCTATCTCTTTCTAAAGCAACTAGACTTTAACTTCCATGCATGATTTAAACAATCAAATTTAATTATAGTTTACTTTCAATTTTTAGGACATTAAATTTAGATAGTCAGTTAATAATTATAGTTAGTCTTTTCTTTTTAACGATACTGCTAGCTTTCTTGGACAATGAACAATGCATGAGGAATGCATATTTATTTTTGAGTTTTTATATTATTTTTAGACACAACAATCCATGTTGTATTGTAATCCTTTTTGACATAATCATGAATAATAATGAAACAGTTTTAGAAACTTGTAAATAAAAATTTCTATGTGCTCCATTTTTCCTAAATTTTAGGCTTAGTTTTTTGTATTGTTATCTCATAACCTGTGGGTGTAAGAATTTGGTTTAGTTTCAGATTTTAAATTTGGTACTATAGCAGGTATTTTCTTTTGGATTAAAGCTTTAATGGTTGAAATTTTTCCAAAAGTTTGTCATGTCAAATTCTAACTCCTTGCCCTTTCCAAAATTTGATGGAAATCAATATGATTATTGGTGCATCAAAATGATGAATTTTTTTATAGGAAAATATTTGTGAGAGATTTTTGAATCAGGTTATGCAAAGCTATCTGATTAGAATGCCCTGACAACTAATGATAAAATAGCGAAGAAGAAGAATGCTCAAGCCTTGTTTCATATTCAAATAGTTCTAGATAAGAGCCTATTTCCAAGAATTGTAAGAGGAAAGACAATTGTTGATGCCTAGAAGACTCTAAAAGAAGTTTACCAAGGTATTGATCAAGTCAAAGTTGTCAAGTTACAAACATTAAAGAGAGAATTCAATAATTTGAAGATAAAAGAAGATGAAAGTGTGAATACCTATTGTGTTAGAGTAAAAGTTGTGGTCAATGAGATGGCTACACTTGGTGAATTTGTGAATAATGAGATTATGATCAAGAAGGTGTTGATGACTCTCATACCAAGGTGGAATCATGTTGTCATAATCATAGAAGAAAGCAATAATTTGTTTACCCTTCAATTTGATCTCTGATGTCTCATGAAGAAAGATTGAGAGATTCATTTGGAGACAATGATGAGAAAGCTTTTTCCTCCAATGTAAAAATCACAAATAATGAAGATGACAATAATAGCACCAAAAGAAATGAAGGCCAAGGTGAAGGTCAAAATTACAATTAATCAAGAGGAAATAGAGGCATAGATGGTTCACAAGGAAGATGTGGCTTTAAAGGAAGAGGCTAATTTGATAAAAGAAATGTCCAATGTTACCACTGTAATAGGTATGGCCACTTTGAAAGGGATTTTAGATTAAAAGAAGGTAAAAGTTTTTATTATGCTCAAGAAGGTGATGAGAATCCTCTAGATAATTTAATTTTATCTTATGGAAAAGCTGAAAATATTTATAAAAATGTTTGGTATTTATATATGGTATGTTCTAACCACATGTTAGGGAATGAAAAGATTTTTTCTATAATGGATGAAAGTTTCAAATCCAAGATCAAGCTTGTTGATGACAAAACATTGGAGATTGCTGCTAAATGAGCTATGGAAGTCCAAACTAAGGAAGGTATGAAAAGTGTTAAGTACGTTTATTAAACTCCACAATCAAAACATCATCTATTGAGTGATGGACAATTGTGTGAAATAAATTATAAGGTGGTGTCTGAAAATCAGCAATGCATAATTTATGATAAGAATCAAGGCAATAGGGTGGTTATAGTTGTGTCTATGATAAAGAATAGGATGTTCTCATTAAATTTTGGTGAACATAATAATAGCCTTGCCAATATAGCATATGAGGATACAAGTTGTTTGTGGCATCTCATGTATGGGAGTTTAAATTTTAATAGTTTGAAGATTCTAACATCATTTTGTTAATTATAAACCATCAAGTCTTGCTATCTATAAATGCATGGTCTGTGAACTATTTTGAATGACCTCATAATTTGGACTTATTACAAATATGTAATATAGATGTGTTTTATTTGTAATAATTCAAATTAATTCTTGATTAACTCCAATTTATTTATTATAGTGTTCAACTAATAATTATTTATGATCATTTTAAATAACTTTGAATTATCACAAATACATTATATAGATGTGATTTATTTTTAATAAGTCAAAATTAATCTTGACATAGTCCAATTTAATTCTATTAGTTTTCAAAAATTGGGACTATTGATAAGTCCAAATTATATGAAATACACGATTTCATACATGTTTTTAAAGCTCTCTTTATTTCCTTTAAGTTTTATTTATTATTTCCATTCTAGGGAAAGGATAATAAATATGGTTTTTAAATCACCCCTAATTTATACTACATAGATATAAATGTAGGAATGTGAAAAAACATGTAAAGTACCCCAACATGTCATCTTGGATTTGGATAGAGAAAAGTCAAAACATTTTTGAAACAAGGTCTTTCTATAAATCACTAGCTCCATCTCCAAAATGGTAATCTTAGAAATAGAGAACGGGAGAGTTGTCAACGAGGGAAATATGAATATGTCCAACTAAAAACACACAAACACAAAGATAGAGAACCATATACATTAATGTCAACGAGGGAAATATACATTAATTAATCAATAAAGTCATCTTAAAATGACTAATCCAAAAATTCAAGTTATAAACCTTGTAATGAACTTGAAATGGTTGAATAAATGAATAATTAATCTCAATTTTCCATTAACTTATTTAAATTTGTCTTTAATTTAATAATTTAATTCTAAAAATTAAAAATTAAAAAATAGAGAATAAATGATAGTGACTGAGTAAATTGTTTATGTGGTTCACTAATTGGCTACGTCCCTAGGTCCACTCTTTTGAGTGTTCTAATCAATGAAAACTCTTAAGAATAATTACCAAACTCTTCTATTTGTGATCAAAATAAATCTTTGTATCACATAACCTATATTCCTAAATAGAATATACCTCCACAATTAAAAAGGACATCCCTGTTTGGATTTCACTCTAAAATCCTTCTCTATTTTAAAAGCCAACTCTATTTTTGCATCCCAAAATAATAAATAATATACATGTTTATATATTTGAATGCCTAAACAAGCTGGTTGGGCACATATATTATTATTTAAAAAAGCAAACTCCAAAACATAAAAACAAATCTAAAACATTAAAATTATACATTTTGGATCATTAAAAATAATCCAACATAAATGTTCATCCTATAAATTATGATGTTTACCATAATACCCCATAAATAGATGTTCCACCAATTGGTTGACCACTTCTGTTTTCCCATCAGTCTGTGGATGAAAGGTAGTGATTTTCTTTATCTTAATATCCATCAAGTCCCAAAAATCTGACCAAAAATCATTGATGAATCAAGAATCATGATTAGATAGATTAAAAGTGGGTAATCTTAAATGGATCCAAACATTTTTGAATAATAAATGAGTAGTGTCCTCACTAGTAACATATCTAGTACAAGGAACCAAAATTCATATATTTTTGAACCTATCCACAATCACATACATATAATCATGTTTTCTTCATGACATAGGTAAACCTCCTAAAAAATCCATAGAAATACTTTTCCAAGGATGGTTAGGAACAAGAAGAGGTGTATACAATCCTAAATTTTGATTACTAGGTTTACTTGTAGAACAAAGAATATAAACTTTGATATATTTAGATATATTTTCTATGATATGAGGCTAATAAAAATATATTTGTAGCTATGTAACTATCATACCAATGCCAAAATGATCTGTAACAAGAGAAGTGTGAGCTTTTCTAATCATGTGAACTCTCTCATCATGTGGATTACATATTTTTCTAAGATAATATAGCATTCCATTATGCACATGATAGTTAAATGCTTCTACTAATTTACCATTTTTTAAATCTTGATATACATCCTTAAGATCAAAATCTCTAGCATATTGTTCTTTATATCTTTCATTAACAAAAGGACTATGTTTCAAAATAGTAGATTCTACAATAAGATGTCTAGAAAGAATATTAGTAACCTTGTTATGTGTTCCCTTCTTATACTTTATAACAAGATGCAACTGTTGAAAAAATACCATCCATAAAATGTTTTGTCACTATTGTAGCATGGATTTTGATTGAAGATATTGCAAAGGCTAATGATCCATATGCATGATTATCTCTTTGCCCAAGAAATAGTGTTTCCACTTTTTCACACTTTGTACCAAAGCATATAACTCTTTATCATAAGTAGAATATTTTTTTACCATACTTGGAATGTTTTCTAAATGAAAACACTATATTTTTAAGTTATGCATCAATACTTCCACCATTTCATACCCACTAGCATCAATTTCTATCTTTAAAGATTGTCATAAATCAAGAAGTTCGAGAACTAAAGTCGTAATTATCTTTTCTTTTAGAGTGTTGAAAGCTTTTTCATGTTTTCCTCCCCATTGAAAGACCTATTTAACACTTGTTAAAGCTTGTAAAGGAGATGTAATGTAAGAAAAGCTAACAATAAATTTCCTTAAGAACAAAAATTCTCCAAGAAAACTCTTAACCTATGTTGCATTATTAGGCCTTATCCAATTTACTCTGGCTAAAACATTTACAGAGTCTATTTTTTATAGAACCATTCCCTATAATATAGGTTAAATAAACCAAAGATTTTTTTGTAAATTCACATTTTGACATCTTTAAAAATAGTTTATCCTTCTATAAAGTATCTAAAACTTTTCTGATGTGTTTAAGATGATCTTCCCATGTGTTACTAAATATTAAAATATCATCTAAGTAAATAATTACAAAATCATCTAGAAATGGCCTTATCACATCATTCATAGCTTGCATAAATGTGGAAGGTGCATTACAAAGCCCAAAAGTCATAACAAGCCATTCAAAAAGACCTTACTTAGTTTTAAAATTACTTTTCCAATTATCACAGTCACTTATTATTACTTGGTGATAACCACTTCTCAAATATAGCTTAGTAAAATACATTGCATTTTTTAATTGATCTGATAAATCATCAATACAAGGAAGAGGATAGTGATTTTTAACTATTATTTTATTCAAATCTCTAAAGTCCATGCACATCTACCATGTACCATCTTTTTTAGGTACCAAGACAATAAACAAACCACATGGAGAGGTACTTGGTTGAATGCCACCTTTCTCAAGTAACTCCATCACTTACTTCTTTATTTCTTCATTCTCTACTACAAATAACCTATATATTCCAACGTTAGGAATAGATGCATCCTATTGCAATTCAATTTCATGTTGAATTTCCCTCATCGGAGGGAAACCTTGTGGCTAATAAAAAAACACCATTATAGTTGGAAATAATCTTTTTTATTTTAAATTTATGTTTAGGATCACAACCCTATCAGGCCTTAGATTTTTCACCATCCTTGGCTTTCACAACCATGAGATCAAAAATCTTACTTGAATTTACAAGTCTTTTCATTTTTCCTATAGAAACAAGAGTCAAATTGGCCTTAACATGATGGGCTCTTACTATGAATTCAATCCCATATTTTACAAGCACATATTTGTTCTCTTCCCTATAAAAGATTGCCTTTCTATCATATAAGTAAGGACTACCCAAATAAATTCCACAAATATCCAAAGGAAAAACATCTAATTCTACTTCATCAATGAATTTAGATGTAATAATAAACCTTAAAGTGCATGTTTTCCTGAATAACAATTTTGTATTTTTACACACCCATCCTAGAGGATATGGTTCTAGATGTAGTTTATTTTTGATTCCTACATTTCTAACAACCTCTTCATAAATAATATTAGCTTGTGATCCATTACAAAAAAGAGTGTCTATTTTATTATGTTTAGTTATAAATCTTATGTGTAAAAGCTTATTCCTTTTATTTTTAGAATGCTTTGATTTAATTTTAGAAGAAGAAGAAACAAGAGGAGGTTAAATGTTAGAAGAGGAAGAATTTAAACCTTGCAGACCCATGGAAATCACCTTTGTTCCATCACTAGAATCGGATCCCAAGTCTTGTTAAACCACATCATTAGCCTTAGTTTTCTTCTTATTCTAGAACCTCTTTGTTTTGATTTCTGAATGGAGTGTACACCACTTAGCCTCATCATGATTCTTCTTAAAATGATTACCAAATAGTTTTCCTTCCTCTTTCTTAACCATGTAAGTAGATTTACTCTTACCCTTTCCTTTACCTTCATCTTTTTTTTCAAATGGCTTGTGAAAATTCTTTGCATAGCCTTCCATAGTCATCTTACCCTTGGCTTTCATATGGGTAGCTTGCACACAAACTTCATCAAGGTTATAATGACAAAACATAAGAATAGTATGCCTCAAATAGTAATGAAAACCTCCAATATAATTCAACAATGTTTTTGGACTGTAAATAGGAATGCCTAACATTAATGCCTTCTTTCTAAACTCCTGAGTATAGTCTTCACTCTAACCTTTATTTTGTGTTAAAGTTTGCTAATCCATATTATCTTGTTACATATAACCCAAAGGATAAAATTACTTTCTTAGCTCAGACCCAAAATCATTCCAAGAGGAAATCACCTTACCATGTTGTTTTAGATCATCTTGAATCTTACTCTCCCATAAAATGATTATTGTACCACCCATATGGAGAGTAGCCAACTAAACTTTGGCTTCTTCATTGTCAATCTTTTGAATCCTGTAACATATTTCAATCTACTTGACCAAATTATCCAATTTATCTACAGTTAGCTCACCATTATAAATTGGCAAAGTAAATTTAACATATAATTTCAAGTGTGGGATAGTTTTACTATCTACAGAAGAAGAGCCATTCTTGGAAGGTGAAAGAGGAGTTTCTTCTCCTTTAATTTTATCTTCTTTTTATTTCTCATTCATAAATTCCTCATACATTTCCTCAACCATGGTTTTCATACTAGGGAAAGCATATTGGAAGTCTACCTTAGACATCTTAGATCCCATACTTGATTTTTGGCTTGCACATTTTAAAGCAATTTCAAAATTAAAATTTTCAAGTTCTCCTTCACCACACCTTGATTTAGACTTGGTTAATATATAATACTATACTACAATGCTGAAAAATGTTATACAACCTTGATCACTGGCTTTAATACCAAATTAATCCAAAAATTTAAGTTGTAAACTTTACAATGAACTTGAAATGGATGAATAACTAAATAATTAATCTCAATTTTCCCTTAAATTATTTCAAATTAGCTTTAATTCAATAAATTGTTTCTAAAATTAAAAAATATAAAATAAATGATAGTGACTTAGGAAATTGTTTACGGGGTTCACCAATTGACTACGTCCCTGGGTCTACTCTTCTAAATATTTTGATCAATTAAAACTCTTAAAAATGATAACAAAACTCTTCTGAGTGTGATCATAATAAATATTTGTATCATATAACCTATATTCCTAAGCAAAATAGACTTCCATAGTTTAAAAGGATGTCCCTATGGTGATTGCACTCCAAAAAATTTCTATGTTTTAAAAGCCAACTCTATTTTTGCATCCCCCAAAAAACAAATAATGTAGTTGTTTATATGTTTCAATGCCTAACCAAGTTTACTGGGAACATATATTGCTTTACCCAAAGTCTCAGGTTCAACTCCCATTTTTTTGTGCTTATATGTGCTATATGGGAATAAAATTCGACATGCTTAGGAGGAAGGTAAGTTCTATGTTTTAATTTTAGGCATCATTCCATATAAGTTGGTCCATCTAGATATGCAAGCTCGCCTCCTTTCATGTTGCCCATGTGGTAGTCCATGCGTAGTGATAAGTTTTTCTAATTCAAAGTTATGTTTGGATATTTGATGGTTAGAACTAAACCAAGAATAAAATAGACTTGGAATATTTAGACATGAAGATTCTTGTGAATAAGGATTATCATGATGAGATAACATGGATATGTGGAAACATATGAATAAAAATATATATTGAGATACTTCATTGGCAATTAAATAGGAATATTTGGAAATGTTTAATGGAAAATGTATGGCTAGGGTGTGGTATTATTGGCTAGATAATTGCACATCTGCCACCAGAATAATTAGCATAACATATAAGATAATTCTAATATAAAGAGTAATTAATAACTCCACCTAATTCTAAGGCAATGTACCATTTGTTTGCACCCACTTTATACCAATGTACCAGTAGTTCTTGGAGGAGGAAAATCAAGTCACTGACACTACAAGATTTTTGTTGTTTTCAATCTCAGTGTTCTCCAACCCAAATCTCAGTGGTACGATGGCGTATATTTGAAAATTGAAACTACAAATATAATTGGATAAATTTAATTTAATTTAGATCAGATATTTGTGGTACGATGGCATACCTTTGAAAATTGAAGCCACAAATATAATTGAATAAATTTAATTTAACCTATTTACATATTTAATTAAGGTTAAAAGTAGCTTATGGTATTAAAGAAAAAATTATATGAATCGAATATAAAATGAGCGGAAAAAAATTATAAAATATATTAATTTTTTTGGTTTATGTTATAGATTTTAATTTTATTATATATTGTTAGAGTTATCTGTACACATTTTAAATTGTGTTTTTTTAAGGAAGAAATATATATATGAAATGAATTGTATTTTTAATATAAATTTTGTGAATGTTAAAAAATAGATTTCATATAATTTGTGATTTGTAAAGAATGATGATTTTATATAACTAATGAGTGTTGATTAAATTCAGAGCTTCAAGGTACTGGATTTTTGGAAAATGATAGCAAATGATATGTCATACATATGGTGTTTGAAATGAGGATGTGAGCATGACTTGAAGGTTTCATTTCGTATAGAATAGCCAACATTTTTACCTTTCATGCACACATGAGTTTAAATCTCATACACAAGTCAATACTTTTTTAAATTATTACATGTAAAGTGTTTATTACATGATGTTAATTCATTTACAAATCAATAAAAATAGTAAAAAATCTGTCATAAATATGTTAAAAACTATTAGAAAATTTTGCATGTGCATGGCATGTGATAGCACTCATACATTGCAGTCATGAATTTTTTTGTGAAAATTAATATTCATATTAATTACAAAATTTAATATTTCTGTACGTGACTGTTAGGGTGTGGAGCTAAAAGCTTCACCAAGGAGCACACTTATCAGTTTCGGGTCTACACAAACACCGGCGTCGGTCAGGATCGACCAACGTCGGTCAGGAGCAGTTGCAAAGACGCCGATGTCGGCAGAGGGTCGGTCGACGGTGGTCATAGACAAGCAGCAGGAATCGACGTCGGTTACCTGCGTGTCTAGAAAGCTATTTCCGTGGACAGAAGCGAGTGTTTGCATGATGAGTTTGAGTTGTAGTCTCAAGCTCGCGTCTTTATTATTGGCAATACTATTTTTAGAGCCCTTGTTCAAGTGGCTTAACTGCTTGTTGGAAGTACATGCTCAAGTCTCCTAATTCTATATGTAGAATTAGATCTTCCTAGCTTATTGTAGTTATTGTAGTAGTTGGGTGAATTATTGTAGTAATTCATTGTATGAGAAGAACAGTACATAATTGAATCAATCCAGGTTTGTTGGAGTTGATTGTTCTTGAGAGAGAGAGATCTTGAGGAATAGAGATCTAGTGAGAGATCTATACATCTAGGAGAGGTGTGGAAGAAACAAGTTTCTTCAATTGTATTCCTTTTGTAAAGAGTTTTGTTAATACAAGTTTTCAGGGTGGTTTCTTGTATCTCTTGTTCTTGCTATTATCTCATTCTAATTACTTGTCTATTTGATTTAATTCCGCGTTTATTGCTTTCACAATTGTAATATATTGCTGGTTGATCCCCCAACAAGTGGTATCAGAGCCTTGGTTGTAGGTTCAGAGCTTGATATCCAACAATTGGTATCAAAGCTCAGGTGCACTAACAGGTGGTTCAGATCTATGTAGTGTGTATTGATTACAGGTTCTCACAGGAGTTTCTGCAGGGATTTCTGTTTGAGTGGGAGAAGCAATGGCAGATGAAAGTAAATTGAGAATGGAAAAGTTCAATGGCAAAAATTACCAACACTGGAGAATGCAGATAGAGGATTATCTATATCAGCAAGATCTCTACTTACCGTTAGGTGGTGTTGTAAAGAAGCCCAAAGACATGGAGGATGAAGAATGGGAAGTTCTTGATAGAAAGGCTCTAGGGTCTATAAGACTGAGTCTAGCATCCACTGTGATATCCAATTTATCACAGGCAAAGTCTACGATAGAGTTGATGACTACATTAGCAAATTTGTATGAAAAACCCTCAGCTTCTAATAAGGTATATCTTATGAAGTAGTTATTTAATTTGCATATGAATGATGGTGGATCTGTTTCTACTCATCTGAATGATTTCAATGGAATTGTGAATCAATTAAGTTCAGTGAATATAGTGTTTGATGATGAAATAAAAGCTCTTTTAATATTATGTTCTTTGCCTGAAAGCTGGCATGGCTTAGTAATGGCAGTAAGTAATACTGCATCTGCATCAAATATTTTGAAAGTAGAGGATGTTGTTAGTGTTATTTTGAATGAGGAAATACGCAGGAAAAGCACAGAAGAAGCATCTGGGAATGCTTTAAGTTTTGAGAGCAGGGGAAGGTAGAAAGAGAAGAGCAAGAAAGGTAGATCAAGATCCAAATCTAAGGGGAAAGGCAGATCTAAATCCAGAAAAGGTAGAAGGCCACAATGCTGGAATTGTGGAAAGATGGGGCATATAAGCAGAGATTGTTGGTCTCTGCACAAGATGCTTTAATTTTCTCTCTGCATAATAATATAGAATCTTGGGTATTAGATTCTGGTGCATCTTTTCATGCTACCCCTAACAGGGAATATTTTAGTGACTATATCCATGGAGATTTTGGAATAGTGTATCTAGGGGATGATGAGCCCTGTAAAATAATTGGCAAAGGTAAAGTGCAGCTGAAGATGCAGAATAACAACACATGGGTGTTGAGAGATGTGATGCATGTTCCTAGCTTGAAGAGAAATTTGATTTCTGTAGGAAAGCTAGGGGATGAGGGTTGTACAGTAACTCTCACAGCAGAATCTTGGAAGGTGACCAAGGGTGCACTTGTTATGGCTAGAGGTAAGAGAGAAGGTACTCTCTATTTTTGTAATTGTGTTACTAACAAATCTCCTTCTGTATTATCTACTTCAGATGTGGATGCTAAATTGTGGCACTCAAGGCTTGGCCACATGAGTGAGAAGGGGATGTCAATTCTTAAGTCCAAAGGTATGCTTTCAGATTTAAAAGGCATAGATCTAGAGTTTTGTGAGCACTGTGTATTTGGAAAATAGAAAAGGGTTAGTTTTCTCAAGACTGGGTCTACTAAGAAGAGGCATAAGTTCGAGCTTGTTCACACAGATGTGTGGGGACCGGCTAAGGTTGCTTCCATTGGAGGATCACAATACTATGTATCTTTCATAGATGATGCTACAAGGAAGGTATGGATCTATTGTATTAGAAGAAAATCTGATGTATTTGAGACTTTTAAAGTTTGGAAAGCTATGGGTGAGAATGAAACAGGTAAAAGATTAAAGTGCCTAAGATCAGACAATGGTGGTGAGTTCTGCAGTCATAAGTTTAGAGATTATTGTTACATGCATGGAATTCGTAGGCAAAGGATGGTTCCAAGGACACCTCAGCAGAATGGTATTGTTGAAAGGATGAACAGGACAATAATGGAGTGTGCAAGATGTATGAGATTGCATGCCGGTTTGCCCTTATAGTTTTGGGCACAAGCTGTTGACACTGCAGTGTACCTGATTAACAGAGGACCCTCTACAGCTTTGGATGGTGGTATTCCAGAAGAGGCATGGACAGGTAAAAAGGTTGATCTCTCATATCTCAAAGTTTTTGGTTGTGAAGCCTTTGTGCATATAGATAAGGAAAATAGAAAGAAGCTTGATGCTAAGTCTATGAGATGCACGTTTATTGGCTATGGCTTAGATGATTTTGGTTATAGATTGTGGAATTTAGAAACTAACAAGGTAATCAGGAGCCGTGATGTTGTTTTCAATGAAAAAGTGATGTATTGTGAGAGCTAAGGAAGCTGAATCAATCTGAGCAGAGCAATGGTGAATTGGATGAGGTGAAAGTCCAAGATGAGCTCGCGAGAAAAAGAAATAATCACTTGCAAGAAAACACAGAGACCGACGTCGGCAGGTTAGGAACTGGCGTCGATAGTACAGAAACCGGCGTCGGCCGTACAGAGACCGACATCGGCAGAACAGGTATCGAGGTCGGTCAGGCAGAACTGACATCAGCCAGTAACCAGTCTGCAGGTGACCGAGGTCGGTCACTGTCAGAGAATTTGGGTGGACAGCGTGTTGTGAACGAGTCTCAGACACCCATCAGGAGGTCAAAAAGGGTGAGTAAGCCTCCAATTAGATATTATCCATCTTTATTTTATTTATTGCTAACTGATGGTGGAGAACCAGAGAATTTTGAGGAAGTAATACAGGTGGAGTCCAAGAGTCAGTGGGAGTGTGGCATGGTTAAGGAGTTGGAGTCCTTAAGAGAGAACCAAACATGGGATTTGGTTGAATTGCCAACTGGTAAGAGAACACTCAAGAACAGATGGACCTACAGGTTGAAAGAAGGTGAGAATGGACAAAGGAGATATAAGGCCAGATTAGTAGTGAAAGGATTTGCACAAAAGCCAGGTATTGACTTTGGTGAGATTTTTTCTCCTGTTGTTGAAATGACTTCTATAAGGGTTGTATTGTCTTTGGTTGCTTTTGAGGATTTGCATCTTGAGCAACTAGATGTTAAGACAATGTTTCTTCATGGAGATTTGGATGAGGAAATTTATATGGAACAGCCAGAAGGATTTGAGGTCAAGGGTAAGGAGAAGTTTGTGTGCAGGTTGAAGAAAAGCTTGTATGGCCTCAAGTAAGCCCCGAGGCAATGGTACTTAAAATTTGACAGGTTTATGACTGAGCATGGCTACAACAGGTGTCAATCAGACCATTGTGTGTATTTCAAGAGATTTGATAATGGTAGATATATTATTCTATTGTTGTATGTAGATGATATGCTGGTTGCAGGATCTCACATGCAGGATATCTCTGAGCTTAAGGTGAAATTAGCTCAAACGTTTGCTATGAAGGATTTGGGAGCAGCAAAGAAAATCCTTGGCATGAGCATTAAGAGAGACAGGAAAAATCACAGGTTGATATTGTCTCAAGAAGATTATGTGGACAAGGTGTTGAAACGGTTCAATATGCAGGATGCTAAACCGGTAAGCACACATTTGGCTGGACATTTTAAGTTGAGTAAAGAACAATGTCCTAATTCATATGATGAGGTAGAGTACATGAGTAAGGTTCCATATTCTTCCGCAGTAGGGAGTTTGATGTATGCAATGGTGTGTACTAGACCGGATATTTCCCAAGCAGTGGGAGTGGTAAGTAAGTATATGGCCAATCTAGGTAAGGAACATTGGAAAGCAGTTCAGTGGATCCTTAGATATCTGAGAGGAACCAGCAGTAGGCACTTGTGCTATGGAGGTTCAGATACTTCTCTACATGGTTATGTAGATTTAGATATGGCAGGTGATTTGGATGGTAGGAGGAGCACTACAGGTTATGTTTTCACTATAGGTGGAACGACGGTTAGCTGGATATCTAAGTTGTAGAAGGTTGTTGCCTTGTCAACTACAGAAGCAGAGTATATTGCAGCCACAGAGTCTAGCAAAGAGATGATATGGATGACACGGTTCATGGATGAGCTTGGTAGGGAGCATGAGAGTTGCAGATTGTATAGTGACAGTCAGAGTGCAATCCATTTGGCTAAAAATTCAGCCTTTCATTCAAGAACAAAGCACATACAGCTAAGGTATCACTTCATATGGCAGGTATTAGAAGATGGTGAGTTAAAGCTAGAAAAGATCCATACAGATAGGAATCCTGCTGATATGTTAACCAAGCCGGTTACAAAGGAGAAGTTGAATCTTCATTCAACTTCTGTTGGTCTTCATGATTGAGCTGAAGATGGAGGAGCTAGAAGATGTTGCTGTATAGGTATTGGTGCAGCTGTTTATCTCCAAGTGGGAGATTGTTAGGGTGTGGAGCTAAAAGCTTCACCAAGGAGCACACTTATCAGTTTTAGGTCTACACAGACACTGGCGTCGGTTAGGATCAATTGACGTCGGTTAGGAGCAGTTATAGAGATGCCGACGTCGGCAGAGAGTCAGTCGATGGCAGTCACAGACAAGCAGCAGGAATCGACGTCGGTTACCTGCGTGTCCATAAAGCTATTTTCGTGGACAGAAGCGAGTGTTTGCATGATGAGTTTGAGTTGTAGTCTCAAGCTCGTGTCTCCATTATTGGCAATACTATTTTTAGAGCCCTTGTTCAAGTGGCTTAACTGCTTGTTGGAAGTACATGCTCAAGTCTCCTAATTCTATATGTAGAATTAGATCTTCCTAGCTTATTGTAGTTATTGTAGTAGTTGGGTGAATTATTGTAGTAATTCATTTTATGAGAAGAACAGTACATAATTGAATCAATCCAGGTTTGTTGGAGTTGATTGTTCTTGAGAGAGAGAGCTCTTGAGGAATAGAGATCTAGTGAGAGATCTATACATCTAGGAGAGGTGTGGAAGAAACAAGTTTCTTCAATTGTATTCCTTTTGTAAAGAGTTTTGTTAATACAAGTTTTCAGGGTGGTTTCTTGTATCTCTTGTTCTTGCTATTATCTCATTCTAATTACTTGTCTATCTGATTTAATTCCACGTTTATTGCTTTCACAATTGTAATCTATTGTTGGTTGATCCCCCAACGATGACATCATTTTTAGATTATGATTTTTTGAACGAGGTGTGAAAGACAATTTTGACTCAGTTTATGTGTCTATATAGACACACATGAAATAGCATGGGTATCTCATTCTTAACCTATGTGATTATTATGCTTTTGGGAGTAGGAAACAAAGTTTTGTGAAGATGAATGTGAAAGGCCAGATCGACAATGTCTCAGTTCCATCACTTCCCACATGGCCACTCATACCTAAATATGGGGAGGTGGATGAATTTATCATCATAGGTGAAGTTGTGTTACATAAAACATATATTGTCGATATTAATTATTATTCTACCACTATTTTTGACACATTGTTTGAGTTGATGTAGAGATCTAAGAAAAGATTGAATGAGCATTTTCAGTTTGAAATCTCTTATATGGCTCTTCACAATCATCATCACCCTTCACATTTACCATTATTTTCATGTATAATTATTACCCTAAGGATGGACACACTCACGCACACGCACGCACGCGCGTGCACACACACACACACACACACACACACACACACACACACACACACACACACACACACACACACACACACACACACACACACACACACACACACACACACACAAAGGGAGAGCATGGGCCATATACATTATTTAATAAATAAATTTATCTTAGAATGACATAAAAACACAAGTAATTTTATTTTTTTAAATAATCTAGTAAAATTATTCGTAAAAACTTTCACTTGTTTATAATTATTTATATTTTAATTTAAAAATATAATAATATTAAAAAACTATTATTATTTGTATTGAACGCATGGATTGTCTCATTGATACATTTTTGTAAGGCAGAATAAACTATGGATGAGATTTGATTGGTAGTGAGATCTTAGTTTTGAAGCCCATCTTTCTAGTTTTAAATGATTTTAAATGTCTTTTATACCTTGGAATATAATGTTTGCATCATGATGAACTTAAGCCAAATTTTGGAAGCCATTAATTTTACAAGTTCTTAAATGTCATATATTCATGATAGATATTTGAAAGTCTCTTGAAATATTTACTTGATTTAAAATTAAAATAAAAAAATTAATGACCTCTTAAAAATTTTGGCCTTCACCAAATTTTCTATAAATGTGTGAAGTTAGACATCAAATATCATATATGCAAGAGCTAAACCCTCACTTATCCATATAAATGTTGCAGTTCTAAGGACAAGTATATATATTTTTAGACTATATTTAAATAAAATAATTTATACAAATTTATAATAAATTAAAATTTAATTATAAATCATTTACATTATTATTATAAATCTAAGTTCATGAAACATATATATATAGGAAATCATGTTTAAAAAAACATTATATAAAAAAATGTATTAACCTTAAATGAATATTAATATTACATTAAATATATATATCTAAATAAAATTTACTGTACAATTAAATACCTCTTAATGAGTAATAGACTAACAAGTAAACATTATTAGTAAATATGAAATCTATTTTATTAGGGAACTTCACATAGAAATCTTATTATATTGTCCAAATTTACATGTGAGTTCAAGTTCAAACAAAAATCTTATCCAAATTTACAAATTAATTTAAACAAAAATCTTATCAAAACGTAATGTGTTTTTGTGTCTCATAAACCATTATTAACATCATGGAGACATTGTCCCCGATGGTACTGAGGGGCACCATCAGCGCAGGGAAGTTCAGCACGTCAGGCCAAGATCTGGTTGAGATCCGTGAGCATCTCATCATCAGCCACCGTGGGGAGACGCATAGGGTGCTCACAGAGGCCACCACAGCTGTTGACAAAAATTTGAGTGCAAAGGTCATGGCCATTGTAGAAGAAGAGGAGGAGCTCGAGGAGCTGAAAGTGGAGAGGGATCCCAATGGCCCTCCCTACAGCCTAGGCCCTAAGATCTTTGATTGGGATAAGCAGCGCTGTGAATTTAAGGATGCTAGGGCTATGGGCAGTGCAATTTTAGGGTCTGAGGGCATGGTGGAGCATGGCCTTTTTCTTGACATGGCTACGGCTGTCATTATTACTAGATCTGATGGTGTCTTCGTCAAATCAAAGTGACAAAGAAACCAAGGGTATTTTGGGGAATTTTAATGTGCTAATCTACTCAGTTCTATTTTATAACATTAATGTGGTTTCAAGTCCCTATAAAACTTGGTTTTATGCTACTCTTCAGTAGGTTTCAGGACTGTTGTACCTGGTGGTTGTTAATGCTTTATCTTTTTTGATTCCATTAAAGGGTTTTGGGGTCCCTTCAAAACCTACTTTTATCGTAATTTAAAACATCATGGCAACATTAACATCTAAATTAAATTAAATTAAACATTCCCACCTATACTAAACATGCTACATGCTCAAATTGTGATTCCTCCTATTGAAAAGTGATTCATGAGTAGCTGAATCGCCATGCAAATCACTATCTCATTCTAAATCAACTAGACTTTACCTTCCATGCATGATTTGAACAATCAAATTTAATTATAGTTTGCTTTTATCTTTTAGGACATTAAATTTAGATAGTCAGTTAATAATTATAGTTAGTCTTTTGTACTTAACAGAGCTGCTAGCTTTCTTGGACAACAAACAATGCATGTTGAGTGCATATTTATTTTTGAGTTTTTATATTATTTTTAGACACAACAATCCATGTTGTATTGTAGTCCTTTTTTACATAAGCATGAATAATAATGAAATACTTTTATCAACTTACAAATAAAAAATTCCATGTGTTAGGTTGTGGAGCTAAAAGATTCACTGATGCAAACATGGAGGAGGTTGATGAGTTACAGAGAAATCGACGTCAGTCTGATCAACTGACTTTAGTCATATCTAGTGAGTAGAGAAACCAACATCGATAAGGTATCAGCTGACATTGGTCATCTGCAGCCAGACAGGGACCAACATTGATCACTTGTGCGGTTCCAGAACTGCTAGTTGATGAACTGTTAGTTTGACGAACTGGTTGTTTGCATGTTAAGGACTAATTTTAGTCTTGAGCTGTAGTTTCTAATTATTGTAATTGGATGTCTAATTATTGTTTGGCATGGGATCTATATAATAGACTCATGGGTTGTATTATAATGTGTGCTAGTTGAGAGAGCAAGTTTAGCTCCTTTAGAGTGAAGAAAGCAAGGTGTGTTCCTCCTAGTGCTACAGTGCCAAGTGTGTATGATCAGGTAGATCTACAGGTTGTTGCAAGATCTGGTATAGATCCACAGGGGTGCTAGTTTGGATAATTAGAAGGGTTCTTCATGTGTGTATGATCTCGATCGGTAGGTGTGCAAGGCCAAGTTGATATGAGATATAGCAACATCAGGGGAGATCTACATGGTAAGTAAGATCATTGATTTGTAGGTGTGTGTGTGTGTGTGTGGTCTAGGTTTGCAGGTGTTGTAAAACCAAGTTGATTTACAGGTGGTAGCAAGATCAGGGAGATCAACAACACAACAGGTAGCAAGATCAGGTGGGATCTACTTGGATTACGGTGTGTACTCGGACCTTGAGTACATGGAGTACTCAGTTGGACTGGTAGTCATTATCACTTACTAGTGGTACTGGCAGTATTTATACTAACTAGTTGGAGGTGAACACCAACTCTGTGTTTGAGTTGTGTGTTGGGACTGTAATTGAGAGAGATAACTCTTGAAGGTGAATTATTGTACACTTGGTGTGGGAAGCCTGGAAGGTGTGGAAGAGTGTGGCATCTCTTCATTGTAATTCTTTTCTAGAAGATTATTAATACAATTGGGTATTGTCTCTCATATTCTGTGTTATTTTTGAATTCTAGTTACTTGTGATTCTGGTTAAATTCTGTGTTTAGTTGCTCATACAAGGTGATCAATTGTTGCTCCTAGATCCTGACACCATGTGCTCTATTTTTCCTAAATTGTTTGCTTATTTTTTTCTATTGTTATCTCATAACCTGTGGGTGCAAGAATTTGGTTTAGTTTCAAATTTTACATTTGGTACCAAAGCAAGTGTTTTCTTTTGGATTAAAGCTTTAATGGTTGAAATTTTTACAAAAGTTTATCATTTAAAATTCTAACTCCTTGGCCTTTCTATAATTTGATGGAAAAGAGTATGATTATTGGTACATCAAAATGATGATATTTTTTATAGGAAAAGATTTGTGAGAGATTGTTGAATCAGGTTATGCAGAGTTAGCTGATTGAAATGCCCTCAAAACTAATGATAAAATAACAAAGAAAAAGAATTATCAAGCCTTGTTTCATATTCAAATAGCTCTAGATAAGATCCTATTTCCAAAACGTCTAAGAACAAAGATAGCTGTGGATGCCTAGAAGACTCTAAAAGAAGTTTACCAAGGTAGTGATCAACTCAAAGATGTCAAGTGACAAACATTGAAGAGAGAATTCAATAATTTGAAGATGCAAGAATATGAAAGTGTGAGTACCTATTGTGTCAGAGTAAAAGATGTGGTCAATAAGATGGATACACTTGGTGAAATTGTGAACAATGAGATTGTGATCAAGAAGGTGTTGAGGACTCTCATACCAAGGTGGAACCATGTTACCATAATCATAGAAGAAAGCAATAATTTTTTTACCCTTCAAATTTGATCTTTGATGTCTCATGAAGAAGGATTGAGAGATTAATTTGGAGAAAATGATGAGAAATCTTTTTCCTCCAATGTATAAATCACAAAGAATGAAGATGCCAATAATAGCACCAAAAGTAATCAAGGAAAAGGTAGAGGTCAAAATCAAAATTAATCAAGAGGAAATAGACGTAGAGATGGTTCACAAGGAAGAGGATAATTTGATAAAATAAATGTCCAATGTTACCATTGTAATAGGTATGGCCACTTTGAAAGGGATTGTAGATTAAAAGAAGGTAAAAGTGTTCATTATGCTCAAGAAGGTGATGAGAATCCTCTAGATAATTTTTTTTTATATTATGACAAAGCTAAAAATATTTCTAAAGATGTTTGGTATTTAAATTTGGGATGTTTTAACCACATGTTAGGGAATGAAAATATTTTTTCTATAATGGATGAAAGTTTCAAATCCAAGATCAAGCTTGTTGATGACAAAACATTGGAGATTGCTGCTAAAGGAGCTATGGAAGTCTGAACTAAAGAAGGTATGAAAAGTGTTAAGTACATTTATTACACTCCACAATTAAAGCATAATCTATTGAGTGATGGGCAATTGTGTGAGATAAATTATAAGGTGGTGTTCGAAAATCAGCAATGCATAATTTATGGTAAAAATCAAGGCAATAGGGTGGTTACAATTGTGCCAATGATAAAGAATAGGATGTTATCATTGACTTTTGGTGAACATAACAATAGCCTTGCCAATATAGCATATGATGATAAAATTTAGTTGTGGCATCTCATGTATGGGAATTTAAATTTTAATATTTTGAAGATTCTAACATCATTTTTTTAACTATACACCACCAAGTCTTGATATCTATAAATGCATGGTCTGTGAACTACTTTGAACAACCTCATAATTTGGACTTATTACAAACATGTAATATAGATGTGTTTAATTTGTAATAATTCAAATTAATTCTTGATTAAGTCCACTTTATTTATCATAGTTTTCAACTACTTATTATTTATGGTCATTTTAAATAACTTGGACTTATCACAAATATATTATGCAGATGTGATTTATCTGTAATAAGTCCAACTTAATCTTGATATAGTCCAATATTTTTCTATTAGTTTTCAAAAATTGGGACTATTGATAAGTCTAAATTATACAAAATACATTATTTCATACATGTCTTTAAAGCTCTATTTATTTCCTTTAAGTTTTATTTATTATTTCCATTCTAGGGAAAGTATAAAAAATATGTTTTTTAAGTCACCCCTAATTTTTTAATACATAGATATAAATGTAGTAATGTAAAAAAACATGTAAAGTACCCTAGCATGTCATCTTGGTTATAGATCAATAAAATACAAAACATTTTCCAAACAAGGTCTTTCTATAAATCACTAGCTCCTTCTCCAAAATGGTCATCATAGAAATAAAGAATAGGAGAGTTAGCAACGAGGGAAATATGAATATGTCCAACTAAAAAATTTGGTCACTAAATATGGGATTGGTCTGGAGGGATCTTCCATCAATTGATCTAATCCCCAAGAGGAGTAGAGAGGACCAGATGAACATTTTACACTAGAGTCAAAATCAGATAAGAGGTGGACCCCTAAAGCCAAGACATACATAACTTGATGCAACTATGGAAAGGGTTAGATGAGTTTACATAACCTTGGTAAACTCATATTTTCTTAATGATAGGACTAATGACAATAGTAATGAAAATAACATAGAAACATTTTAATTTGTGATACTCTATGATCATGGAATTGGAAAGGACTAAAAAACCCCTAGATAGTGATTTTTTAGGGCCAAAATTCTTGGCTCCACCTTTAAAACTATCAAATAAACTACCTAAAACATTGTTTGGTGAAGAAGCAATCATTATTAGCTCCAATTTATTTTATTCATCCTCTTTTGGATTTTGAGTAGAAAACATGGTTAGATTAAAAGATTTGGAGCCAAAGATATGATGCAGAGATCTAGGCAGGGATCAAGTAATTTTTTTTAGTTTGAAATCTCTTTTACTTCCCTACATAGTGTTCATCACCCTTCATGCCCACACACACACACACACACACACACACACACACAAAGATAGAGAACCATATACATTAATTAATCAATAAAGTCATCTGAAAATGACTAATCCAAAAATTCAAGTTATAAACCTTGTAATGAAGTTGAAATGGATGAATAAATCAATAATTAATCTCAATTTTCTCTTAACTTATTTTAATTTGTCTTTAATTTAATAATTTAATTCTAAAAATTAAAAAATAGAGAATAAATGATAGTGACTAAGTAAATTGTTTATGTGGTTCACTAATTGACTACGTCCCTAGGTCCACTCTTTTAAGTGGTCTAATCAATGAAAAATCTTAAGATTAATTACTAAACTCTTCTATTTGTGATCATAATAAATCTTCATATCACATAACACTATATTTCCAAATAGAATATACCTCCATAATTAAAAAGGACATCCCTGTTAGGATTTCAATCTAAAATCCTTCTCTATTTTAAAATCCAACTCTATATTTGCATCCCAAAATAATAAATAATGTACATGTTTATATGTTTGAATGCCTAACCAAGCTGGTTGGGCACATATATTATTTTACCCAAAAGCTTAAGTTCATCTCCCACTTGTTTTTGCTTGTATGTGCTATGTGGGAACAAAATTCCACATGTTTGGTAGGAAGGCGAGTTCTATTTTTTAATTTGAGGCATCCTTCCATGAAAGTTGGTCCATGTAGATATGTGATCCCCCCTCCTTTTGCATTACCCATGTGGCAGTCCAGGTGTAGTGGTAAGTAGGTTTAATTTGAAGCCATGTTTGCAGATTGGATGGTTAGAACTAAACCATGAAGAAAATAGACTTTGAATATATAGACATGAGGATTCTTGTGAATAAATATTATCATGATGGGATAATATGGATATGTGAAAATATATGATTAGAAATATAGATTGAGATATCTTAGTGGCAATTAAATAGGAATATTTGGAAATTTTTAATAGAAATTGTATGGCTAGTGTGTGGTATTATTGGATAGATAGTCCCACATATGAAACAAAAATAATTATCACAACATATAATATAATTATAATAGAAAGAGTAATTAAAATACAATGGCAAAAGACTCCCCTCCATCAAAAGACTGAGTCAATTCTAGTTGAGGGGCCCCAATGAGTAAATAAGCGTTCCATTTTTTCCTTTATGCTTGTCAAAGACTGACGTAAATAAACTTTTCAATCTCTTTATATTTTTTCCATGTTTCATCTTTACATTAAACACTTGTCCTTTCAACATTATACCACATCATCCCTTGCTGATACCAAACTTTCCATAGCACATAAATTTTTCTAATGGAATTGGTTTTTGACCATTTAAAAAGAGCTAAAAAACTTACACTAAACTTTATGTTGTGTGAATAGTCTCTTCAAATCTTGAAGTTATCAAATTGAAACTTTCATGGGGATCCTTCAGATCACTCATCCCTTTGCATAGTCTTGGTTTTCCTATTAATAATAACATCTTCATGCAACTCATGAAGAAATTCAAGAGAAAAGTCATCAACATTAGGAACTTTAATACTCTCATCTTGATCGATGATCATAGGAGATTCATACAATTTCAATTTTTCCACCTTAACCACTGAATAAATTTAAATATAAGAAGGCAAATCCAATCAGAAAGCATTTGTACCAATCTTTTCCAAAATCCTAAATGGACCATACCTATTTGGTTTTAAATTTTTATCTTCACCTTTCACTCTTTCATTGCTAATGTGAAGCCAAAATTGATCATCAACTTGAAATTGATGATCAAATCAATTTTTATCATGCCTAGCCTTATATTTAAATTGGCTTTTCTATAACTATTCTTGAACATATTTTTAAATCATCTAAATTCTATGAATAAACTTTTTAGCCTTCTCGACATCACTATTTCCATCCACCACCAAGTTAGATTATTTTCCAAAAGAGAAGTCCAAAGGAGACTTAGGTAAATAACCAAAACAAGTCTCAAAATGAGAATTTAAAGTAGAATAATGTAAAGCATGATGATAAGAATGTTTCACATAATATAGATTGTTAGCCTATATTTCAATGGAAATAATGAAAATTTTACATTATGTCAATAGATTTGCACACTAAAAATAATGTTGTATTGTATTCAGATTAAAAAAATTATAGTGAAAGGTGAAATCTTAAAAAGCTTCATGGGTGGTTATGAGACCAAACTTTCTTGAGTAACCAACTTAGTTAACAAAGCAAACTCTAAAACATAAACAAACTCTAAAAAATTAAAATTAAACACTTTGGATCATTAAAAATAATCCAACAAACTCCCCCTTCATCTAAAGGGGCATATAAATACTAGAGCAAGGAACTGTGAGTCATCCAAGTAGACTCTACTGCAACTACAATTGGTACACTATGCATCCTATATTTATCCACACACTGATCATCCTTGCACTGTAGTAGAACATGATCACACACTATTCAACTACATCAATCCTCACACAAAATCTATCCAACAAGTGACTTCCCCTTGTATTATGTATCACACATCTCAAACTGATGCCCAATAATTACCAACATCTCCCATATGCCTTTTCTCAACACTAACAATACTAGCAACACAATGTTGACTCATAGCACACATCACCAATGACTTATCAAAAAATGAATATTCAATATCTTCTCCCCTATTAGGTGAGAGGTGAGAAACCATGAAATAAATAAACCAAGTATAAATAACTAAAATACTCCACATCAAAGATCATAGAAACACTACATATCTAAAATCAATGTACACAAGCCAAAAAATGCTACTACATCAAATCCCAATCTTGATCCTAGCAGATCACACAACATGGGTGTGTCATTAGCTCAGAAGAGATAGTCATCAATTACAAAGTAAGAAACTTCACAATCATCCCATCCATTAGAAGAATAACTAGAAGAAGACCCAAAAGAATAACCAAAATGACTGGAGTGACCAATAAAGTGTGCTTATACCTTTTTTCAATGTCAAGAAGAGCTCCATTTGGAAGGGCATTCTATAGAGATATGTCCTATACCACCAAAATTATAGCATATGGTCTCACATCCACTAGACCTAGAGGAATAATATCCACTTGAAGAAGAATGTTTATGCTTGTGTCCATGTTAATGGCGATGCTCATGCTTTGGGGAATCAGTATGATGTTTATGTTTTGAAGATCCTAAATGATCTCTACGTCTAGAATGACGCTTATGCCTAGAAGTGTGCGTATGAGAGTGTTTTTATTTCTATTTCTTAAATTTCTTCAGAGAGTGTTTCCTATTGGTCTCATACAATAGATTTCCTATTTTGGTATAGTATGCATCCTTAATAAGTTTTTCTTTCTTCTTTACAAATTATTGCTCATGTTGAGTGAGCAACTCACAAATCAAATTAAAAGTAGATTTGTTAAGCTTATCACTAAGTTGTAAAATCTCTAAAATGCTCTTGTAGTTAGGATTAAGAACATTCAAAACAATTAAAATAAGCATTTCATCATGAATTTTACCCCTAGTAGTGACATATTCTTGTTTCAAATTCTTAATGTGTGACACATATTCTAAAACATCTTCATCATCAGTGAGTTTAGTGTTGAGCAACTACATATGGAGATCAATTTTATTGTAAGAAAGTTGTTTATCATACAATTCTTTTAAATATTTCCATGCTTTAGATATGATATTTTCAATATGAATTATGAAATGTGCATTGCAAGTAGAGTTTAGTAATGCAAGAGTTTTCCTATCATGTTTATGAAATTCTGCAAGTGGGTAATATTGGTTGTTTTTTAGCATCCCACAAGTCATTGAAGATTAATGTATTTCCATGTTCATTTACCATTCCCTATAATTTTTATGAGTTAGATGTCCAATGTCAAAAATGAGGCTCATAATTTTAGCCATGATGCAAAAATTAAGGAATGATATTGAGGTCTTACCTTTACCTTCAAAATAGCTTCCATTTTTAAGGTGTTAATTTCAACTATAAATGCACCTTGAAACATCATTTGTTTGCAAAAAAAACATATAAGGATAATCGAAAAAGTAAATTTGATCATTCCAATCAATATAAAATATTGAAAACCATGAAGATCCCTTGGTCACAAGACCACCTTCCTAGACAATTAAAGCAACAACTAGTTTTGCAAGAATTAGGACTTACATCCTTATGTCTCCATATGAAAAAAAAAAGATTCTCAAAAAATAATATTGTTTTAAAAATAAAGATTTGAACTCTTGACCTCCCCTTTTCAAACCATTTCACAAAATTAAGCTTTCCAAGTGCTCTATGAGCATTTAAAAGTTTATAAAGATAAGATTTTATATATGAACTTGATTTTTTTGCTCTATGATAATAAAAAAATATTACTTGAATGAGTAATTTTTTTTCATGAAAATCATTTCTTCAAGTAAATATCAAATATTTGAAGCTTTAGGTGGGACCCAGTAAAACCCTAATATTTAACAAACTATATGAAAACTTTGAAAAGTGAAATAATTTATATTTCTTAATATTTTAACACCTTCATAAGAATTTAAAATGCCATAGCTGATCTGAGAATGTTTGTAACTCTTTATCAACTCCACCAAGCTATACAATATTATACAAGTTTGACTCTTTCACTATTTAACAATGTTTGAGACTGATAGGAGAGGATTTGTTATTATAAAAATAATTTTTTATTCATAGAGGTTGTACAATAACAATTTTCAGCTATACAACTCAATTTATCAGCTTGATTCTCTTCTCATATGCATTTGGAATTGAAAAAAGTCTTTAGGAACTCAAGAATAAATTAATAGTTGAGTAGATCAATTTTCATGAAGATGAAAACCATTTTATTCAAACATTGGAAATATATAGATTGAAAAAGCCATATAAATGTAGATACAAGCTGTACTACTACACATATTGCTTGAAAAAAAACTCACATAAGCTTTTTGAATTGACAAATGATCCTTAGATGCTTAGAAACATGTCATAAACTCAATATATGGATTAAGGGAAGTTTGGATCCATTTTTAAATTTCACAGAGACTTCCAGGTACAACAAAATCCATACAAATGACCTTTGAACAAATTTAGGGGTTTGAAAAAACAAGTCTAAATCACTTTATGGCTTAAAAATCTAATCTTGAATGCTCAATATAGAATTTGGATGCACTACTTGGGAGTAGGAAAACCTTCTCCAATTATATGGTCATACAAAACTACTTAGCCTATTTTTCCAAATTTAATATAAAACTATTAAAAAATTAAATATTTCAATAATTTTCCAAAGTTTCAACTTTAGACTAACCAAAAAAATTTGAAGGGCATACCATTTTTTATAATTCCACATGAATAAATCTTTCACCCCACATACTTTTCATCCTGAATTCACCATGGTTCAACAACCATGCTCTGATACCACTGTTGGCCTAGATTCTAATGGAAACAATGAATAAATTACATTATTTCAAAATATTTTTTCACAAAAAAAATGTTGTATTATATTTAGATAAAAGAATTAAAATGAAAGGTGAAAGCTAAAAAATCTTCACGGGTGGTTATGGGAACAAATATTATTGAGTAACCAACTTATTTAACAAAGCAAACTATAAAACATTAAAATTAAACACTTTGGATCATTAAAAATAATCCAACATAAATTTTCTTCCCATAATTTATGATGTTTACAAAAATACCCCCTAAATAGATGTTCCACCATTTGGTTGACCACTTCTATTTTTCCATCAGTTTGTGGATGAAAGTCAGTGCTATTATTTATCTTAGTATCCATCAAGTCCCACAAAACTGACCAAAAATCACTGATGAACCAAGAATTAGGATCAAATGGATTAGAAGTGGGTAATCCTAAATGGATCCAAACATTTTTTTAAGAATAAATTAGTAGTGTCCTCACTAGTAACATATCTAGTACAAGGAACCAAAAAACATATTTTGTTGAACCTATCCACAATCACATGTGTAAATTCATGATTTCTTCATGACATAGGTAAACCTCCTACAAAATCCATAGAAATAATTTTCCTAGGATGGTTAGGAATAGGAAGAGGTGTATACAATCCTAAATTCTGATATCTAGGTTTACTTGTAGAACAAAGAATACAACCTTTGATATATTTAGATACATTTTCTATCATACGAGGCTAATAAAAAAATATTTGTAACTGTGTAACTATCTTACCAATGCCAAAATGATCTGAAACAAGAGAAGTGTGAGCTTCTCTAATCTTGTGAACACTCTCATCCTATGGAATACCTATTTTTCCAAGATGATATAACATTCCATTATGCACATGATAGTCAAATGCTTCTATTGATTTACCATTTTCAAAATCTTTATAGGCATCCTTAAAATTAACATCTCTAGCATATTATTCTTTATATATTTAATTAACAAAAGGACTATGTTTCAAAATATAAGATTCTATAATACGAGGTCTAGAAATCATATTAGTAACCTTGTTATGTGTTCACTTCTTATACTTTATAACAAGATGGAACTATTGAAAAAATCCCATCCATCAAAAGTTTTGTGACTATTTTAGCTTGAATTGTGATTGAAGATGTTTCAAAGGCTAATAATCCATATGCATGATTATCTCTTTGTCCATGAAATAATGTTTCCAATTTTTCACACTATGCAGCAAAGCATATAACTCTTCATCATAAGTAGGATATTTTTTATCGTACTTGTAATGGTTTTTGAATGAAAACACACTGGTTTTAAGTTATGCATCAATAAAATCAAGAATTGCATGAATTGAAGTCGTACTTATCTTTTCCTTCAGAGTGTTGAAAGATTTTTTTTGTATTCCTCCCCACTAAAAGACCTATTTTACACTTGTTCAAGCTTTAAGGGAGATGTAATGTAAGAAAAGCTAGCAATAAATTTCCCCAAGAACAAAATTGCTCTAAGAAAACTCTTATCCTATGTTGCATTATTAGGCCGTGGCCAATTTACTATGGCCGAAACTTTTATAGGGTCTATTTTTAGTGATCCATTCCCTACAACATAGCCTAAATAAATCAAAGATGTTTTTGTAAATTCACATTTTGAAATATTTAAAAATAGTTTCTCCTTCTATAAAGTATCTAAATGTTTTTTGATGTGTTTAAGATGATCTTCCCATGTGTTACTAAATAATAAAATATCATCTAAGTAAAAAATTATAAAATCATCTACAAATAGTCTAATCACATCATTTATAACCTGTATAAATGTGGAAAGTGCATTACAAAGCCCAAAAGGCATAACAAGTCATTCAAAAAGACCTTGCTTAGTTTTAAAATTAGTTTTCCAACTATCACAGTCACTTATTATTACTTGGTGATAATCACTTCTCAAATATAACTTAGTAAAATACTTTGCATTTTTCAACTGATCTAATAAATCGTCAATAAAAGGAAGAGGGTAGTGATTTTTAACTATTATTTTATTCAAATCTCTAAAGTCCATGCACATCTACCATGTTCCATATTTTTTATGTACCAAAACAATAGACAAACCACATGGAGAGGTACTTGATCAAATGATACCTTTCTCAAGTAACTCCATCACTTCTTTATTTCTTCATTCTCTACTACATACAACCTATATACGCCAATTTTAGGAAGAGAGGCATCCTGTTGCAATTCAATCTCATGTTGAATTTCCCAAATTGGAGGTAAACCTTGTGGCTCCTAAAAAACACCATTATAGTTGTAAATAATCTTTTTTTAATCTTAAATTTATGTTTAGGATCACAACCTTATCAGGGCTTAGATTTTTCATCGTCCTTGGCTTTCTCAACTGTGAGAAAAAAACTCTTACTTGAGTTTACAAGTCTTTTCATTTATCCTATAGAAACAAGAGTCAAATTGGCCTTAACATGATGGGCTATTACTATGAATTCAATCCCATATTTTACAAGCACATATTTATTCTCTTCCCTATAAAATATTTCCTTTTTATCATATAAGAAAGGAATACCCAAAAAAAATACATAAATATCCAAAGGAACCACATCTAATTCTACTTCATCAACGAATTTAGAAGTAATAACAAAACTTAAAGTGGATGTTTTCATGACTTAAAATTTTGTATTATCACACACCCATCCTAGAGGATATGGTTTTGGATGTAGTTTAGTTTTGATTCCTAAATTTCTAACAACCTCTTCAAAAATAAGATTAGCTTGTGATCCACTATCAAAAAGAGTGTCTATTTTATTATGTTTAGATATAACTCTTATGTGTAAAATCTCATTCCTTTTATTTTTAGAATTCTTAGATTTAGTTTTAGAAGAATAAGAAACAAGAGAAGGTTTAATGTTAGAAGAGGAAGAAGTTAAACCTTGCAGACCCATGGCAGTCACCTTTGTTTCATCACTAGAATCGGATCCTAGGTCTTGTTGAACCACATCATTAGCCTTATTTTTCTTCTTATTCCAGAACCTCTTTGTTTTGAGTTCTAGATGGAGTGTCCAACACTTATCCTCATCACAATTCTTCTTAATATGATTACAAAATAGTTTTCCTTCCTCTTTCTTAACCATGTAAGTATAGTTACTCTTACCCTTTCCTTTACCTTTGTCTTTACTTTCAAATGGCTTATAAGACTTCTTCACATAGCCTTCTTTAGTCATCTTACCCCTAGCTTCCATATGGATTTTTTGCACATAGAATTCATCAAGGTTAGAATGACTAAACATAAGAATAGTATGCCTCAAATAGCTATGAAAACCTCCAATATACTTCAACAATGTTTCTGGATTGTAAATAGGAATGCCTAACATTAATGCCTTGTTTCTAAATTCCTGAGTATAGTCTTCACTCTAACCATTATTTTGTGTTAAAGTTTGCTAATCCATATTATATTGTTGCATATAACCCAAAGGATAAAATTACTTTCTTAGCTCAGACCCAAAATCATTCCAAGAGGAAATCACCTTACCATGTTGTTTTAGATCCTCTTGAATCTTACTCTCCCATAAAATGAGTGTTATACCACACATATGGAGTGTAGCCAACTAATGTTTAGCTTCCTCACTATCAATCATCTGAATCCTATAATATATCTCAATCTACTTGACCAAGTTATCCAATTTATCAATACTTAGCTCACCTTTAAAAATTGGTAAATCAAATTTAATATATAATTTCAAGTGTGGGATAGTTTTAATATCTATAGAATAAGAGCCATTCTTGGAAGATGAAAGAGGATTTTATTCTCCTTTAGTTTTATCTTCCTTTGATTTCTCATTCATACATTCCTCATACATTTCCTCAATCATGGTTTTCATACTGAGGAAAGCATATTGGAAGTCTGCCTTAGACATCTTAGATCCCATACTTGATTGTTGGCTTACACGTCCTTCACCAATTTCAGAATTAAAAAATTCAATTTCTCCTTTACCAAACCTTAATTTAGACCTGGTTAATATACAATACTATACTACAATGCCAAACAATGTTATACAACCTTGATCACTAGCTTTAATACCAAATTAATCCAAAAATTTAAGTTGTAAAATTTGCAATGAACTTGAAATGGATGAATAACTAAATAATTAATCTCAATTTTCCCTTAACTTATTTCAAATTATCATTAATTCAATAATTTATTTCTAAAAATAAAAAATAGAGAGTAAATGATAGTGACTTAGGAAATTTTCGAGGTTCACCAATTGGCTACATCCCTGGGTCTATTATTCTAAATATTTTGATCAATTAAAAATCTTTATAATAATAATAAAACTCTTCTGGGTGTGATCATAATAAATATTTGTATCATATAACATGTATTCCTAAGCAAAATAGACTTCCGCAGTTGAAAAGGATGTCCCTATGATGATTGCACTCCAAAAAAATTCTATGTTTTAAAAGCCAACTCTAGTTTTGCATTGCCCAAATAACTAATAATGTAGATGTTTATATGTTTCAATGCCTAACCAAGTTGATTGGGCACATATATTGTTTTACCCGATGTCTCAGGTTCAACTCCTATTTTTTTGTGCTTGTATGTGTTATATGGGAACAAAATCCCACTTGCTTAGGAGGAAGGTAAGTTATATGTTTTAATTCAAGGCATCATTCCATATAGTTTGGTCCATCTAGACATGCAAGCCTCCCTCCTTTCATGTTGCACATATGGTATTCCATGCATACTGATAAGTTCATTTAATTTGAAGTTATGTCTCGAGATTTGATGGGAAGAACTAAACCATGAATAAAATAGACTTGGAATATTTAGACATGAAGATTCTTATGAATAAGGATTATCATGATGGGATAACATGGATATGTAGAAACATATGAATAAAAATATATATTGAGATACCTCAGTGACAATTAAATAGGAATATTTGGAAATGTTTAATGGAAACTATATGGCTAGGGCGTGGTATTATTGGCTAGATAGTCCCACATCTAGAACCAGAACAATTAGCACAACATATAACATAATTCCAATATAAAGAGCAACTAAAATATGGTAGAAAAAGACTCCCCTTTGTCAAAAGAGTGAGTTGATTCTGGCTAAGGGCTTCCAATAAGTAAATAATGGGGTCCATTTTGACCTTTACAATTGTCAAAGACAAGAGTAAATAAAATTTCAATATCTTTATAATTTTTTCATGTGTCATCTTTACATTGCAAACTTGTCCTTTCAACATTTTGCCACATCATCCCTTTTCGATACCAAACATTCCATAGTGCATAATGTTTGCTACCAAACTTGGTTTCTGACCATTCAAAAAGTGTCAAAAAGGTCACATTGAACTCTATGTTGTGTGAATAGTCTCTTCAAATCCTAAAGTTATTTGATCAAAAATTTCATGGGGATCCTCTAGATTAATAACTTAAACACACAAGTAAAATTTTGAAAAAAATAATAATCTAATAAAACTAGTCATAAAATCCTTCATGTGTTCATAATCCTTAATAATTTAATTAAAAATATAATAATATTACAAAAATCAATATTATTTGTATTTAATGCATGGATTATCTCATTGCTTTTTTTTTAAGGCAAAATAGGCCATGCATAAGATTTGATTGGTAATGAGAGTTTATTTTTGACACATGTCTTCCATGTTTAAATGATTTAAAATATCATTTATACATTAGAATATAATGTTCATGTCACTATGAACTTAAGCCAAATTTGGGAAGCCTTTAATTTTGCAAGTTCTTATATGTTATATATACATGTAACAGATATTTGGAAGTCTCTCAAAATATTCAGAAGATAATTTTTTTTAATAGTTTTTTTAAAAAAGAATGACCATTTAAAGTTTTTATTCACCACCAAATTTTATATAAACGTATGAAATTAGACATTAAATATTGTATATGAAAGAGCTAAAACCTCACTTATCCATAAAAATGTTATAAATTATAATAAATAATTTACTAGATACCCATTGTAATTGATATACAATCTCACTGGGGGCATGGATTATTATTATCTTTTCTTTACTCTAAATAGCTTTGTGAAAACTCTTGAACATCTCCTTAATGAATCCTCCTATGGTATCCATAAAATAGTAAGGATCTTCTCTTATCCTATTAGGGTCTGAAGGATTCATCTTCCCTCTCTTGGTTAAAGATAAAATGTCTTATCTTTTCTCTAGATTTTTTTTTCAACTCTCAACAATCACATTCTTCCTCTTGACCTTTCTTAAGGTGTTTTTTTTTTTGTAGAAGTGGAACTTGAATATGGGTTGCTCTTGGATGACCAAGTCCTACCTTCCCAATTCTTCTTGTTGTAGTTACCTGATCCAAAAGGGGATACTTAAGGTAATTTGTTATTATGTTTATGTTGCATATTGATCTGGCTAGGAAGGTTGTGTTGGCTCATCTCTTTGAGTAACTAGAGGGGCTCATCTCTTTGAGTATCTAACTTGTTTAGTGATAGAGACCACTAGGGAGTCTAATTATTAAGCTTGACCAATTGACACCCTATCTAGGAGGTCATGTTCGGGGGAGTGGACAATGTGGAAAAAATGGAAGTGGACACTAAGTTTTAAAAATTCACCCTGATGCTATACTCAAGGGTTTGAGGATTGGTTCCACCAAAAAATGAATAGGTCATCAGGGTATTCATCAAATTTTACAAATAGTTTGTAATAGAAATGTAAGTGACTGTAACATTCATAATTTTGATTGGAATCATAAATATAGTAGTAGGTTAAGCTATGGTTTAAAAAATAAGTAAAATTATTGATACAATAGTAGCCTGAGGCCAGGTTATTATGCTTAATGAATACAAAGAATCTAGATAATCTATTGCACTAGAAGAATTTGTAAAAATTGACATAGTAGTTAAATAATGTGGAATGCTAGAACTTACAACCCTAAGAGGAGTATTAGGAGTGCTAGTTGATGTAGTTATTTGAGGTGGAGAGCTTGGAGGTGTATTTGGGTGTGGGCCCTAATTTTTAGTCTACAATTATGATTGTATCTCTCCTTATACATCTCCTTCTTAGTCTAGTGATGTCTTGGTAGCAACTGAGATATCATCTCCTTTACTAACTTCTCCAAATTAGGGTTTTAACTTTGTTCCCCTTAATTGAATTCTCTTCTTAGATAACCATTCACCCTCAAGGTTAGACTTAGTTGTTTCACTTATGGAACAAGAGTCTTCAGTTTCTATCCCACGTATCCATTTACATTTTGTAGTCATCCTTTATCCTTCTTGCTCACTTTCATATACCTTAATAGGGTTTATTATCCTTGCCAATTTATTTGTGTTCCCTTCTCCCTAGAGTCTTATGTAATATATTATTTTACTTCCATATTTTATGGAGAAATAGGTGGGGTCTTAGGCTTCCTTGTATATATCATAATTGTATTTTTAGAAGTAGAGGTTAGCCTAGTCGAAAGTGAAATGGAAGATGGAGATATAGAAGTGGTAGTAAGTGATGCTAGAATGGGAATGGTAGGCATCACTAGTGGAATGATAGTTGGTGGTCGAATTACTAGAGTAGTCACTACTGGGATGATGATGGGTGGCGAAGTAGGCTACCAAATATAAGGTGGAATTATCATTGATGGAATCAAAGGAGAATAAATAATAAGAACCTGAGATAAGAAAGAGGGAAGAGTTAGCTATTTTTCAATAGTTAATGGAGGTAAGGGAAACATAAAAAATATATTGGTTGATCCACTTGGAATTTTAGGCCTTTCTTCCTCAACTCTATGTTTTGGAGAAGATGAAACAACTATATATGCCTGAGAGGTAGAATGAATCCCAATTCTTTCTTCACTATGAGTTGCAGGAGATTAGTCAGCTTCTCCTTGTGCTTCCTCTCCTACCTAAGAAGGAGGTCCATGGATGGGTTTCAATCCTTTTGGAATCCTCTATGGTAATGATGGGATCATATTAGATCCTTTGAGCTATTATCATAGACATATTAGTTTTATGCATTATGATGGCCACCTCAGAGTCATCTTCAACATTATGAATATGCTATCATGCTCATAAGATTGATGTTCACATTTAATTCTCACATTTTTCTCATATTTCCTAAGGTTTCCTGTGTCATTATCTCTAGGATCCTAATGCTTGAAAGGTACCTATTTTGGCCCAAAATGAATCTTGATTTTCCTAAAAATTGCTAGGTGCTCCCACCTTTCATTCTACATATGGCCAATGTTGAGGGGAGTGGGATGGAGTGTTGCTTACCTTATTTATCTCAATATGAATGATATCATACAATTGAGAATTAATTTCTTGATCAACCACTTTATCTAGCATAATCCTTGGTAGGTTTAAGGAGTGTGCATTTATACCCTCAATATTGATCCTAGTTTGATTGTGATATAGCTAGTAGTCATATATCTTTCTAATAGTCTTATTTATATGATTAGAAATCTTGTGCATATTATTCCCATAGATGGATTGATATACTCTAGGATAAAAGATATCATTTATCCCATTCATATTCTTCCTAAACCTATGAATATGAAAAATGTTGAACTCATAACACAACCTATTATGAGGGTACTTAGTGGATGGTTTTCAAGGTTGATCATGAGATGCATGTACATTTGTAGTTACTACATCCACCATGTAGGACATCATATAAAAATTATCATCTAGAGACCTCACAGGATGGGTGAGTTTCAAGATTATCTTAGAGTTAATAATTTTTCCTAAGGTTATATTTTTTTTTATAGAAGTTGTAACTATATATAGAAATGAGACCATTACCTTGTTGATGTAAATAATGATTGGGACACCAAATATCCTATCTAGTAAAGCCATTACAATTTTGACCCTTGGCTTGAATGTAATAATGGAAATATTAAATGTAGGGCCATTTAGTCTAAAGTTACTTGGGTGACCATCCCATTCCTATAACTTGTTGATCATCTTATTATTATGAAGTCATGCATTTACCATTTCTTTCTTATATGTCATGTCTAGTAGGGGAAGCCTGTAATATTTTTTGAAGGCATTTTGACTAATGTACACTATTGGTGTCTTTCTTAACCTAAAATAGAATATCTTTCCAGTAACCTTTCCATTAAATAACAAACCATACAATAAGTCAATGCATGGCATTACTTTTAGTTTAATCATTGCAGTGTGGAAACCACCTACCTTAATTTCTAGTAAGTCATATTATCTCTACATGAGGAGGTAAAGTTGATCCTCTACTCTGTAAAGAATGACTAAATTGACCTTGTCCCAAATATTTGAATAGTGTTTGAATTCATGATTAAAAGCATTTGAATCTAATGTTTTGATTGTGAATCCCTTTGCACCTACAATTAAGTAAGTAGAGGGGATGGGGATGAGAGATGAGGAATGCATTGGTGTTATTTAGAAACTCCTTGCTTTGTGAAAATTTCATAAACTATTGGTCACAATGGAGTTATGGATTCATAGTATGCACTTGGGTTATGAGTTTGCAATGCTCTGGATAGTGTGGAGGCAATGTAAATCGATTGAAAATGGTAGTTCAAAATTAATTGCCTTGGTTGCATTGAGCACAAGAATTGAATAAATAAAAGCTCTTATTCATGAAAATTAAGTGTATCAATGACTTTTGATCTTTAATCTTCTAATTTGAATATCATGAAATCAACTTTTATGACATTTAAATTCTTTGTGGCTTATTCCCCAACTTCTTGAATGCTTAGTCATCCTCAAATGATATAAGTATCCTTTCCACTCTTCTGAACTTGACCTTTGTGTCTTTAATTTTTTTGTGTCTCTGAATGACACATGTCTATCTATCTCTATTCTATTGATGGTTGACATGTAATTTGTTTATACTTTGCTTTATCAGGAATGTGGGTTAGTAAGATAGTCACAAGTATCAGGATCCCACTTTTATACTAAAAATTTTAAGCTTTAAATACATGTGTATTGTCAAGCTACCAATCTGGTGAGATGGTGACAACTAGTATGATATTCACACAAGTTCTTCAACCAACAACATTCCTAGGTCAATAGGCTAGTAGGATGATGACAAGTGGAAATATCTCATTGTTCTACCTACCTGGTATCTTTGTACAAGTCCTTCAGCCTACATCACATCCAAGTCACCTATCCACTAACTTATTCCTTTTAAAATGATACTCTGGGTGAGTGGAATGTTGTTGTGTGTCCAAGATGGGCTTTGGAATTGTCTAATAAAGGTGTAATTGCAAAGAATTTTGTTTAAGACAAGAAAGATCAACCATCCACTAAATGTAACAACATGTCAACATTGTTTGTGCTAAAAAATAATAAACTTAAAAAAAAAATATGTAAGTATTTAAAGTAAAACGAAGGCAAACAATAAAGCATATAATGTGGCTTAGGCATAAATTCAATCCTTTTAGTCTTGATAAGACCCTATAAATAGTGAAAACCTATAGATTGTGTTTGAGTAAATAACTCAAAATTGAGACAATTAAACAAATTTCTCAAGCATTAGATAAACTCATTTTCATTCATACTTCATCAAACTTATGTATCATAGACTTCCATTTTGAAAGAACTTAAGAGCATTTTTAATCTATATTGGGTACCTATTTGAAAAAAATTAAATACGATGTGTGTGTTTAGGCACACCAATTTTACTATTGGAGACTTTAAATTTTACAAATAACTCTCTCAATCATTATTACTATTCTAAACTTTAAAGTTCTATCTATCAACCTAATTATCGAATTATATAGTTTGTGCATATGGAACCTCTTCAACATATTATTACTTTTGTTTTCTTTTTGTGTTCAACGAACTTGAAAGTACTAAGTGATTGGTAGGGGGAAGGAGGGAAGCATTGGGAACCTCCTTCACAGAATAAGTTTCCTCAACTAGCTCTTGCCATTTCACTCTTTAGACATGATTCTGCAATTAAGCACCATGATGATATTGAAAATAACTAGCATACAGATGATCAAGACCCTTTACTAGTTGATGAGGACCTCCCTACTAAAGGGGGGTTGGGAGGGAAATGTAGGTATCTTTTGCCTCCTCTACCTCTTTATGCCATCATGTTTCTTGTTGTTGCTTAATGGGTTCCTTGTTGGTTGTGATTTTGTTTATCCTTTTTTTGGTTGATGTAAACTCGAGTTAGTTTAACCTTGGTATTTATGGCTTTTAAGGTGGCTTTTTCTCTCTTTCTGAGGTTTTTTTTAGCTCAATATGATTGTGATTTTAGGGTGTGACTTTTTCAATCATCCATTTTATATGATTAATGATGTATTATATCTTGTATTATTAATGAAAGTGTGTTATTCAATCAAATAAAAATCATTAAGTGATAGCCCTATCATGTATTTTAAAAAATTGACTAAATAATCATCAAATATATTTTTATATTTTTTATTATTAGCCAATTTAAATGTATTAAGTGATTGGCTTATTATGTACAAAAATATAGATTAAATAATGATTAATTTTATATATTTGATTTCTTTCAATTATTAATTAATTAGAATAAATTAAGTTATAGTTTTAATATTTATAAAAAATGAGCTAAGAAATCATTATGCATACTTTTAATTTTGTCGTTATTAATTAACTTGAGTGGTCTAAATGATAAATGATATTACTATGATATATTAAAAATAAAGTAAGGAATCATCATTTTAGAGTATTATTTGATTTTTTTATTAATTTACTTAATTATTTTTTAATTGAGAAGTCCAAAGTTAAATGGATGTTAGTATTTCTATCTATGTTTTGAATTACATATCAATGACTTTAATTGATGAGTAAGCATACATTGAAATATAAGTGTTCATTAGGTTAAGCATAGATGATTAGCGGACATCTAATATGTCAATCACTTAGGGCATGATTTTAACTCTATCCATTCAACTACTCATGTCAAATATATTTAAAAAAATTGTAATTTAGTGGATAGTATAACAAATTATCATCCTCACCAATTGAATTATAACCCTTTCAATTATTCAAATCATTTTAATATTTACAACATGTACAAATAATAAAAAATTGAAACATTATCTTTATAACATATAAAAATAATAATAAATGATAAAATTATTATTATGTTTGAATTAAATTAAAAATTATAATATATACAAATAATTATAAACTAAGAATTATCATTATAACATACATTAAAAAAAGTAAATTTTCTTAATGATACATTAAAATCCATTTTATGGTTTTTTTTAATATCAATATACTAGAATAAGTGTAAAATTTAAAAGAAAAAACAAATTTAAAATGTGAAACATTTTTGAAATTAAATTTTTTTAATATTAATATATTCATTTAATTGACTTAGTAGTGTTTATATCATGTCCCCACATCAAACCAATTACTGTCAATGTTCAATTACCTTAAAAAAAGTAAATTAACTGGACTTCATTGACTCTACTATTTCTTCAAGTAATTTATCTCTTTATCTCTTAATGTGATGGTCACACTTCGTGCCATCTCATTGTCGATTCAATTGTTATCCGAAGAAAAAATAAAAAATTATTGTCAAGAAATATATGAATATTATATGGCACGTTAGATTATCTAATGATTTCTATTTTTAATGAAAAGATAGCCATCCTACTTAAAAATCATTTTAGTTCAATTTTAGCGTTGTGAAATCTATTAACATTAACTATAGCATGCCCTTTAAATAAAATAAAACCAATCTGAAAAAAATATGTATTAACATCTAATATCCTGTGCCAGCATGTTCGACACCAAAAAAAAATTAAGCGAACCTGAAGTAAGATGAGCATAGGAAATAAGCTTATTGCATGATGATAAAGATGATGTCATTGGTGTGAAAAGATAGATGTTAAATCTAAATGGAAATGTTGTTTGAAATTTTGCTACCTATCACTCCACCTTTTTTGGATAAATCAGAGGTCCCTATATATAGCAGTGTATACAGTGTTGGTGTAGGATATAAATTAGTCCATTTTATTATTAAATGGATAATTCATACACTTGTAGCTTTAGCTTACTTAGCTGTAATAAGAGGTTAATTGGGTGAGAGGGTGAGTTCTACCTAGAGTTTCATGTTTAATTCTACTGAGTACCACTATGAGTTCTCTTGTGAGTTCCATTCTAAGTTATCTAGTGAGTTAATTTCCCCTACTCCTTTATATTCCTCTTCACCATGCTATTGTAGTTAACATGCTAGAATATGCCAGTAGGTGATCTTTTGGTAGGGTGACCACAAAAGTATTTTGCAAATCAATGACCCTACTTTTATTCATAAATGAACAAGAAGATGTGCAATAATTACATAATGTATTGAATTGCCTTCTGGTTTGCACTAATCAGTGCAATTACAATAGCATGGTGAAGAAGAATATGAATAAGGAGTAAGGTGATTATTCTATATAATCATTAACAAACTCTGACAGCATTTTGTATATGTCTCCCTTATTTTAGAAGAAATCCAACATGATTTTCACCATGTTATTATTATGAACATTGATTTACTTTCAAGTTAATGGAAACTATTTGTAATTTGTGCTCTTTCTTGTCAATGGAGTGCAATAGCACATTCTTCATGCACTATTGATTGGGTATCTAGTTTTATGCTTCTTAATGGTAGTCATTCTGGCCATAAAATTAAACTATTAATTCATTTTTGCATTGTGATTTAAGAATGGTTTATTGATAATATTTTAATGATATCTTGAATTTATGGAGTTGACAGGAGAAGGTGCTTGAAATTTTAAATATAATATATGTTTTGGAGATCTCAAGGGTCATTTGAATGCTTGCATTAGATTGGTATCAATGAATGCAAATCATTCTTGATAATTTTATTTATCTTATTTATTGGTCTTTTACATCCTAAAATGAATGATAACAAGACTATTGAAGGAATTTAAAGTGTTGAAAGCCACCACAACACCTTTAATTATACCTAACTCATCCTACTTATCCCACCCATATAAATAATATATGTTGTTAAAGATTTTAAGTGTTATTTAGTTACAAATGTATGAATATTGTAAAGCTGAAATGTGTCTATAATTGGTCTTTGAAGACTAGCATTGTAATTTCCCCGTTTGGCTCTTAGTTATCAATAATTCCTTTAGAAATGAATATTACAATCACATTCGATCTATTTTTAGTTTCTTATGTTTGATTCAAAAGCATTTGTTTAGTCTGTGTGATAACGCTTCCCTAGTGGACTGTGCAGGGTTGGTTATGCTTTGGTTATCTATGTGTGCAAAAATAATCCTCTAGAGATTAAACTATAGTATCTCTCCATGTAACCAAGCTACCCCCTCAGGCAAAGCTAGAAGTAGTAGGGAACTAACCATACACCTTATCAGTGTCTTCCAGTCATTGTTTATATTTAGCCCTTCCAAATGTTAAACCCTTCCATGGCTATAAAAACATAACTAATGTTTATCATCTATGTTTACCATCTTTTCAAATGCGCAAGGTTGAATTCTAGAGGTGGACAAATGGGAACCAACAATGTGAATATCTCCAACTAACAAACTTTGGGAACTAAATTTGGGCTCGGTCTGGGTGGGAGCTTAGATTGATTGAGCCAATCCCAAGGGGAGTGGAGGGGACTAGATGAACATTTTGCACTAGGGTCAAAACTAGGTAAGAGGTGGACCCCTGAAGCTAAGACAAATAAAACTTGATGCAACTATGGAAAGGGTTAGAGGAGTTTATACAACCTAACTTAAACTCATCTTTCCTCATCCATAATATTAATGATGATATCAATAACAACAACAGAGAAACATTTTGATATGTGATGTTCTACGGTCCTAGATTTGGAGGGGACTAAAAAACCTTTAGCTAGTCCTTTTGTAAAGGCAACAATCTTAACTCCATCTCTAACATTGTCAAAGAAACTACTTGAAACAATGTTTGGAGAAGAAGAAGTCATTATTAGCTCCAATCCATTTTATTCATCCTTGTCTTTATCTTGAATAGAAAACATAGCTAGATCAGAAGCTTTGGAGCCAAAGATACAATGCAAAGATCTAAACAGGGATTGAGTATGCTTTTTCAATTTGGAATCTATTTTATCACCCTTCATAATGTTTATCGCCCTTCGCATTTACCATCATTTTCATGCATAATTATTACCTTAAAGATATATATATAGACAAGAACCACATATATTAATAAATAAAGTCATCTTAAAATGACTTAAATACACAATTAAAATTTAATTTTTTTTAATAATCTAATAAAACTATTTGTAAAAGACTTCACACATTCAAAATTCTTTATGATCTAATTCAAAAATATAACAATATTGCAAATAACAATATTATATGTATTCAATGCATAGATTGTCTCATTGTTACATTTTTGTAAGGAAAAATAAGCTATAAATGAAATTTGATTGGCAATGAGAACTTATATTTAACGGCCATCTTCCTTATATTAAATGTGTTTTAGACCTTGGAATATAAGGTTCGTGTCACTATAAACTCAAGCCAAATTTGGAAAGCCATTAATATAAATTGTTAGCCCAAATTTCAATGGAAATAATAAATAAATTACATTATGTTAAAATATTTTCACACTAAAAATAATGTTGTATTGTATTCAGATATAAAATTTATAATGAAAGTTGAAATCGTAAAAAGCTTCACAGGTGGTTACGGGAACAAACTTTATCAAGTAACCAACTTATTTAACAAAGCAAACTGTAAAACATAAATAAACTCTAAAACATTAAATTTAAACACTTTGGATCATAAAGAGTAATCTAACAAACTCACCCTTGATCCAGAGGAGTATAGAAAGACTAAAGCAAGGAACTGTGATTCATCCAACTAGACTCTACCATAACTATAGTTGGTACACTGTGCATCCTAGATTTATCCACACCCTGATCATCCCTACACTATAGTAGAACATGATCACACAATTCAACTACATCAATTCTCACACAAAATCTATCCAACAAGTGACTTTCCCCTATATTATGTATGACACATCTCAAACTGATGCCCAACATTGAAAACATCTCCCATAGGCCTTTGCTCAACACTAACAATGCTAGCAACATAATGCTGACTCATACCACACATCACTAATGATTGATCAAAACACCAATATTAAATATATTCTCCCCTTATTAGGTGAGAGGTGAGAAGCCATGAAATAAATAAACCAAGTATAAATCACTAAAATACTCCACATCAAAGATCATAGAAACACTACATCTATGAAATCAAAGTACACAAGCCAAAAAATGCTACTACATAAAATCCCAATCTTGAGTCTAGAAGATAGCACAAGATGGGTGTGTCATTAGCTCAGAAGAGATAGTCATCAATTACAAAGAAAGAAACTTCATAATCATCCCATCCATCAGAAGAATAGCTCGAAGAAGACCTAGAAGAATGACCAGAATGACTGGAGTGACCAACAAAGTGTGCTTCTACCTTTTTTTAGTGTCGAGAAAAGCTCTATTTGGAAGGGAATTCTATAGAGATATGTCCTATACCACTAAAATTGTAGCATATGGTCTCACTTCCACTAGAACTAGAGGAATAATAGCCACCTAAAGAAAAATGTTTGTGCTTGTGCTTGTGTCCACGTTAATGGTGATGCTCATGCTTTGGACAACCAATATGATGTCTATGTTTCAAAGAGCCCAAATGATCTCTATGTCTAGAATGATACTTATGCCTAGAAGTGTGCATGTGAGAGTGTTTCTATTTCTATTTCTAAAAGTGCTTCGAAGAGTGTTTCCTATTGGTCTCATACAATAGATTATTTGTTTTGATATAGTATGCATCCTTAGTAAGTTTTTCTTTCTTCTTTACAAATTGTTGCTCATGTTGAGTGAGCAACTCACAAATTGAATTAAAAGTAGATTTGTTAAGCTTATCACTAAGCTGTAAAATCTTTACAAAGATATTGTAGCTAGGATTAAGACCATTTAAAACAATGGAAATGAATATTTCATCATTAATTTTCCCCCCAGTAGTGACATATTCTTGTTTTAATTTCTTAATGTGTGACACATATTCTAAATCATCTTCATCATTAGTGAGTTTAGTGTTGAGCAACTACATAAGGAGATCAATTTTCTTGTAAGTTATTTATCATTCAAGTCTTTTAAATATTTCCATGCTTTCCATGCTTTAGATTTGATATATTCGATATGAATTATGACTTGTGCACTGCAAGTGGATTTTAATAATGCAAGAGTTTGCCTATCATGTTTGTGAAATCCTGCAAGTTTTGTAGCTTCAATGGGTAATGTTGGTTGTTTTTAAACAACATCCCACAAGTCATTGAAGATTAATGTATTTCCATGTTCATTGACCATTCCTTATAATTTTTAGGAGTTAAACATCCAGTGTTAGAAATGAGGCTCACAACTCTAACCATGATGCAAAAAGTAAGGAATGTTATTGAGGTTTTGCCTTTACCTTCAAAATAGCTTCCATTTTATAAATGATCTTGGGACTTGTAGTGAACTTGCATTTTGAAAGTGTCAATTTCAACTAAAAATGTACCTTGATACATCATTTGCTTGTAAAAAAATATAAGGATACTCTAAAAATTATATTTGATCATTCCAATGAATTTAAAATGTTGAAAACCATGAGGATCGTCTAGTCACACGACCACCTTCTCGGACAATTAAAGGAACAACTAGTGTTGCAAGAATTAAGACTTACACCCTTATGTCTCCATATGAAAAAAATGATTCTCAAAAGATAATATTCTCCAAAAATAATATTGTTTCAAAAAGAAAGATTTGAACTCTTGACCTCCCTTTTTCAAACCACTTCACAAATTTAAGCTTTCCAAGTGCTCTATGAGCATTTAAAAGTTTATAAACAAAATATTTTCTATATGAACTTGATTTTTTTTGTCTATTATAATAAAAAAATATTACTTGAATGAGTAATTTTTTATTTTTTTCATGAAAATCATTTCTCCAAGTAAATATCAAATCTTTGGATCTTTTGGTGGGACCCAATCAAACACTAATAGTTAAAAAACTATATGAAAACTTTACAAACTGAAATAATTTATATTTCTCAATATTATAACACGTCCCTAAGAATTTCCAATGCCATAACTGATCTGAGAATGTTTGGAAATATTTATCAACTCCACCAAGCTATACAAGATTATACAAGTTTGAATCTTTCACTATTTGACAATGTTCGAGACTGACAGTTGAGGATTTGGTTGTATAAAACTAATTTTTGATTCATGGAGGCTGTATAATAGTAATTTTGGGCTGTATAACTCAATTTATCACCTTGTTTCTCTTCTCAGATGCATTTGGAATTGAAAAAAGTCTTCAGGAACTCAACAATAAACTAATAGTTAAGTAGATCATTTTTCATGAAGATGAAAACCATTTTCTTCAAACATAGGAAATATATAGATTGAAAAATCCATATAAATGTAGATACGACTTCTACTACTGCATATATTTCTTGAAAAAAAAGTCACATAAGCTTTTTGAATTGACAAATGATCCTCAAATGCTTAGAATCATTTTAGAAACTCAATAGATGGATTGAGGGAAGTTTGGATCTATTTTTACTTTTCACAGAGATTTCCAGGTGCAATAAAATCCATACAAATGAACTTTGAACAAATTTAGGGGGTTTGAAAAAACAACTCTAAATCACTTTATTCCTTAAAAATCCAATCTTGAATGCTCTAGATGGAATTTGGATGCACTACTAAGGAGCAAGAAAAGCTTCTCCAATTATATGGCCATACAAAACTACTCAGTGTATTCTTCCAAATTTAATATAAGACTATTGAAAAATTAAATCTTTCATTAATTTTCCAAAGTTTCAACTTTAGACTAACCAAAAAAAATTTGAAGGGCATACCATTTTCTGGAATTCCACATGAATAAATCTTTTACCCCACATACTTTTCATCCTGAATTCACCATGCTTCAACAACCATGCTCTGATACCACTATTGGCCCATATTCCAATGGAAACAATGAAGAAATTACATTATGTCAAAAGATTTTCACACCAAAAATAATGTTGTATTGTATTCAGATAAAAAAAATACGATGAAAGGTGAAAACTTAAAAATCTTCATGGGTGGTTATGGGAATAAAATTTCTTGAGTAACCAAATTATTTAACAAAGCAAACTCTAAAACATTAAAATTAAACACTTTGTATCACTAAAAATAATGCAACATAAATGTTCATCCCATAATTTAAAATGTTTAACATAATACCCCCTGAATAGATGTTCCACCATTTGGTTAACCACTTCTATTTTCCCATCAGTTTGTGGATGAAAGGCAGTGATTTTATTTATCTTAGTATCCATCAAGTCCCAAAAAATTGACCAAAAATCACCGATGAATCAAGAATCACGATCAGATAGATTAGAAATGGGTAATCCTAGATGGCTCCAAACATTTTTGAAGAATAAATGAGTAGTGTCCTCACCAGTAACATATCTAGTACAAGGAACCAAAATTCATATTTTGTTGAATGTATCCATAATCACATACATATAATCATGTTTTCTTCATGACATAGGTAAACCTCCTACAAAATCCATAGAAATACTTTTATAAGGATGGTTAGGAACAAGAAGAGGTGTATACAATTTTAATTTACGATTACTAGGTTTACTTTTAGAACAAAGAATACAACCTTTGATATATTTAGAAACATTTTTTATCATATGAGGCTAATAAAAATATATTTGTAACTATGTAACTATCTTACCAATGCCAAAATAATCTGAAACAAGAGAAGTGTGAGCTTCTCTAATCATGTGAACTCTCTCATCTTGTGGAATACATATTTTTCCAAGATGATATAACATTCAATTATGTGCATGATAGTCAAATGCTTTTACTGATTTAACATTTTTTAAATCTTCATAGATATCCTTCAAATCAACATCTCTAGCATATTTTTCTTTATAGCTTTCATTAACAAAAGGACTATGTTTCAAAATAGTAGATTCTACAATAGGAGGTCTACAAAGCATATTAGTAACCTTGTTATGTGTTCATTATGCTCAAGAAGGTGATGAGAATCCTCTAGATAATTTATTTATTATGCTCAAGAAGGTGATGAAAATCCTTTAGATAATTTATTTTTATCTTATGACAAAGCTGAAAATATTTCTAAAGATGTTTGGTATTTAAATTCGGGATGTTCTAACCACATGTTAGGGAATGAAAAGATTTTTTATATAATGGATGAAACTTTCAAATCCAAGATCAAGCTTGCTAATGACAAAACATTGGAGGTTTCTGCTAAAGGAGCTATGGAAGTCTAAACTAAAGAAGGTATGAAAAGTGTTAAGTACATTTATTACACTCCATAATTAAAGCATAATCTATTGACTGATGGGCAATTGTTTGAGATATATTAAAAGGTGGTGTTTGAAAATCAGCAATGCATAATTTATGATAAGAATTAAGGCAATAGGGTGGTTACAATTATGCCTATGATAAAGAATAGGATGTTCCCATTGAAGTTTGGTGAACATAACAATAGACTTGCCAATATAGCATATGAGGATACAAGTTGGTTGTGGCATCTTAGGTATGGGAATTTAAATTTTCATAGTTTTAAGATTTTAACATAATTTTGTTAATTATAAACCACCAAATCTTTTTGTCTATAAATGCATGGTCTATGAACTAGTTTGAATGACCTCATAATTTTGACTTATTATAAATATGTAATATGGATGTGTTTTATTTGTAATAATTCCAAATTAATTCTTGATTAAGTCCAATGTATTTATCATAGTTTTCAACTACTAATTATTTATGATCATTTTAAATAACTTGGACTTATCACAAATACGTTATACAGATGTGATTTATTTGAAATAAGTCTAACTTAATCTTGATACAGTTCAATTTATTTATGTTAGTTTTCAGAAATTTATACTATTGATAAGTCCAATTTATATGAAATACATGATTTCATACATGTCTTTAAATCTCTCTTTATTTATTTTAATTTTTATTTATTATTTCCATTTTAGGGCAAGGAGAAAAAACATGTTTTTTAAATCACTCCTAATTTATACTACATAGATATAAATGTAAGAATGCAAAAAAACATATAAAGTACCCTAATATGTCATCTTGGTTCTGGATTGAGATAAGCCAAAACATTTTCCAAACAATGTCTTTCTATAAATCACTAGCTCCATCTCCAAAATGGTCATCTTAGAAATAGAGAATGAGAGAGTTGTCAAAGAGGGAAATATGAATATGTCCAACTAAAAAATTTGGTCACTAAATACAGGATTGGTTTGGAGGGATCTTTGATCAATCAATCCAATCCCTAAGAGGAGTAAATGGGACCAAATGAATGTTTTACACTAGAGTCAAAATCAGATAAGATGTGGACCCCTAAATCCAAGACATACAAAACTCGTTGAAACTATGGAAAGGGTTAAAGGAGTTTACATAACCCTGGTAAACTCATATTTTCTTAATGATATGACTAATGACAATAGAAATAACAATAATAGAGAAACATTTCAATTTGTGATGCTCTATGTTCATAGAATTGGAAGGGACTAAAAAACCCTTAGATAGTGATTTTTAAGGGCCAAAAGTCTTGGCCCCACCTTTAAAACTATCAAATAAACTACCTAAAACATTCTTTGGTGAAGAAGCAATCAGTATTAGCTCTAATTTATTTTCTTCATCCTCTTTTGGATTTTGATTAGAATACATGGCTAGATCAATAGATTTGGAGCCAAAGACATAATGTAGAGATCTAGGTAGGGATCAAGTAAGTGTTTTTAGTTTGAAATCTCTTTTACATCTCTTCATAGTGTTCATCACCCTTCATACTTACCACCATCTTTATGCATAATTATTAGTCTAAGCACGCGCACGCGCGCGCGCACACACACACACACACACACACACACACACACACACACACACACACACACACACACACACACACACACACACACACACACACACACACACACACACACACACACACACACACACACACACACACACACACACACACACACCCCGCACACACACGCACACACACACACACACAAACACACACACACACACACACACACACACACACACACACACACACACACACACACACACACACACACACACACACACACACACACACACACACACACACACACACACACACACACACACACACACACACACACACACACACACACCACTGGTTGGGCACATATATTTTTTTACCCCACTTTTTTGTGCTTGTATGTGCTATGTGGGAACAAATCTCCACATGCCTGGTAGGAAGGTGAGTTCTATGTTTTAATTTTAGGCATCCTTCCATGAAAGATATTTCATGTAGACAAGTGATTCCCCCTCCTTTTGCACTACCTATGTGGTAGTCGAGGTGTAGTGGTATGTTGGTTTAATTTGAAGCCATGTTTAGAGATTGAATGGTTAGAACTAAACCTAAATAAAATAGACTTAGAATATATAGACATGAGGATTATTGTGAATAAAGATTATCACGATGGGATAATATGGATATGTGAAAATATATGATTAGAAATATATATTGAGATATCTCAATGGCAATTAAATAATAATTATTGTAAATGTTTAATGGAAATTATATGGCTAGGGTGTGGTAGTATTGGATAGATAGTCCCACATCTGCAACCAAAATAATTAGCACAACATATAAGATAATTATAATATAAAGAGTAATTAAAATACAACCGCAAAATACTCCCCTCCATCAAAAGTGTGGGTCAAGTCTAACAGAGGGGCCCCAATGAGTAAATAGGGGTTCAATTTTGACCTTTGCACTTGTCAAAGACTGATGTAATTAAACTTTTCAATCTCTTTATATTTTTTCCATGTGTCATCTTTACATTACGACACTTTTCCTTTCAACATTCTACCACATCATCCATTTCTGAGACCAAACTTTCCATAGCACATAACTTTTGCTAATGGACTTGGTTTTTGACCATTTAAAAAGAGCTAAAAAAATCACATTAAACTTTACGTTGTGTGAATAGTCTCTTCAAATATTGAAGTTATCAAATCAAAAATTTCAGTGGGATCCTTTGGATCACTCCTCCCCATCGAGATCTTTTAGACCTCCAAAATTTGACTTAATTATCAACCAAGTGAGTATTTTTTCCTCACCTTTCTGATTTCCATCTATTTTACCTTGTTTGGATACATTCCTTTCAAATGAACATGAAGATATTCAACATCATCCCTTCACATAGTCTTGGTTTTCTTGTCAATAATATAATCTTCATGCAACTCATGAAGAAATTCAAGAGAAAAATCATCAATATTAGGAACTTGAATACTCTCATCTTCATCCATGATCATAGGAGATTCATACAATTTCAATTTTTCCACATTAACCACTTAATAAATTTGTATATAAGAAGTCAAATCTAATAAAAAATCATTTGTACCAATCTTTTCCAAAATCCTAAAAGGACCATACCTATTTGGTTTTAATTTTTTATCTTCACCTTTCACTCTTTCCTTGCTAATGTGAAGCCAAATTGATGATCAAATTTAAATTGATGATCAAATTAGTGTTTATCATGCGTAGCCTTATATTTAGCTTGGCTCTTCTCTAACTATTCTTAAACATATTTTTTAATCATCTAAATTCTCTGAATAAACCTTTTATCTTTCTCGGCATCACTATTTCCATCCACCACTTAGTCAAATTCTTTTCCAAAAGAGAAGTCCAAAGGAGACTAAGGTAAATAACCAAAACAAGTCTAAAATGGAGAATTTAAAGTATGATTATAATAATGTTTCACATTATATAAATTGTTAGCCTAGATTTCAATGGAAATAATGAAGAAATTACATTATGTAAAAAAAAATCACGTTAAAAAAATGTTGTATTGTATTCAGATAAAAAAATTATAAAGAAACATGAAAGCTTAAAATAGTCATGGGTGGTTACAGGAACAACTTTCTCGAGTAACCAACTTATTTAACAAAGTAAACTCTAAAACATAAACAAACTCTAAAACATTAAAATTAAACACTTTGGATCATTAAAAATAATCCAAAAAACTCCCCCTTGATCCAAAGGGGTATAGAAAGACTGGAGCAAGGAATTGTGAGTCATCCAAGTAGACTCTATCATAACTAAAATTGGTACACTATGCATCCAAGATTGATCCATACCCTGATCATCCCTGCACTATAGTAGAACATGATCATACACTATTCAACTACATCAATCCTCACATAAAATCTATCTAACATGTGACTTCCGCTTATATTATGTATGACACATTTCAAAATGATGCCCAACTATTGCCAACATCTCCCTTAGGCCTTTTCTCAACAATAACAATGCTAACAACACAATGCTGACTCATACCACACATCACTGATGACTGATTGAAAAACTAATATTCAATATCTTTTCCCCCTATTAGGTGAGAGGTGAGAAGCCATGAAATAAATAAACCAAGTATAAATCACTGAAATACTCCACATCTAAGATCATAGAAACACTAAATTTATGAAATGAAAGTACACAAGCTAAAAAATTCTACTACATCAAATCTCAATCTTGAGCCTAGCATATCACACAAGATGGATGTGTCATTAGCTCAAAACAGATAGTAATCAATTGCAAAGCAAGATATTTCACAATCATCCCATTCATCAGAAGAATAATCATAAGAATATCCAGAAGAAGAACCAGAATAATGACTAGAGTAACCAACAAAGTGTGATTTTATTTTTTTCAGTGTCAAGAAGAGCTCCATTTGGAAGGGCATTCTATAGAGATATGTCCTATACCACCACAATTTTAGCATATGGTCTCACATCCAATGGAACTAGAGGAATAATAGCCACCTAAAGAATAATGTTTGTACTTCTACTTGTGTCCATGTTAATGGTGATGTTCATGCTTTGGAGAACTAGTATGATGTCTATGTTTTAAAGAGCCTAAATTATCTCTATGTCCAGAATGATGCTTATGCCAAGAAGTGTGCCTGTGATATTGTTTTTATTTTTGAAAGTGATTTGAAGAGTATTTCCTATTGGTTTCATACACTATATTTATTATTTTGGTATAGTATGCATCCTTAGTAAGTTTTTCTTTGTTCTTTAAAAATTGTTGCTCATGTTGAGTGAGCAACTCACAAATCAAATTAAGAGTAGATTTGTTGAGCTTATCACTAAGCTAAAAAATCTCTATAAACCTCCCATAGTTAGGATTAAGACCATTCAAATAATGAAAATGAGCATTTCATCATCAATTTTCCCCCTAATATGACATATTCTTATTCCAAATTCTTATTGTGTGACACATATTCTAAAACATCTTCATCATCAGTGAGTCTGTTGTTGAGCAACTACATAAGGAGATAAATTTTATCATAAGCAGGTTATTTATCATACAAGTCTTTTAAAGATCTCCATGCTTTCCATGCTTTATATTTGATAGCTTCAATATGAATTATGACTTGTGCACTGCAAGTAGATTTTCATAATGCAAGAGTTTCCCTGTCATGTTTGTAAAATTTTGAAATTTTTGTGGCTTCAGTGGGTAATGTTGGTTGTTTTTCAATAACATCCCACAATTCATTGAAGATTAATGTATTTCCATGTTCATTTAACATTCTTTACAATTTTATCAAGGTTTTGCCTTCAAAATAGCTTCCATTTTATAAATGATCTTGGGACTTGTAGTGAACTTACATTTTGAAGGTGTCAATTTCAACTAAAAATGCACCTTGATACATCTTTTTTTTGAAAAAAACATATACGGATACTCCAAAAATTAAATTTCATCATTTTGATGAATCTGAAATGTTGAAAACCATGAAGATCACTAGTCACATGACCACCTTCCCAGATAATTAAAGGAACAACTAGAGTTGCAAGAATTAGGACTTACACCCTTATGTTTCCATATGAAAAAAAATAATCTTAATAGAGAATATTCCTCTAAAATATTCTCCAAAAATAATATTATTTCAAAAAGAAGTATTTAAACTCTTGACCTCCCCTTTTCAAACCAATTCACAAAATTAAGCTTTCCAAGTGCTCTATGAGTATTTAAAAGTTTATAAAGATAATATTTTCTATATGAACTTGATTTTTTTGCTCTATGATAATAAAAAAAATATTACTTGAATGAGTAATTTTTAATTTTTTTCATGAAAATCATTTCTTGAAGTAAATATCAAATCTTTAAAGCTTAAGGTGGGACCTAGTCAAACCCTAATATTTAACAAACTATATGAAAACTTTGAAAAGTGAAATAATTTATATTTCTCAATAATCCAACACCTCCTTGAGAATTTATAATGCCATAGCTGATCTGAGAATGTTTGGAACTCTTGAGCAACTCCACCAAGCTGTATAAGATTATACAAGTTTAAATCTTTCACTGTTTGATAATATTTGAGACTAACAAGAGAGGATTTGGCTATATAAAATTGATTTTTGATTCATGGAGGCTATAAAATAGCAATTGTGGGCCATACAACTCAATTTATCAGATTTATTCTCCTCTTAGATGCATTTTAAATTGAAAAAAAATCTTCAAGAACTCAAGAATAAATTAATTGTTGAGTAGATCAATTTTCATGAAGATGAAAACCATTTTATTCAAACATAGGAAATATACAAATTGAAAAATCCATATAAATGTAGATATAGGTTGTACTACTACATATATTACCTAAGAAAACTCACATAAGCTTTTTGAATTGATAAAAGATCCTCAGATTCTTAGAAACATGTCAGAAACTCAATAGATGGATTAAGGGAAGTTTGGATCCATTTTTAAATTTCACAGAGACTTTCAAGTGCAATAAAATAAATAAAAATGACCTTTGAAAAAAAATTGGGGTTTGAAAAAATAACTTTGAATCACTTTATGGCTTAAAAATCCAATCTTGAATGCTCAAGTTGGAATTTGGATGCACTACTAGGGAGCAGGAAAAGCTTCTCCAATTATATGGCTGTACAAAACTACTCAGCCTATTTTTCCAAATTTACTATAAAACTATTTAAAAATTAAATATTTCAATAATTTTCCAAAGTTTCAAATTTAGACTAACCAATTTTTTTTTGAATAGTATAACATTTTTTAGAATTCCACATGAATAAATATTTCACTCCACATACTTTTCATTCTGAATTCACCATGCTTAAACAACCATGCTCTGATACCACTATTGGCCTAGATTCCAATGGAAATAATGAATAAATTACATTATGTCAAAATGTTTTCACGACAAAAATAATGTTGTATTGTATTCAGATAAAAAAATTACAATGAAAGGTGAAAGCTTAAAATTCTTAACTGGTGGTAATGGGAACAAACCTTCCCGAGTGACCAACTTATTTAACAAAGCAAACAATAAAACGTAAAATAAACTCTAAAAAAAAATTAAATGTTTTGGATCATTAAAAATAATCCAACATAAATGTTCATCCCATAATTTATGATTTTTACCATAATACCCCTTGAATAGATGTTCCACCATTTGGTTGACCACTTTTATTTCCCTATCAATTTGTAGATGAAAGGCAGTGCTTTTCTTTATCTTAGTATCCATCAAGTCCCAAAAAATTGACCAAAAATCATCGATGAATCAAGAATCATGACCGGATAGATTATAAGTGGGTAATCCTAAATGGATCCAAACATTTTTGAATAATAAATAAGTAGTGTCCTCACTAGTAACATATCTAGTACAAGGAACCAAAATACATATTTTTTAAAACCTATCCACAATCACATACATATAATCATGTTTTCTTCATGACATAGGTAAACCTCCTACAAAATCCATAGAAATACTTTTCCAAGGATGGTTAGGAACAGGAAGAGTTGTATACAATCCTAAATTCTGATTACTAGGTGTACTTATAGAACAAAGAATACAACTTTTGATATATTTAGATACATTTTATATCATATGAGGCTAATAAAAATATATTTGTAACTATGTAACTATCTTACAAATGAAAAAATGATCTAAAACAAGAGAAGTGTGAGGTTCTCTAATCATGTGAACTCTCTCATCCTATGGAATACATATTTTTCAAACATGATATAGCATTCCATTATGTGCATGATAGTCATATGATTCTACTAATTTACCATTTTCTAAATCTTCATAGACTTCCCTAAAATCAACATCTCTAGCATATTGTTCTTTATAGATTTTATTAACAAAAGGACTATGTTTCAAAATAGTAAATTCTACAATAAGAGATCTACAAAGCATATTAGTAGCCTTGTTATGTGATCCCTTATTATAATTTATAACAAGATGGAACTGTTGAAAAAATCCCATCCATCAAATGTTTTGTCACTTTTGTAGTTTGGATTGTGATTGAAGATATTGCAAAGGCTAATGATCCATATGCATGATTATCTCTTTGCCCATGAAATAGTGTTTCCACTTTTTCACACTTTGCACCAAAGCATATAAATCTTTATCATAAGTATGATAATTTTTACTGTACTTGTAATGGTTTTTGAATTTGATGCATCAATACTTCCCCCAATTCATACCCACTAGCATCAATTTCTATCTTGAAAGATTGTCGTAAATCATGAAGTGCAAGAACTGAAGTCATACTTATCTTTTCTTTTAGAGTGTTGAAAGCTTTTGCATGTTTTCCTCCCCATTAAAAGACCTGTTTAACACTTGTTAAAGCTTGTAAAGGAGATGTAATGTAAGAAAATATAGAAATAAATTTCCTCAAAAACAAAAATGCTCCAAGAAAACTCTTAACCTATGTTGCATTATTAGGCCTTGTCCAATCTACTATGGATGAAAATTTTAGAGGGTCTATTTTTAATGAATCATTCCCTAAAACATAGCCTAAAGAAACCAAAGATGATTTATTAAATTCACATATTGACATCTTTAAAAATAGTTTCTCCTTCTGTAAAGTATTTAAAACTTTTCTAATGTGTTTAAGATGATCTTCCCATGTGTTACTAAATATTAAAATATCATCTAAGTAAACAATTATAAAATCATCTAGAAATAGTCTTATCACATCATTCATAACCCACATAAATGTGGAAGGTGCATTACAAAGCCCAAAAGGCATAACATGCCATTAAAAAAGACCTTGCTTAGTTTTAAAATTAGTTTTCCAACTATCAGAGTCACTTATTCTTACTTGGTGATAACCACTTCTAAAACATAACTTAGTAAAGTACTTTACATTTTTTAACTGATTTAATAAATCATCAATACAAGGAAGAGTGTAGTGATTTTTAACTATTATTTTATTCAAATCTCTAAAGTCCATGCACATCTACCATGTACCATATTTTTTAGGTACCAAGATAATATACAAATCACATGGAGAGGTACTTTGTCGAATAACACCTTTCTCAAGTAACTCCATCACTTCTTTATTTATTCATTCTCTACTACAGACAACCTATATATGCCAATGTTAGGAAGAGAGGCATCCTATTGCAATTGAATCTCATGTTGAATTTCCCTCTTCGAAGGTAAACCTTGTGGCTCCTAGAAAAGAACATTATAGTTGGAAATAATCTTTTTTATCTTAAATTTATGTTTAGGATCAAAACCCTATCAAGCCTTAGATTTTTCATTATCCTTGGCTTTCACAACCATGAGAACAAAACTCTTACTTGAGTTTACAAGTCTTTTCATTTGTCTTATAGAAAGAAGAATCAAATTGGCCTTAACATGATGGGTTCTTACTATGAATTCAATACCATATTTTACAAGCACATATTTGTTCTCTTCCCTTAAAAAGATTGCCTTTATATCATATAAGTAAGGACTACACAAAAAAAATGCACAAATATCCTAAGGAACTACATCTAATTCTACCTCATAAATGAGTTTAGAAGTAATAAAAAACCTTAAAGCACATGTTTTCATGACTTACAATTTTGTATTGTCACACACCCATCCCAGAGGATATGGTTTTGGATGTTGTTTAGTTTTGATTCCTATATTTCTAACAACCTCATCGGTAAAAATATTAGCTTGTGATCCATTATCAGAAAGAGTGTCTACTTTATTGTGATCAGCTATAACTCTTATGTGTAAAATCTCATTGATTTTATTTTCTGAATGCTTAGATTTAGTTTTAGAAGAAGAAGAAACAAGAGAAGGTTCAATGTTAGAAGAGGAAGAAGTTAAACATTGTAGACCCATGATAGCCACCTTTGTTTCATCACTAGAATCGGATCCTAGGTCTTATTGAACCACATCATTAGACTTATTTTTCTTCTTATTCTATAACCTCTTTATTTTGAGTTTTGGATGGAGTGTCCAACACTTAGCCTCATCATGATTCTTCTTAAAATGATTACAAAATAGTTTTCCTTCCTCTTTATTAACCATGTAAGTAGATTTACTCTTACCCTTTCCTTTACCTTTGTCTTTACTTTAAAATGGCTTATGAGACTTCTTCACATAGCCTTCCTTAGTCATCTTACCCCTGGCTTCCATATGAGTAGCTTGTACACAAACTTCATCAAGGTTAGAATGACTAAACATAAGAATAGTATGCCTCAAATAGCTATGAAAACCTCCAATATAATTCAATAATGTTTCTAGATTGTAAATAGGAATGCCTAACATTAATGCCTTCTTTCTAAACTCCTGACTATAGTCTTCACTCTAACCTTTATTTTGTGTTAATGTTTTCTAATCCATATTATCTTGTTGTATATAACCCAAAGGATAAAATTACTTTCTTAGCTCAGAACCAAAATCATTCCAAGAATAAATCACCATACCATGTTGTTTTAGATACTCTTGAATCTTACTCTCCCATAAAGTGAGTGTTGTACCACACGTATGGAGAGTAGCCAATTAAATTTTGGCTTCCTCACTATCAATCTTCTGAATCCTATAATATATCTCAATTTGCTTGACCAAGTTATCCAATTTATCTACACTTAGCTCACCATTATAAATTGGAAAATCAAATTTAACATATAATTTCAAGTGTGGGATAGTTTTACTATCTACAGAAGAAGAGCCATTCTTGGAAGGTGAAAGAGGAGTTTCTTCTCCTTTATTTTTATCTTCCTTTTCTTTCTCATTCATACATTCCTCATAATTTCCTCAACCATTGTTTTCATACTAAGGAAATCATATTGGAAGTATACCTTAGACATCTTAGATCACATACTTGATTGTTGGCTTGCACGTCTTGCACCAATTTCAGAATTAAAATTTTCAAGTTCTCCTTCACCACACCTTGATTTAGAATTGGTTAATATGCAATACTATACTACAATTCCAAACAGTGTTATAGAGCCTTGATCATTGGCTTTAATACCAAATTAATCCAAAAATTTAAGTTGTAAACTTTGCAATGAACTTGAAATGGATGAATAACTAAATAATTAATCTCAATTTTCCCTTAACTTACTTTAAATTAGCTTTAATTCAATAATTTATTTCTAAAAATAAAAAAATAAGAAATAGAGAATAAATGATAGTGACTTAGGAAATTGTTTACGAGGTTCACCAATTGGCTACGTCCCTAGGTCTACTCTTATAAATATTTTGATCAATTAAAATTCTTAAGAATGATAACAAAACTCTTCTGAGTGTGATCATAATAAATATTTGTATCAAATAACTTGTATTCCTAAGCAAAATAGACTTCCATAGTTGAAAATGATGTTCCTATGATGATTGCACTCCAAATACTTTCTATGTTTTAAAAACCAACTCTATTTTTGCATCCCCAAAATAACTAATAATGTAGATGTTTATATGTTTCAATGCCTAACCGAGTTGATTGGGCACATATATTATTTTACCCGAAGTCTCAGCTTCAGCTCCCATTTTTTTGTGCTTGTATGTGTTATATGAGAACAAAACCCCACATGATTAGGAGGAAGGTAAGTTATTTTTTATAATTTGAGGCATTGTTCAATATAAGTTGGTCCATCTAGACATTCAAATGCCCCTCCATGTTGCCCTGTGGTAGTCCATGCATGGTGATAAATTAGTTTAATTCAAAATTATGTTTGGATATTTGATTGTTAAAACTAAACCATGAATAAAATAGACTTGGAATATTTAGACATGCATATTCTTGTGAATAAGGATCATCACAATGGTATAACATGGATATGTGGAAACATATGAATAAAAATATATATTGAGATACCTTAGTGGCAATTGAATAAGAATATTTGGAAATGTTTAATGGAAATTGTATGGCTAGGGTGTGGTATTTTTGGCTAGATAGTCCCACATCTACAACTAGAACAATTAGCACAACATATAAGATAATTCCAACATAAAGAGTAATTAAAATATGGTAATAAAAGACTACCCTCTGTCAAAAGAGTGAGTTGATTCTAGTTGAGGGCCTCCAATAGTTGAATAATGGGGTCCATTTTGACCTTTACGATTGTCAAAGATAAGCGTAAATAAAATTTTCAATCTCTTTATTTTTTTTCATGTGTCATCTTACATTGCATAATTGTCCTTTAAACATTTTGCCACATCATCCATTTTCAAGACCAAATTTTCCATAGTGCATAATGTTTGCTAATGGACTTGGTTTCTGACCATTCAAAAAGTGTCATAAAGCTCACACTGAACTCTATGTTGTGTGAATAGTCTCTTCAAATTCTGATGTTATCTTATTGGAACTTTCATGGGGATCCTCTAGATCAATAACTTAACACACACAAGTAAAAATTTGAAAAAAATAATAATCTAATAAAACTAGTCGTAAAAGCCTTCATGTGTTCATAATCCTTAATAATTTAATTAAAAATATAATAATATTACAAAAATAATTATTATTTGTATTTAATACATGGATTATCTCGTTCCTTTATTTTTTGTAAGGCAAAATAGGCTATACATAAGATTTGATTGGTAATGAGAGTTTATATTTGACACATGTCTTTTATGTTTAAATGATTCTAAATATCATTTACACATTAGAATATAATGTTCGTGTCATTATGAACTTAAGCCAAATTTGGGAAGCATTTAATTTTTCAAGTTCTCAAATGTTATATATACATGTAACGGATATTTGAAAGTCTTTTGAACTATTCAGAAGATAATTTTTTTAAAAACTAATGACCATTTAATGTTTTTAGCCACCACCAAATTTTATATAAACATATGAAGTTAGAAAATAAATCTTATATCTTCAAGAGCTAAAGCCTCACTTATCCATAAAATTTTATAAATTTTAATAAATAATTTCTTGGCTACCCATTGTAATTGATATACAATCTCACTGGGGGCATGGATTATGCTTATCTTTTCTTTACTCTAAATATCTTGGTGAAAACTCTTGAACATCTCCTTAATGACTCCTCCTATGTTATCCATAAAACTGTAAAGATATTCTCTTATCCTATCAGGGTCTGAAGGATTCATCTTCCCTCTCTTGGTTTAAGATAAAATGTCTTATCTTTTCTCTATCTTTTTTTTGACTCTCAATAATCACAATCTTTCCCTTGAGCTTTCTTATGGTGTTTTTTAAATTTCAAAAGTGGAACTTGACTATGGGTTGATCTTGGATGATAAAGTCCTACCTTCCCATTTATTCTTATTACAGTTACCTAATCTATAAGGGGATACTCAAGGTAGTTTGTTATTATGTTTATGTTACATGTTGATCTGGATAGGAACGTTATGTTGGCTCAACTCTTTGAGTAACTAGAGGGGGTGGTGGAGGAGGTTGCATAGATCTGGGAGATAATGCCTCTATTTCATGAAACATAACAATGTCATTCCTCCACCTAATAACCTAATTTTGAACAAGTGTATTTATGATGAATGTAACCTTTACAACTTCTTTGGTGATATAGATCACTAGGGAGTCTAATTGGGGAACTTGACCATTTAGCATCCTATCTAGGAGGTCATGTTATTGGGAGTGGATAATGTGGTAAAAATGGAAGTGGACACTAAGTTTTAAAACTTTACCTTGATGCTATGCCCAAAGGTTTGAGGATTGGTTCCACCGAAAAATGAATAGGTCATCAGGGTATTCAAAAAAAATTACAAATAGTTGGTAATAGAAGTATAACTGAATGTAACATTCATAATTGTGGCGGCAATCATAAATTTAGTAGTAGGCTGAGTCATGGTTTACAAAACAAGTAAAATTATTGATACAATAGTAGCCTTAGTCTAGGTTATTGAGCGTAATGAATGTAAAGAATCTACACAATCTATTGTACTTGAAGCATTTGTAAAAATTGACACAGTAGTTAAACAATGTGGAATGCTAAAACATACAACCCTAAGAGGAGTATTAGGAGTGTTAGTTGATGCAGTTTCTTGAGGTGGAGAGCTTGGAGGTGCACTTGGGTGTGGGCCCTAATTTGAAGTCTACAATTATGATTGTATCTCTCCTTCTGTATCTCCTTCTTCGTCTAGTGATGACATGGTAGCAATTGAGATATTATCTCCTTTACTAACTTCTCTAAATTGGGGTTTTAACTGTGTTCCCATTAATTGATTTCTTTTCTTAGATAACCATTCACCCTCAGGGTCAGACTTAGTTGTCTTACTTATGGAACAAGAGTCTTTAGTTTCTATCCCACATATCCATTTTCCTTTATTAGTCATCCTTTTTCTTTCTTCCTCACTATCATATAACTTAATAGGGTCTATTCTCCTTGCAAATTTATTTTTGTTCCCTTCTCCTTAGAGTCTTATGAAATTTATTCCTTTAATTCCATCTTTTATGGAGAAATAGGTGGGGTCTTAGGCTTCCTTGCATAGATCATAATGGTATTAGTAGCAGTAGAGGCTAGCCTAGTCAAAAGTGAAATGGAAGATGGAGATATAGAAGTGGTAGTAAGTGATGCTAGAATGGGAATGGTAGGCATCACTAGTGGAATGATAGGTGGTGGTCAAATTACTAGAGTAGTCACTAATGGGATGATGAAGTAGGCTACCCAATAAAAGGTGGCATTATCATTGATGGAATCAAAGGAAAATAAATAATAAGAACCTAAGACAAAAAAGAGGGAAGAGTTACCTATTTTTCAATAGTTAGCGGAGGTAGCGGAAACATAAAAAATATATCAGTTGATCCACTAGGAATTTTAGGACTTTCTTCCTCAACTCTATGTTTTGGATAAGATGAAACAACTGTATATACCTAAGAGGTAAAATGAATCCCATTTATTTCTTCACTATGAGTTGCACAAGATGGGACAACTTCACCTTGTGCTTCCTCTCCTACCTAAAGAAGAGGTCCATGGATGGGTTTCAATAATTTTAGCAACCTCTTTGGTAATAGTGGGATCATATTGGATCCTTTGTGCTATTATCATAGACATATTAGTTTTCCACATTCTGATGGCCACCTCAGAGTCATCTTTGACATTATGAATATGCTATCATGCTCCTAAGATTGATGTCCATATTTAATTCTTACCTTTTTATCATATTTCCTAAGGTGTCCTCTAACATTATCTATAGGATCCTAATGCTTGAAGGGTACCTGTTTGAACCTATAATGAGTCTTGATTTTCTTAAAAATTGCTAGGTGTTCCCACCTTTCATTCTACATTTGGCCAATGCTGAGGGGAGTGGGATGGATTGTTGATTGCCTTCTTCAGCTCAATATGAATGATATCATATAATTAAGCATTAATTTCTTGATCAACCACTTTATCTAGCATAATCCTTGGTAGGTTTAAGGAGTGTGCCTTTATACCCTCAATATTGATCCTAGTTTGCTTGTGATATAGCCAATAGTCATCTATCTTTATAATAGTCTTATTTATATGATTAGAAAGCTTGTGCATATTCTTCCCATAGATGGATTGATATACTCTGGGATAAAATATCTCAATTATCCTCTTCACATTATTCCTAAACCTATGAATTTTAAAAATGTTGAACTCATCACACAACCTATTATGAGGGTACTCAGTGGATGGTTTTCAAGATTTATCATGAGATGCATGTATAGTTGTATTTATTGCATCGACTATGTAGTACATCATATAAAAATTATAATCTAGAGAACTCAAAGGATGGGTGAGTTTCAAAATTAGCTTAGAGTTAATAATTTCTCCTAAGGCTATATTTTTTTGTAGAAGTTAAAACTATATATAGCAATGGGACCCTTACCTTGTTGATGTAAATAATGATTGGGAGACCAAATATCCTATTTAGTAAGGCCATTTCAATTCTGACCCTTGGCCTAAAGGAAATAATGGAAATATTAAATGTAGGGCCTTCTAGTCTAAAGTTACATGGGTGACCATCCCATTCTTGTAACTTGTTGATCATGTTATTATTATGAAGTCATGCATTCACCATTTCTTTCTTATACATCATGTCTAGTAGGGGAAGCCTATAATATTTTTTGTAGGTATTCCCACTGATGTACACTATTATTGTCTTTCTTAATCTAAAATACAATATCTTTCCAGTAACCTTTCCATTATATAACAAATCATACAATAAGTCAATGCAGACATTACTGTTAGTTTAATCATTGCATTATGGAAACCAACTACCTTAATTGCTAGTAAGTCATATTATATCTACATGAAGAGGTAAATTTGATCCTATACTCTATAAGGAATGACTAAATTGACCTTGTCCCAAATATTTGAATAGTGTTTAAATTCATGATTCAAAGGAGTTGAATCTAATGTTGTATTTGTGAATCCCTTTGCACCTAAAATTGAGTAAGAAGAGGGCATGGGGATGCAAGATGAGGAATCCAATGGTGTTATTTTTAAACTCCTTGCTCTGTGAAAAGTTCACAAATTATTGGTCATAATGGAGTTATGGATTCATAGTATGCACTTGGGCTATGGGTTTATAATGCTCTAAATAATGTGGAGGCAATGTAAATTGATTTAAAATGGCAGTTCAAAATTTATTGGTTTGGTTGTGTTGAGCACAAAAATTAAATGAATGAATTATCTTATTCATGCAAATTAAGTGTAGCAATGACTTTTGATCTTTAATATTTTCATTTGAATATCATGAAATCAACTTTTATGACATTTAAATTTTGTGTGGCTTCTTCCCTAACTTCTTGAATGCTTAGTCATCCTCAAATGATAGATATCTCCTTTCCACTCTTTCAAACTTGACCTTGGTGTATTTATTTATTGCGTGTGTCTCTAAATGACACATGTCTATCTATCTCTATTCCATTGATGGTTTAGGTGTAATTTATTTGTACTTTGCTTCTTCAGGCTTGTGGGTTAGCAAGATAGTGACAAGTATCAGTATCCCACTTTTCTACTATACATTTAAGCTTTGAATAAATGTGGATTGTTAGGTTACCAATCTGGTGAGATGGTGACAACTAGTAATATGTTCATACAAGTTCTTTGACCAACATCACTCCTAGGTCAATAGGATAATAGGATGATGACAAGTGGAAATATCTCATTGCTCCACCTACCTAGTATCTTTGTACAAGTCCTTCAGTCTGCATCAATTTTGAGTCACCTATCCACTGACTTGTTCCTTTCAAATTGATACTCTAGGTGAGTGGAATATTGTTGTGTGTCCAAGATGGGCTCTAGAATAGTGCAATAAAGGTGTAAGTGCAAATAATTTTATTTAAGACAACAAAGATCAACCATCCACTAAATGTAACAACATGTCAACACTGTTAGTGCTAAAAAATAATAAACTTAAAAAAATATATGTAAGTATTTAAAGTAAATTGAAGGCAAATAATAAAGCATATAATGTGGCTTAGGCAAAGCTTCAATCCTTTTAGTCTTGATAAGACCCTATAAATAATGAAAACCTATAGATTGTGTTTGAGAAAATAACTCAAAATTTAGGCAATTAAACAAATTTATTAAGCATTAGATAAACTCATTTTTATTCATACTTCATCAGACTTACGTATCATAGACTTCCATTTCAAAAAAACTTAAGAACGTGTTTAATCTATATTGGGCACCTATTTGAAATTTTTTAAATAGGGTGTGTGTTTTAAGGCACAACAATTTTACTATTCTAAACTTAAAAGTTCTATCTATCGACCTAATTATCGAATTACATAGTTTGTGCATATGGAACCTCTTCAACATATTATTACTTTTGTTTTATTTTTTTGATCAACGAACTTGAAAGTACTAAGTGATTGGGGGGGGAAGGAGGTAAGCATTGGGAACCTCCTTTGTAGAATAAGATTCCTCAACTAGCTCTTGCCATTTCACTCTTTAGACATGATTTTGCAATTAAGCACCATGATGATACTGAAAATAACTAGCATACAGATGGTCAAGACCCTTTACTAGTTGATGAGGACCACCCTACTCAAGGGGGTAGGGAGGGAACTCTCGATATCTTTTGCCTCCTCTACATCTTTACGCCATAAAGTTTGCTATTGTTGCTTAATGGGTTTTTTGTTGGTTGTGATTTTGTTTATCTTTTTTTGGGTTGATGTACACTTGAGTTAGTTTAACCTTGGTATTTATGGCTTTTGAGGTGGATTTTTGTGGATTTTTCTCTTTCTGAGGTTTGTTTTAGCTCAATATGGTTGTGATTTTAGGGTGTGACTTTTTCACTCATCCATTTTATATGATGAATGATGTATTATATCTTGTATTATTAATGAAAGTGTGTTATTCAATCAAACAAAAAACATTAAGTGATGTCCCTATCATGTATTTTAAAAAAATTGACTAAATAATCATCAAATATATTTTTATATTTTTTATTATTAGCCAATTTAAATGTATTAAGCGATTGGCTTATTATGTAAAAAAATATAGACTAAAGAATCATTAATTTTATATATTTGATTTCTTTCAATTATTAATTAATTAGAATAAATTACGTCATAGTTTTAATATTTGTGAAAAAAAATGAGATAAGAAATCATTATGCATACTTTTGATTTTGTCTTTATTAATTAACTTGAGTGGTCTTAATGATAAATGATAGTACTATGATATATAAAAAATAAATTAAGGACTCATCATTTTAGAGTATTATTTTGATTTTTTATTAATGTACTTAATTCTTTTTTGATTGAGAAGTTCAAAGTTAAATGGATGTCAGTATTTCTATCTATGTTTTGAATTACATATCATTGACTTTAATTAATGAGTAAGCATATATTAAAATCTAAGTGTTCCTTAGGTTAAACAATGATGATTAGGGGACATCTAATTTGTCAGTCACTTAGGACATGATTTTAACTATATCCATTCAACTGTTCATGTCAAATATATTAAAAAAAATTGTAATTTAGTGGATAGTATAATAAATTATCATCCTCACCAATTGAATTATAACGCTTTCAATTATTCAAATCATTTTAATATTTTCAACATATACAAATAATAAAAAATTGAAACATTATCTTTATAACATATAAAAATAATAATAAATGATAAAATTATTATTATAGTTAAATTCCCTTAAAAATGATAATATATACAAATAATTATAAACTAAGAATTATCATTATAACATACATTAAAAAATAGTAAATTTTCTTAATGATACATTAAAATCCATTTTTTATGGTTTTTTTTAAATATTAATATATTACAATAAGTGTAAACTACAAAAGAAAAAAACAAATTTAAAATGTGAAACTTTTTTGAAATTAATTTTTTTTAATATTAATATATTCATTTAATTGACTTAGTAGTGTTTATAACATGTCCCCACATCAAACCAATTACTATCAATGTTCAATTACCTTCAAAAAAGTAAATTAAGTAGACTTTATTGACTGTATTATTTCTTCAAGTACTTTATCTCTTTATCTCTTAATGTGATGATCACACTTCGTGCCATCTCATTGTCAATTGAAACGTTGTCCGAAGAAAAAATTAAAAATAAAAAGTTATGGTCAAGAAATATACGAATATTATATGGCACGTTAGATTATCTAATGATTTCCGTTTTTAATGAAAAGATAGCCATTCTACTTAACAATCATTTTAGTTCAATTTTAGGGTTGTGAAATCTATTAACATTAACTACAGAATGCCCTTTAAATAAAATAAAACCAATCTGAAAGAAAATATGTATTAACCTCTGATATCTTGTGCCGGCATGTTCAACGTCGAATAACATTTAAGCAAACCTGAAGTAAGATGAGCACAGGAAACAAGCTTGGTGCATGATGACAAAGATGATGTCGTTAGTGTGAAAAGAGATATGTTAAATCTAAATGGAAATGTTATTTGGAATTTTTCTACCTATCACTTCGCTTTTTTTTGGACAGATCAAAGGTCCCTAGATATAGCAGTGTATACGGTGTTGATGTAGGAATCTTGTAAATCTGAAATGTATCTGTAATTGGTCTTTGAAGACTAGCATTGTAATTTTTCCCATTGGCTCTTAGTTATCAATAATTCCTTTAGAAATGAATATTACAATCACATTCGATCTATTTTTAGTAGCTTGTGTCTAATTCAAAATCATTTACTTGGTTTGTGTGATAACTCTTCCCTAGTGGATTGTGTAGGTTTGGATGTGCTTTGGTCAGATCTATGTGTGCACCAATAATCCTCTAGAGATTGAACTATAGTATACCTCCTTGTGACCAAGCTACCCCGTTAGGCAAAACTAGAATTAGTAGGGAGCTAACCATACCCATTATCAGTGTCTTCTAGTCATTGTCTATGTTCAGCTCTTCCAAATGTTAAACCCTTCCTTGGCTATAAAACCATAACTGAGGTTTATCATCTATGTTTACCATATTTTCAAATTTGCAAGGTTGCATTCTAGAGGTGTACAACTGGGAACCAATAATTTGAATATCTCCAACTAAAAAACTTTAGGCACTAAATCTAGGCTTAGTCTGGGAGGGAGCTTAGACTGATTGAGCCAATCCCAAGGGGAGTGGAGGGGACTAGATGAATATTTTGCACTAGGGTCAAAACTAGGTAAGAGGTGGACCCCTGAAGCTAAGACAAATAAAACTTGGTGCAACTATGGAAAGGGTTAGAAGATTTTAGACAACCTAGGTAAACTCATCTTTCCTCATCCATAGGATTAATGATGATATCAATAATAACAATAGAGAAACATTTTGATATGTGATGCGCTCTAGTCCTCAATTTGGAGGGGACTTAAAAACTTCTAGCTAGTCGTTTTGTAGAGGCAACAATCTTAACTCCATCTCTAACATTGTCAAAGAAACTCCTTGAAACAATGTTTGGAGAAGAAGCAATGATTATTAGCTCCAATCCATTTTCTTCAACCTTGTCTTTATCTTGAATAGAAAACATAGCTAGATAAAAAGCTTTGGAGCGAAAGATAGGATGCAAAGATCTAAACAAGGATTGAGCAAGCTTTTTCATTTTGGAATCTATTTTATCACCTTCATAATGTTTATCGCCCTTCATGTTTACCATCATCTTCGTGCAGATATATCTAGAAAAAAGAACCATATATATTAATAAAGAAAGTCATCTTAAAATGACTTAAATACACAAGTAAAATTTAAAAAATAATAATAATCTAATAAAACAATTTGTAAAAGACTTCAAATGTTCAAAATTCTTTATAATCTAATTTAAAAATATAATAATATTACAAATATCAATATTATTTGTATTCAATGCATGGATTGTCTCGTTGTTACATTTTTAAATGAGATTTGATTGGCAACGAGAACTTAGATTTGATGCCCATCTTCCTATTTTAAATGTGTTTTACACCTTGGAATATAATGTTCATGTCACTATAAACTCAAGCCAAATTTGGAAAGCCATTAAGTTTGTAAGTTTTTAGATGTTATATTTACATATTAAATGTTTGAGAGTCTCATTAAATATTCACTAAAATTAATGGCCATTTAAAGTTTTTATAAACGCATGTAGTTAGACATCAAATATCACATCTACAAGAGCTAAATCCTCACTTGTCCATAGAAATGTTATGGTTCTAAGGACAAAGTAAATATTTATTTTGGAGACTATTTTTAAATAAAACAACTTATACAAATTTATAATAAATTGAAATTTATGTGTGAATCGTATATATTATTATAAATTCAAATTCATGAAACATATATTTGTAAGAAATTGTGTTTTTGAAAAAAAACCAGGGTATAAAAATTGTATTAACATCAAATGAATACTAATGATAAGTCAAACATATATGTATCTAAATAAAATTTATCGAAAAAATAAATACCTCTCAATGGGTAATAGATTAACGGGTAAACATTATTTCACTTCACATGGAAATCGTATATTTTTATCCATATTTACATGTGAGTCAAACAAAAATCTTATCCAAATTTAATGGTTCCTCTCCCTTTACCACTGAATGGAACCTGGACAGCTTGTATTCAATCGAATCATCATAATGGAATTATTCACACCGGCCACCATTAATGGCTAGTTTAGCGTACTATTTGTTTGCACCCACTTTTGGGACTTTGTAGTTTGTATGACATGGTTATATGTAATGGTACAAGAGCCTGGCCAAGATCTAGGGATATTACATGCAAAACCTACAATGGTCAAAGTGTGGTTGATTATTTCATCTGCTCTAAAAATTTGACTACTAGGTTGCTAGAGTTTGTTATAGGGGAATGCCCTATGAAGATAATGTCTAACCATATGCCCCCCTTCGTTAAGTTTGGCTTTCTCACAAACAAGTAAAGTAAAAGACAAGCTCAACACAAGGTTAAGATAGCTAATCCTCATGGTAAAATTATTTTGAATAAAAAAAACTAAGAACTCTTTATTGTTGCCCTTGGGAAGCACATTGAGATGACCAAAAACAATGTTGGGCTTAAAGAAAATAATATTATGAGGAAACACAGTGACAACAGTTTGCTAGTCCCTTTGATTCACAAGGCTCTAAATGTTTGTAAGAAATCCAAGCCTCAGAAAGGATTCTCTAATACTTTCCTGGCTAACCCTTGGTATGATGAAGAGTGCAAAGCAGCAAAAAGATCCTACCAAGAGAGTGAGCCAAACAAAGAAAACAAGAAAAACTATGTGAATTTGTTAGAAGCCAAGAAAGAAAAATTTGTTATACTAAGAAGGAAGGAGCTAACAGCGTTAGGTAAGCACAATCCCAAAGGTTTTTGGAGGGAGCTACAACAAGAGAAGAAACATACAAAAAATAATATCACAAAATCTAAATGGTTAGAGTATGCAAATCTACTTTATGAGCATGACCGTGAGGAAGCCCTCCCTCCCAATGTTAGCTCATCAACCGAGCTCTTCTTGGATGAGGAGATCAAACAGGGTATAAATAAATTATCAAATGGTAAAACATAGGACATTGACGAGATGTAAGCTAAATTCTTTAAGTGGGGAGCTGAACACCTTACTCCGCACATCAAAAGAATTTTTAATGAGGTCACGCAATGGGTATTTCCAGTGGAGTGGATGAAGATTGTCTTTATCCCTCTCTTCAAGAGTGGGGATATCAATAATCCCTTTAACTATCGTACTATCATGGTTAACCCTCTTCTTGGAAATTTATTTTGGAGCTTGACCAAATGTAGAATCAACAATTGTGCAAAAAAAGAAGGGGAAAGAGCAATGGGATAGGCTAGTTTTAGACCAAGACACTCTACCATTGATCATTGCATTACTCTTAGGTATTTGATTGAAAAATCTTGTAACACCCAAGGTGGGGAAGCTTACTATTGTTTTGTGGATTTTAAAAAAGCTTTTGACATAGTTCCCAGAGACAAACTCTAGAAAGGATGGAAGAATTGGGGGTCCCTGATGAGTTTAGAGCCACTGTTCCCAAACTTTATGAGCATGTTAGAGAAAAAATTAGAACTAGAGAAGGCATGTCTGAATGCTTCAATAGCAACATTGAGGTTAAGCAGGGGTGCCCACTCTCCCCCACTCTGTTTGGTATTTACATTGACAAACTTGAGGAAAGGATAAATAAAATCAAAGGGGGTGGCATCCAATTGGCCAACTTTTTAGTAAAGCTACTTTTATATGAAAATGATCTTATTCTTATAGCAATAACTACCCATGGTCTGAGGGGTCATTTGAAGGCTTTAGAGCTATTTTGCCAAGATGTCGAGATGCAAGTGAACATTAGCAAGACTAAATTCATGATCTTCTCTCTAAAAAGGAAACAACAACAAACTAATTTTATGTTCGACGGTAGCCCATTGGAAATCATCAAAGAATATAAGTATCTTGGCATTGTTTTTCATAATAGGCTCAATTAGGACACTTGCAGGGAAAAAAGGATTCAAGGAGGTTGGAGAGATTCTTACCTTCTCCAAAATAGGTGTAGGAAAGCAAAACTTTGGGACTGGGAAACCAAGAAAACCCTTTTTGGTTTGTTGGTCACACCGGTTGTCCTCTATGGTTGTGAGGTTTGGTGAAGTAGCATGTCAAATCACAGATGGAGACAGTTGGAAAGAATTCAAAAATATCTTATCACCAGTAGTCTTAAAGTTAAAGCAACTGTTCCATATGAGATCCTCTTGGCGAAGGCCGGTACTTTCCCAATGGAAGCTACAACAATTTTACAATTACTAAGCTACCTAAAAAAGGTTTAAAACATGGGGAATCACCAATGGCCCAAAATGGTGGTGAACGAGTTTTTAGATCAAAGGAAGAAAACGTGGATGAAACAAAACATCAAGTGGTTGGGAAAATGGGACATTAAGTTACATGAGTGCCCTAACACCAAGGAGGAAATATAAAAAGTTTGTGTTAGAAAAATTCAAGACTGCCATGTGGACAAATCAAATTGGGCATAAAAAAATGCATTATATTAAAGAGTTCAATCCCACTTGGGAACATGGGGATAAAGCATACCTAAGTGCCAATCTTAAACGTAAAGCCAGGCTCCTAGTGGCATAATTGAGGACTAGTTCACACCATCTTAGGTGTGAAACTGGTAGATGGACGGTTCCTAAGGAAAGGTGGGAAGATAGGACTAGCATTTTTTGTAGTGATAGAATGGTTGAAACTAAATGACACTTCATTAGGGAGTGCGATACGTATAAGGATATCCATATGCAATAGGATAACAGTGTGAATATGGGCAGTTTTGATGAGTTATTTGAGGAAGAGAGGCTACACAACACAACCCAGTTGTTGGTAAAGATTCATAAGAGGCGGGATGACATCAAAAGGAATATGAAGAATTCCTACTGGTCTTGACACTTGGTCCCATAGACTATTTGGTCTCATGGATGTTATTAAAAGTCATTCATTCATTCACCCGTGTTTTGCATGCATGAAATGTTTTATTGTTTTTAATGGCAGCATACTATTTGTTTGTAGCATATTATTTATTTGTAGAGGAAACTCGAGTCACTGACACTGACAGGGCTTTTGTTGTTTTCAATCATGGTGGTCGGCAACTCGAATCTTGGTGGTACAATGGTGTAGCTTTGAAAATTGAAACTACAAATATAATTGGATAAATTTAATTTAATTTAGATCATATATTTGTGGTATGATGGCATAGCTTTGAAAATTGAAGCCACAAATATAATTGAACAAATTTAATTTAATCTATTTACATATTTAATCGAGGTTAAAAATTGTTTAAGGTATTAAAGTACAAATTATATGAATCGAGTATAATATGAGTTGAATTTTTTTTAAATATATTAAATTTTTTTGTTTATGTTAGAGATTTTAATTTTATTATATATTATTAGAGTTATTTGTACTCATTTTAAATTGTGTTTTTTTAAAGAAGAGATATATATACAAAATGAATTGTATTTTTAATATAAATTTTGTGATTCTTAAAAAATAGATTCCATATAATTTGTAATTTATAAAGAATGATGATTTTATATAATTAATGAGTGCTAATTAAATTCAGAGCTTCAAGGCACTGGGTTTTTGAAAAATGATAGCAGATGATATGTTGTGCACATGGTGTTCAAAATGAGGATGTGAGCATGACTTGAAGGTTTCATTTCATATAGAATAGCTGGCATTTTTACCTTTCATGCACACATGAGTTTAAATCTCATACCCAAGTCAATACTTTTTTAAATTATTACATTTAAATTGCTTATTACATGATGTTAATTCATTTACAAATCACTAAAAATAGTAAAAAATCTGTCAAAAATATGTTAAAAACTATTATAAAAATTTTCATGTGCACGGCATGTGATAGCATGCATAAATTACAGTCATGAAATTTTTTTGTGAAAATTAATGTTCGTATTAATTACAAAAATTAATATTTTCACATGCGACATGATTTTTAGATTGTGATTTTTGAATGAGGCATGAAAGATAATTTTGACTCGATTTATGTGTCTATATAGACACACATGTGACAACATGGGTATCTCATTCTGAACCTACGTGATTATTATGCTTTTGGAAGTAAGAAACAAAGTTTTTCAAGATGAATGTGAAAGGCCAGTTTGGCAATGTATCAGTTCCATCACTTCCCACATGGCCACTCATACCTGAACATGGGGAGGTGGAAGAATTTCTCATCACAAGTGAAGTTGTGTCACATAAAACATATATTGTCGATATTAATGATTACTCTTCCACTATTTTTGACACATTATTTGAGTTGATGTAGAGATCTAAGCAAAGATCGAATGAACATTTTTAGTTTGAAATCTCTTCTATGGCTCTGCACAGTCTTCATCACCCTTCACTTTTACTATCATCTTCATGCATAATTATTACCCTAAGGACACACACAAATATGCACAAAAACACACACACACACACACATAGAGAGAGAGGGAGAGCACAGGCCATATACATTAATTAATAAATACAGTTATCTTAGAATGACTTAAACACACAAGTAATTTTATTTTTTTAAATAATATAATCAAATTATTCTTAAAAACTTTCACGTATTTATAATTATTTATACTTTAATTTAAAAATATAATAATATTAAAAAAAATATTATTATTTGTATTAAATGCATGGATTGTCTCATTGCTACTTAAACTATGGATGAGATTTGATTAGCAATGAGATCTTAGTTTTGAAGCCCATCTTCCTAGTTTCAAATCTTTTTAAATGTCTTTTGTACCTTGGAATATAATGTTTGCATCACGATGAACTTAAGCCAAATTTGGTAAGCCATTAATTTTGCAAGTTCTTATATTTTATTTATTCATGATAGATATTTGAAAGTCTCTTGAAATTTTTACTTGATTTAAAATAAAAATAAAAAAATTAATGACCTTTTAAAAATTTTGGCCGTCACCAAATTTTCTATAAATGTGTGAATTTAGACATCAAATATCATATATGCAAGAGCTAAACCCTCACTTATCCATATAAATGTTGTGGTTATAAGGACAAGTAAATATTTTTTTGAGAATATATTTAAATAAAATATTTTATACAAATTTATTTATAAATCATATACATTGTTATTATAAATCTAAGTTCATGAAACATATATTTATACAAAATCATGTTTAAAAAAACATAATATAAAAAAATGTATTAACCTTAAATGAATATTAATATTACATTATTATATATATATATATATATATATATATATATATATATATATATATATAAAATTTACTGTACAAATAAATACCTCTCAATGAGTAATAGACTAACAAGTAAACATTATTATTAAATATGAAATATATTTTATTAGGAAACTTCACATAGAAATCTTATTATCTTGTCCAAATTTACATTTGAGTTCAAGTTTAAACAAAAATCTTATCCAAATTTACAAATTAATTTAAACAAAAATCTTATCCAAACATAATATGTTTTTGTGTCTCATAAACCATTATTAACATCATGGAGACATTAACATCTAAATTAAATTAAATTAAACATCCCCACCTGTACTAAACATGCTATATTCTCAAATGATGGTTCCTCTTGTTGAAAAGTGATGCATGAGTATCCAAATCACCATGCAAATCGTTATCTCTTTCTAGAGAAACTAGACTTTACCTTCCATCCATGATTTAAAAAATTAGATTTAATTATAGTTTGCTTTCAGTTTTTAGGACGTTGAATTTAGACAATTATTTAATAATTATAATTAGTCTTTTGTTTTAAATAGAGCTACTAGCTTTCTTGGACAACAAACAATAAAGATAGAGAACCATGTACATTAATTAATCAATAAAGTCATCTTAAAATGACTAATCCAAAAATTCAAGTTATAAACCTTGTAATTAACTTGAAATGGATGAATAACAAAATAATTAATTTCAATTTTCCCTTAACTTATTTCAATTTGTCTTTAATTCAATAATTTAATTCTAAAAATAAAAAATAAAAAAATAGAGAATAAATGATAGTGATTGAGTAAATTTTTAAATTATGTGGTTCACTAATTGGCTACATCCCTAGGTCCACTCTTTTGAGTGTTCTAATCAATGAAAACTCTTAAGAATAATTACCAAACTCTTCTATTTGTAATGACAATAAATCTTCGTATCACATAACCTATATTCTCAAATAGAATATACCTCCACAATTAAAAAGGACATCCCTGTTAGGATTTCACTCTAAAATCCTTCTCTATTTTAAAATACAACTCTATTTTTTCATCCCAAAATAATAAATAATGTACATGTTTATATGTTTGAATGCCTAACCAAGCTGGTTGGGCACATATATTATTTTACCCAAAGTCTTAAGTTCATCTCCCACTTTTTTTTGCTTGTATGTGCTATGTGGGAACAAAATTCCACATGTTTGGTAGGAAGACAAGTTTTATGTTTTAATTTTAGGCATCCTTCCATGCAAGATGGTCCATGTAGACATGTGATCCCCCCTCCTTTTGCACTGCCCATGTGGCAGTTGAGGTGTAGTGGTAAGTTAATTTAATTTGAAGCCATGTTTGGAGATTGGATGGTTAGAACTAAACCATGAAGAAAATAGACTTCGAATATATAGACATGAGGATTCTTGTGAATAAATATTATCATGATGGGATAATATGGATATGTAAAAATATATGATTAAAAATATATATTGAGATATCTCAGTGGCAATTAAATAGGAATATTTGGAAATTTTTAATGGAAATTGTATGACTAGGGTGTGGTATTATTGGATAGATAGTCCCACATATGCAACCAAAATAATTATCACAACATATAATATAATTATAATATAAAGAGTAATTAAAATACAATGGCAAAAGACTCCCTGCCATCAAAAGTGTGAGTCAATTCTAGTTGAGGGGCCCTAGTGAGTAAATAGGGGTTCTATTTTGACCTTTACGCTTGTCAAAGACCGACGTAAATAAACTTTTCAATCTCTTTATATTTTTTCCATGTGTCAACTTTACATTATGAAACTTGTCCTTTCAACATTATACCACATCATCCCTTTTTGAGACCAAACTTTCCATAGCACATAACTTTTTCTAATGGACTTGGTTTTTGACCATTTTAAAAGAGCTAAAAAACTCACACTAAACTTTATGTTGTTTGAATAGTCTCTTCAATTCTTGAAGTTATCAAATTGAAAATTTCATAGGGATCCTTTAGATCACTCATCCCTTCATATAGTCTTGATTTTCCTGTCAATAATAACATCTTCATGGAACTCATGAAGAAATTCAAGAGAAAAAACATCAACATTAGGAACTTGAATACTCTCATCTTGATCCATGATCATAGGAGATTCATACAATTTCAAATTTTCCACATTAACCACTGAATAAATTTGCATATAAGAAGGTAAATCCAATCAGAAAGCATTTGTACCAATCTTTTCCAAAATATTAAATGGACCATACCTATTTGGTTTTAATTTTTTATCTTCACGTTTCACTCTTTCGTTGCTAATGTGAAGCCAAACTTGATCATCAACATTAAATTGATGATCAAATCAGTGTTTATCATACCTAGCCTTATATTTAGCTTGGCTCTTCTCTAATTGTTCTTGAACATATTTTTTAATCATCTAAATTCTCTAAATAAACTTTTTAGCCTTCTCGGCATCACTATTTCCATCCAACACCGAGTCATATTCTTTTCCAAAAGAGAAGTCCAAAGGAGACTTAGGTAAGTAACCAATATAAGTCTCAAAAGGATAATTTAAAGTAGAAGAATGTAAAGCATGATTATAAGAATGTTTCACATAATATAAATTATTATCCCATATTTCCATGGAAATAATGAAGAAATTACATTATGTCAAAATATTTTCACACTAGAAATAATGTTGTAGTGTATTTAGATAAAAAAATTATAATGAAAGGTGAAAGCTTAAAAATATTCACGGGTGGTTACATGCATAAACTTTCTTAATTAACCAACTTAATTTAAAAAGCAAACTCTAAAACACTAAAATTAAACACTTTGGATCATTAAAAATAATCCAACAAACTCCCCCTTAATCCAAAGGGGTATAGAAAGACTAAATAAAGAAAATATGAGTCATCCAAGTAGACTCTATCACAACTACAATTGGTACACTATGCATCTTAGATTGATCCACACCTTGACCATCCCTGCACTATAGTAGAACATGATCACACACTATTCAACTACATTAATCCTCACACAAAATTTGTCCAACAAGTGACTTCCCCTTGTATTATATATGGTACATCTTAAATTGATACCCAATAATTTCCAACATCTCCCATAGGCCTTTGCTGAACACTAACAATTCTAGCAACACAATGCTGACACATACCACACATAACTAATTACTGATCAAAAAACCAATATTCAATATATTTTCCCCCTATTAGGTGAGAGGTGAGAAGCCATGGAAGAAATAAAACAACTATAAATCATTGAAATACTCCACATTAAAGATCATAGAAACACTACATCTATGAAATCAAAGTACATAAGATTTTTGAATTGACAAATGATCCTTAGATGCTTAGAAATATGTCAAAAACTCAATACATGGATTAAGGGAAGTTTGGATCCATTTTTACATTTCACAGAGACTTTTAGGTACAATAAAAGCCATATAAATGACCTTTGAACACATTTTGGGGTTTGGGAAAACAACTTTGAATCACTTGATGCCTTGAAAATCCAATCTTGAATGCTCAAGATGGAATTTGGATGCACTACTAGGAAGCATGAAAAGCTTCTCCAATTATATGGTCGAACAAAACTACTCAGCATATTTTTCAAAATTTACTATAAAACTATTAAAAAATTAAATATTTCAATAATTTTCCAAATTTTCAGCTTTAGACTAACCAAAAATTTTGTGAAGGGCATACCATTTTTTGGAATTCCACATGAATAAATCTTTCACCCCACATACTTTTCATCCTGAATTCACCATGCTTCAACAACCATGCTCTGATACCACTATTGGCCTAGATTCTAATGGAAATAATGAAGAAATTGCATTATGTCAAAATGTTTTCACATCAAAAATAATGGTGTATTGTATTCAGATTAAAAAAATTACAATGAAAGGTGAAAGCTTAAAAATCTTCATGGGTGGTTATGGGAACAAACTTTCCTAAGTAACCAACTTATTTAACAAAGTAAACCCTAAAACATAAAGAAAACTCTAAAACATTAAAATTATACATTTTGGATCATTAAAAATAATCCAGCATAAATGTTCATCCTATAATTTATGATGTTTACCATAATACCCCCTAAATATATGTTTCACCATTTGGTTGACCACTTCTATTCTCCCATCAGTCTGTGGATGAAAGGTAGTGATTTTCTTTATCTTAGTATCCATCAAGTCCCACATAACTAACCAAAAATATTCAATGAATCAATAATTGTGATCAGATGTATTAGAAGTGGGTAATCCTAAATGGATCCAAACATTTTTGAAGAATAAATGAGTAGTGTCCTCACTAGTAACATATCTAGTACAAGGAACCAAAATACATATTTTTTAAGCCTATCCACAATCACATACATATAATCATGTTTTCTTCATGACATAGGTAAACCTCATACAAAATCCATAGAAATACTTTTCCAAGGATGGTTAGGAATAGGAAAAGGTGTATACAATCCTAAATTCTAATTACTAGTTTACTTGTAGAAAAAAGAATACAAACTTTGATATATTTAGATATATTTTCTATCATATGAGGCTAATAAAAATATATTTTTAACTGTCTAACTATCTTACCAATGCTAAAATGATGAAGTGTGAGCTTCTCTAATCATGTGAACTCTCTCAGCATGTGGATTACATATTTTTCAAAGATGATATAACATTCCATTATGCACATGATATTCAAACACTTCTTCTGATTTACCATTTTTTAAATATTCATAGACATCCTTAAAATCAACATCTCTAGCATATTTTTCTTTATAGCGTTCATTAACAAATGGACTATGTTTCAAAATAATAGATTCTACAATAGGAGGTCTAGAAAGCATATTAGTAACCTTGTTATGTGTTCCATTCTTATACTTTATAACAAGATGGAACTATTAAAAAAATCTCATCCATCAAAATTTTTGTCATTGTTGTAGCTTGGATTTTTATTGAAGATATTGCAAATGCTAATGATCCATATGCATGATAATCTCTTTGCCCATGAAATAGTGTTTCCACTTTTTCACACTTTGCACCAAAGCATAGAACTCTTTATCATAAGTTGGATATTTTTTACCATAATTTTAATGGTTTCTAAATTATAACACACTAGTTTTAAGTTATGCATAAATAATTCCACCATTTCATATCCACTAGCATCAATTTCTATCTTTACAGATTGTTGTAAATCAAGAAGTGCAAGAACTGAAGTTGTACTTATCTTTTCTTTTAGAGTGTTCAAAGCTTTTTCATGTTTTCCTCCCCATTGAAGGACCTATTTAACACTTGTTAAAGCTTGTAAGGGAGATGTAATGTAAGAAAAGCTAGCAATAAATTTACTCAAGAACAAAAATGCTCCAAGAAAACTCTTAACCTATGTTGCATTATTAGGCCTTGGCCAATTTACTATAGCTGAAACATTTACAGAGTCTATTTTTAATGAACCATTCCCTACAATATAGCCTAAATAAACTAAATATGTTTTTGTAAATTCACATTTCGACATCTTTAAAAATAGTTTCTCCTTCTGTAAAGTATTTAAAACTTTGCTGATGTGTATAAGATTATCTTCCCATGTGTTACTAAATATTAAAATATAATCTATGTAAATAATTACAAAATCATCTAGAAATGGTCTTAGCACATCATTCATAACCCGGATAAATGTGTAAGGTGTATTACAAATCCCAAAATTCATAACAAGCCATTCAAAAAGACCTTACTTAGATTTGAAATTAGTTTTCCAACTATCACAGTCACTTATTATTACTTGGTGATAACCACTTCTCAAATATAGCTACGTAAAATACTTTGCATTTTTTAATTGATCTAATAAATCATCAATACAGGGAAGAGGGTAGTGATTTTTAACTATTATTTTATTCAACTCTCTAAATTCCATGCACATCTACCATGCACCATCTATTTTAGGTACTAAGACAATAAACAAACCACATGCAGAGGTACTTGGTCGAATGACACCTTTCTCAAGTAACCCCATCACTTACTTATTTATTTCTTCATTCTCTACTACATACAACCTATATATGCCAATTTTAGGAAGAGATGCATCTTGTTGCAATTCAATCTCATGTTGAATTTCCCTTATCAGAGGTAAACTTTGTGGCTCCTAGAAAACACAATTATAGTTGGAAATAATCTTTTTTATTTTAAATTTATGTTTAGTATCACAACCCTATTAGGCCTTAGATTTTTCATCATCCTTGGCTTTCAAAACCATGAGAACAAAACTCTTACTTGAGTTTAGAAGTCTTTTCATTTGTCCTATAGAGAGAAGAGTCAAATTGGCCTTAACATGATGGGCTCTTACTATGAATTCAATCCCATATTTTACAAGCACATATTTATTCTCTTCCCTATAAAAGATTGCCTTTTGATCATATAAGTAAGGACTACCCAAATGAATTTCACAAAAATCCAAAGGAACCACATCTAATTCTACTTCATCAATGAATTTAGTAGTAATAACAAACCTTAAAGTGCATGTTTTCATGACTTACAATTTTGTATTTTTACACACCCATCCTAGAGGATATGGTTTTGGATGTAGTTTAGTTTTGATTCCTCCATTTCTAACAACCCTTCATAAATAAGATTAGCTTGTGATCCACTATAAAAAAGAGTGTCTATTTTATTATGTTTAGTTATAACTCTTATGTGTAAAATCTCATTCCTTTTATTTTCAGAATGCTTCAATTTAGTTTTAGAAGAAGAAGAAACAAGAGAAGGTTCAATCTTATAAGATGAAGAAGTTAAACCTTGTAGACCCATGGCAGTCACCTTTGTTTCATCACTAGAATTAGATCCTAGGTCTTGTTGAACCACATCATTAGCCTTATTTTTCTTCTTATTCTAGAACCACTTTATTTTGAGTTGTGAATGGAGTGTCCACCACTTAGCCTCATCATGATTCTTATTAAAATGATTACAAAATAGTTTTCCTTCCTCTTTCTTAACCATGTAAGTAGATTTACGCTTATCCTTTCCTTTACCTTTGTCTTTGTTTTCAAATGGCTTATGAGACTTCTTCACATAGCCTTCCTTAGTCATCTTACCCCTGGCTTCCATATGGGTAGCTTGCACACAAACTTAATTAAGGTTAGAATGACTAAAGATAAGAATAGTATGCCTCAAATAGCTATGAAAACCTCTAATATAATTCAACAATATCTCTAGACTGCAAATATGAATGCCTAATATTAATGCCTTCTTTCTAAACTCCTAATTATAGTTTTCACTCTAACCTTTTTTTGTGTTAAAGTTTACTAATCCATATTACCTTGTTTCATATAACCCAAAGGATAAAATTACTTTCTTAGCTCAGACCCAAAATTATTCCAAGAGGAAAATACCTTACCATGTTATTTTAGATCATCTTGAATCTTACTCTCCCATAAAGTGATTATTGTACCACCTATACGAAGAGTAACCCACTAAATTTTGGCTTCCTCACTGTCAATCTTCTGAATCCTGTAATATATCTCAACCTACTTGACCAAGTTATCCAATTTATCTACACTTAACTCACCATTATAAATTGGAAAATCAAATTTAACATATAATTTCAAGTGTGGGATAGTTTTACTATCTACAGAAGAAGAGCCATTCTTGGAAGGTGAAAGAAGAGTTTCTTCTCCTTCAGTTTTATCTTCCTTTGATTTCTCATTCATACGTTCCTCATACATTTCCTCAACCATGGTTTTCATACTAAGGAAAGCATATTGGAAGTCTATCTTAGACATATTAGATCCCATACTTGATTTTTGGCTTGCACATCTTACATAAATTTCAAAATTAAAATTTTCATGTTCTCCTTCACAACAAATTGATTTACACCTGGTTAACATATAATACTATACTACAATGCTAAACAATGTTATACAACCTTGATCACTGGCTTTAATACCAAATTTACTCAAAAATTTAAGTTGTAAACTTTCCAATGAACTTGAAATGGATGAATAACTAAATAATTAATCTCAATTTTCCCCTTAACTTATTTCAAATTAGCTTTAATTTAATAAATTATTTCTAAACATAAAAAATATAGAATAAATGATAGTGACTTAGGAAATTGTTTAAAGGGTTCAGCAATTGGCTACGTCCCTGGGTCTACTCTTCTAAATATTTTGATCAATTAAAACTCTTAAGAATGATAACAAAATTATTTTGATTGTGATCATAATAAATATTTGTATCATATAACCTATATTCCTAAGCAAAATAGATGTCCATAGTTGAAAAGGATGTCCCTATGATGATTTTACTCTAAAAAATTTCTATGTTTTAAAATCCAACTCTATTTTTTCATCCCCCAATTAAATAATAATATAGATGTTTATATTTTTCAATGCCTAACTGAGTTTACTGAGCATATATATATTTTTAACCAAAGTCTCAGGTTCAGCTCCCAATTTCTTGTGCTTGTATGTGTTATATGGGAACAAAATTCCAAATGCTTAGGAGGAAGGTAAGTTCTATGTTGTAATTTGAGGCATCGTTCAAAATAAGTTGGTCCATCAAGACATGAAAGCTCCCCTCCTTTCATGTTCCCCATGTGGCAGTCCATGTGTAGTGATAAGTTTGTTTAATTTGAAGTTATGTTTGGAGATTTGATGGTTAGAACTAAACCATGAATATAATAGACTTGGAATATTTAGATATGCAAACTTTTCATAGTGCATAACATTTACTAACGGACTTGGTTTTTGACCATTCAAAAAGTGTCAAAAAGCTCACAATGAACTCTACGTTGTGTGAATAGTCACTTAAAATCCTAAATTTATATGATCAAAACTTTCATGGGGATCCTCTACATCAATAACTTAAACACATAAGTAAAATTTTGAAAAAAATAATAATCTAGTAAAACTAATCATAAAATCCTTCATGTGTTCATAATCTGTAATAATTTAATTAAAAATATAATAATATTACAAAATAAAATAATATTTATATTTAATGCATGGATTATCTCATTGGTCCTTTTTTGTAAGGCAAAATAGGCTATGCATAGGATTTGATTGGTAATGAGAGTTTATATTTGACACATGTCTTCCATGTTTAAATGATTTGAAATATCATTTACACATTAGAATATAATGTTTGCATCACTATGAACTTAAGCCAAATTTGGGAAGCCTTTGATTTTTCAAGTTCTTAGATGTTATATATACATGTAACAGATATTTGAAAGTCTCTTGAAATATTTAGATGATAATTATTTTTAATATTTTTTTTAAAAACTAATGACCATATAAAGTTTTTAGCTGCCACAAAATTTTCTATAAACGTATGAATTTAGACATTAAATATCGTATCTGCAAGAGTCAAAACCTCACTTATCTATAAAAATGTTATGAATTATAATAAATAATTTCTTGGCTACGCATTGTAATTGATATACAATGTCACTGGGGGCATGGATTATACTTATCTTTTCTTTACTCTAAATAGCTTGGTGAAGACTCTTGAACATCTCCTTAATGACTCCTCCTAATATTTACAACATGTAAAAATAATAAAAAATTGCAACATTATCTTAATAACATATATAAATAATAATAAATTATAAAATTATTATTATGTATAAATTAACTTTAAAATTTTAATATATACAAATAATTATAAACTAAGAATTATCATTATAACATACATTAAAAAATAGTGAATTTTCTTAATGATACATTAAAATCCATTTTTATGGTTTTTTCTAATACTAATATATTATAATAAGTTTAAACTGCAAAAGAAAAAACAAATTTAAAATGTGAAACTTTTTAGAAATTAATTTGTTTTAATATTAGTATATTCATTTAATTGAATTGGTAGTGTTTATACTGTGTCCCCACATCAAACTAATTACTATCAATGTTCAATTACCTTTAAAAAGGTAAATTAACTGGACTTTGTTGACTGTATTATTTCTTCAAGTACTTTATCTCTTAATGTGATGGTCACACTTCACACCATCTCATTGTCGATTGAAACATTGTCTGAAGAAAAAATGAAAAATAAAAAAATATGGTCAATAAATATATGAATATTATATGGCACGTTAGATTATCTAATGATTTCTATTTTTAATGAAAATATAGCCATCCTACTTAACAATAATTTAATTTTAATTTTAGGGTTGTGAAATCTATTAACATTAACAATAGCATTCCCTTTAAATAAAATAAAACCAATCTGAAAGAAAATATGTATTAACATCTGATATCCTGCACCAGCATGTTCAACGTCAAACAAGATTTAAGTAAACCTGAAGTAAGATGAGCACAGGAAATAAGCTCGTTGCATGATGACAAAGATGATGTCATTGGTGTGAAAAGAGAGTTGTTAAATCTAAATGGAAACACTGTTTGGAATTTTGCTACCTTTCACTCTGCCTTTTTTGGATAGATCAGAGGTCCCTGGATATAGCAGTGTATATAGTGTTGGTGTAGGATATTAATTATTCCATTTAATTATTAAATGGATAATTCCTACACTTGTAGATTTAGATTATTTAGGAGTGATAAGAGGTTAAGTGTGTGAGAGGGTGAGTTCCACCTAGAGTTTTATGTGGAGTTCTACTAAGTACCACTGTGAGTTCTCTTATGAGTTCCATAGTAATTTACACTTAGTTCCATTCTGATTTATCTAGTGAGTTAACTTTCCCTAATCATTCTTTATATTCCTCTTCACCATGCTATTGTAACTAACATGCTAAAATATGCCAGTAGGTGATCTTTTGGTAGGGTGAGCACATGACCCTACTTGTATTTATAAATGAACAAGAAGATGTGCAACGATTACATAATGTATTGAATTGCCTTCTAGTTTGCACTAATCAGTGCAATTACAATAGCATAGTGAACAGGAATATAAAGGAGTAAGGTGATTATTCTATATAATCATTAACAAACTTTGAGACCATTTTGTATATGTCTCCCATATTTTAGAACAAATCCAACATGATTTTCACCATGTTATTATTATGCACATTGATTTAATTTCAATTTAATGGAAACTACTTGTGATTTGTGCTCTTTCTTATCAATGAAGTGCAATAGCACATTCTTCATGCACTATTGATTGGGTATCTAGTTTTATGCTTCTTAATGGTAGTCATTCTGGTCATAAAATTAAACTATAAATTCCTTTTTGCATTGTGATTTAGGAATGTTTTATTGATAATATTTTAATGATATCTTGGATTTATGGAGTTGACAGGGGAAGGTGCTTGAATTTTTAATTTTAATGTATGTTTTGGAGATCTCAAGGGTCATTTGAATGCTTACATTAGATTGGTATCAATGAATGCAAATCATTCTTGATAGTTTTATTTATCTTATTTATTAGTCTTTTACATCCTGGAATGAATGATAGCATGATTATTGAAGGAATTTCAAGTGTTGAAAGCCACCACAACACCTTTACATATACTTGACTCATCCTACTTGTCCTACCCATATAAATAATATATGTTGTTGAAGATTTTAAGTGTTATTTACTTACGAATGTATGAATAGTGTAAATCTAAAATGTGTCTGTAATTGGTCTTTGAAGACTAGCATTGTAATTTCCCCCTTTAGTTCTTAGTTATAAATAATTCCTTTTGAAATGAATATTACAATCACATTCAATCTATTTTTAGTGGCTTGTGCCTGATTCAAAAGCATTTGCTTAGTCTATGTGATAACTCTTCCTTAGTGGACTATGCAGGTTTGGTTATGCTTTTGTCAAATCTGTGTGTGCATCAATAATCCTCTAGATATTGAACTATAGTATCCCTCCTTGTGACCAAGATACCCTGTCAAGCAAAGCTAGCAGTAGCAGGGAACTAACCATACCCCTTATCAGTGTCTTCTAGTCATTGTCTATGTTCAACCCTTCTAAATGTTAAAGCCTTCCCTGGCTATAAAAATATAACTGAGATTTATCATCTATGTTTACCATCTTTTCAAATGTGCAAGATTGAACTCTAGAGGTGTACAACTAGGAACCAACAATGTGAATATCTCCAAATAAAAAACTTTAGGCACTAAATTTGGGCTTGGTCTGGGAGGGACCTTAGATTGATTGAGCCAATCCCAATGTGAGTGGAGGGGATCATATGAACATTTTACACTAGGGTAAAAAATGGGTAAGAGGAGGACCCCTGAAGCTAAGACAAATAAGACTTAGTGCAACTATGGAAAGGGTTTGAAGAGTTTAGACAACCTAGGTAAACTCATCTTTCCTCATCTATATGATTAACAATGATATCAATAACAACAACAGAGAAACATTTTGATATGTGATGCCCTACAGTCCTAGATTTAGAGGGAACTAAAAAACCTCTAGCTAGTTATTTTATAGAGGTAACAATATTAACTCCATCTCTAACATTGTCAAATAAAATACCTAAAACAATGTTTGGAGAAGAAGCAGTCATTATTAGCTCCAATCTAATTTCTTCATCCTTGTTTTTATCTTGAATAGAAAACAAAGCTAGATTGGAAGTTTTGGAGCCAAAGATAAGATGAAGAGATCTAAATAGGGATTGAGTAAGCATTTTCAATTTGGAATCTATTTTATCACCCTTCATAATGTTTATCACCCTTCACATTTACCATCATCTTTGTGCATAATTATTAACTTCAAGATATACATAGAGAAAAAACCATATATTAATAAATAAAGTCATCTTAAAATGACTTAAATACATAAGTAAAATTTTAAAAAAAATAATAATCTAATAAAACTATTTGTAAAAGACTTCACACGTTCAAAATTCTTTATTACATAATTTAAAAATATAATAATATTAAAAATATCAATATTATTTGTATTCAATGCATGGATTGTCTCGTTATTACGTTTTGGTAAGGCAAAATAAGATATAAATGAGGTTTGATTGGCAATGAGAACTTAGATTTGATGCCCATCTTCCCTATTTTAAATGTGTTTTACAGCTTGGAATATAATGTTCGTGTCACTATAAACTCAAGCCAAATTTGGAAAGCCATTAAGTTTGTAATTTCTAAGATGTTATATTTAAATATCAAATATTTGAGTGTCTTCTGAATGTATGCAGTTAGACGTCAAATATCACATCTGCAAGAGCTAAATCCTAATATGATTTTATATAATTAATGAGTGTTGATTAAATTTAGAGATTCAAAATACTGTATTTTTGGAAAATGATAGCAAATGATATGTCATACATATGGTGTTTGAAATAAGGATGTGAGAATGACTTGAATGTTTCATTTCTTATAGAATACCCAACATTTTTACCTTTCATGCACACATGATTTTAAATCTCATACCCAAGTCAATAATTTTTTAAATTATTACATGTAAAGTGCTTATTACAAGATGTTAATTCATCTACAAATCACTAAAAATAGTAAAAAAATTGTCAAAAATATGCTAAAAACTATTAGAAAATTTTGCATGTGCACGGCATGTGATACCACGCATAAATTGTAGTCATGAATTTTTTTTTTGAAAATTAATGTTCGTATTAATTTCAAAAATTAATATTTCTGTAGGTGACATCTTTTTTAGATAATGATTTTTTGAACGAGGCGTGAAAGATAATTTTGACTCAGTTATTTGTCTATATAGAGACACATGCAATAGCATGGGTATCTCATTCTCAACCTATGTGATTATTATGCTTTTGGGAGTAAGAAACAAATTTTGTGAAGATGAATGTGAAAGGTTAGTTCGACAATGTCTCAATTCCATTACTTCCCACATGGCCACTCATACCTGAACATGGGGAGGTGTATTAATTTCTCATCACAGGGGAAGTTGTGTTACATAAAACATATATTGTCGATATTAATGATTACTCTGCCACTATTTCTGACCCATTGTTTGAGTTGATGTAGATATCTAAGCAAAGATTGAATGATCATTTTCAATTTGAAATATCTTTTACGGTTCTTCAAAGTCTTCATCACCCGTCACATTTACCATCATCTTCATGCATAATTATTACTTTAAGGAGGGCCGCGCGCTCGCGCGCACACACACACACACAGGGAGAGCACGAGCCATATACATTAATTAATAAATAAAGTTATCCTAGAATGACTTAAACACAAGTAATTTTATTTTTTAAATAATCTAATAAAATTATTCGTAAAAACTTTCACTTGTTTATAATTATTTATATTTTAATTTAAAAATATAATAATATTAAAAAATTATTAATATTTGTATTGAATGCATGGATTGTCTCATTGATACATTTTTTTAAGGCAAAATAAACTATGGATGATATTTTATTGGTAGTGAGATATTAGTTTCAAAGCCTATCTTTCCAGTTTTAAATGATTGTAAATGTCCTTTATACCTTGGAATATAATGTTTGCATCACGATGAAGTTAAGCCAAATTTGGGAAGCCATTAATTTTGCAAGTTCTTAAGTATTATATATTCATGATAGATATTTGAAAGTCCCTTGAAATATTTACTTGATTTAAAATAAAAATAAAAAATTAATGACCTTTTAAAAGTTTTGGCCGTCACCAAATTTTATATAAATGTGTGAAGTTAGACATCAAATATCATATATGCAAGAGTTAAACCCTCACTTATCCATATAAATGTTGTGGTTCTGTCATGTCCCCTTTTTTGTGGACATTGACAGATTTGACGATTGGCCTATTATGCGACCTTCGTAGGCTAATAAGATGGATAGAGGGTCATAATGGAGCTTGGATTGACTTTGATTCACAGGGTTTCTACATTTGATTTTCATTCAGGTTATTTCAGACATATTTGGCCAGGGCTCCTACTTTTTAGGGATATTTGATATGCAGTGGAGCACCTTTATTTTGGTATGGTCATATGCGGAATCACTCCCTGATTCACCTGCTTCGATCGGTTTGAGGATCCGACGTATATTGAGGGAGATATTAATATTTGATTGATTTAATCAAATATTAATTATTTGGTCTCATTAATAATTAATTATTAATTATTAATTATTTTCTCTAATTTTAAATTAGAAACCCTAATTCTAATTTAAGAAACCCTAATTAGGGCAAGCACATCCTTTTGAGGGTATAAGGGTTTCTCATGGAGGCCATTATTGATTATGCATAGATTTTTGATATTGATTTTGAGAATTTCTTCTGTGAAAACTGAGCCTAGGGTTCAAGGATTCCATTTGCATTGGAGAACGTTCCCTCTTCAGTGTGTGCAATTAAGAGGCTGTGGAATATCAGCTGATCTATTGCCAAAGTGAGAGATAGCTTCATCCAGAAGTTATCACAGAATTTCAGGTTTGAGAGATAACTTCACACAGAAGTTATCACAGATATTCCAGGTATTTATTGCTTTATGTTTTGATTCAATAAGTTATACAGAGATAGATCTTGTGTTAGAATCTATATTCATGAGATCAGGCTGTTCAGCAATCAGGGGTTAAGAGGAGACAGGGTGGCGGCCGTACCACGTCCGTACAGGTCCGTACAGATCCGCATCAGGAACCGGCATCGGCAGAGAAAGGGCTTCCAGTGACCGACATCGGTCGACTGAAGACCGACGTCGGCAGAAAGCCGACCAACAGAGACCGACGTCGGTGAGGGATCGACCGACGACGGCGTCTGTGTGTCGACACAGAAAGGCCGAGACTCTCCCAGATTCAGATTTTCACTTCCAGTTTTGATCAATCAGGGTTTTTAAGACCAGATTTTAATATTCTTTATTTTTTATAACAGAGACTCAATTGTGTAATCATCCAGAAGAACAAATAATGAGATCTTGATTTGCTATTGAGAGATTATACTGTGATTTGTTTATGCTTATGTGAATCTATTTTGCAAGTTTGTATCTGTGATCCGAGTTTTATGAGTTTATATATTCCCTGTCTGAAGGGGATATTACAGTGGTATTAGAGCTTTTTGTGCAGATAAGAGAGCCCTGAAGTAAGGGACATCACAGTGGTATCAGAGCTTTGTCTTTGGTATCAGCGTTTTGTGTCTTTCATATATCCCTATTAGAAGGGGATATCACAGTGGTATCAGAGCTTATTGTGCAGATAAGAGAGCCCCTAAGTAAGGGACATCACAGTGGTATCAGAGCCAAATTCCTGCCATCCTGTTGGGCACATCAGAGCTAATGTCTTGCCAACCTGTTGGGTAGTTTGGGTAGATTGAATTAGCGAAGGATCATGATGCCTTCATATACTCAGAAACAGTGGGACAATGATATGAAGAAGCTGGAACACAGTTTGAAGCAGTTGGATGAAACCCAGAAGAGGATGAATGCAATTCTTTCATATCCTACATCCAAAAACAAACCCGCACGGTATATGACAGCGAAGGAGGAGTGGGAGTTAGTACCACCTCGAATTCAGAAGTTGTTGCCTTTTGATCGCTTTGTTAAGCATAGGAGAGAGCACTACAGATCACTTCGATGAAAGAGTAGCATGTCCCATGATTATTATGATTATGAGATAGGAGATAGTGAAGATGAGGATGAGTTTGATGCTTGCACTCAGAGTGTACAGGTGTGCTCAGATGTTAGTGCACTGAGGGTTGATGATCTCTCAGTTATGACAGAGATTGTAGAAGAGTCCCAGGATCCGATTATTGTAGATGATACTCAGGAGATTACAGTGGACAGTTTTGAGGACTTAGTTTCACCAGCCGTTTCTCTCAGTATGGAGGAGTTAGACAGTGATGCTACAGTTGTTGATACTCCGTATGTTGATATGAGCTATGGAGTTGATTCACAGAGTATGGATGGTAGTACTCCAGAGATCAGTGATTCTGAGTCTACTCTTTTGGACCATGCATCAGAGGAGGATTGTAGGAGACAGTCTAGCTAGTGCCACCATGTGTCTAGTCAGCTGAGAGTTAGTGAGCGAGACATTGCTACCGCTTGCAAGCATTTCGATGATGCTCGTCAGTTGTTAGCAGTATATGGATGGGGTTCTCCTACTAGCATCGAGCAGGGAGGTAGTTATTTGTCCTTGACAGAGATCCACTCTTTATGGGAGGCTATCCAGATTCTGAGACAGGATTATATGCAGTTGGTCGCCGACAGAGATTATCTTATGGAGTGGGGTAGCACAGCATATGATGCATTGTTGGTCGAGGAAGATAAGGTGAGTGAGCTTACTCAGTAGCTAGAGGCGACTTTTGAGATTCTTGAGACTACGCAGTTAGCTTATGAGGAGTCACAATTTCATTTGGCTGAGATGACCATGGAGTTAGAGCATTTACGGTCTTCACCAGCCCTAGACTCAGAGGTTAGTACATTGAGTGTTGTTGGTGAGTACGTTCCTATAGTTGTAGCTGAGGAACATGTTGTTGAGGCTGACACACCGGTTCAGGACTTGGGAGTACCTGATTCTGAGCAGTTTGGGATACCAGTGGAGTTGAATCTCCATATTGATTATTCTCATACATATGACAGTGTGGTACAGTTGGTTGTGCCACATTTACAGAGAGATCAGTTATGGGATGAATTGGCACCATCTCTTGCAGATGGAATTGGCTGTTGGATTTGTCCATTCCACTTGGATTATGATGTTTTGAGAGTTTGTTTCTCATATGCTCTTGTATATGGTATTTGTAATCTTGGAGGTTGGAGTTTCATGCGCCAGTTTGATTATGAGTCTTTCTGGGTTCTACTTCTACTGATGTTACAGGTACTTACATTGATTCACAGCAGTGCGGAGCATAACTACATTTGGGATCCAGGTGGAGTGAGTAGTTCATTGTTTCGAGATTGCTTGGGGACAAGCAATTTTTGGAGGGGCGGATTGTCATGTCCCCTTTTTTGTGGACATTGACAGATTTGATGATTGGCCTATTATGTGACCTTCGTAGGCTAATAAGATGGATAGAGGGTCATAATGGAGCTTGGATTGACTTTGATTCACAGGGTTTCTACATTTGATTTTCATTCAGGTTATTTCAGACATATTTGGCTAGGGCTCCTACTTTTTAGGGATATTTGATATGCAGTGGAGCACCTTTATTTTGGTATGGTCATATGCGGAATCACTCCCTGATTCACCTGCTTCGATCGGTTTGAGGATCCGACGTATATTGAGGGAGATATTAATATTTGATTGATTTAATCAAATATTAATTATTTGGTCTCATTAATAATTAATTATTAATTATTAATTATTTGCTCTAATTTTAAATTAGAAACCCTAATTCTAATTTAAGAAACCCTAATTAGGGCAAGCACATCCTTTTGAGGGTATAAGGGTTTCTCATGGAGGCCATTATTGATTATGCATAGATTTTTGATATTGATTTTGAGAATTTCTTCTGTGAAAACTGAGCCTAGGGTTCAAGGATTCCATTTGCATTGGAGAACGTTCCCTCTTCAGTGTGTGCAATTAAGAGGCTGTGGAATATCAGCTGATCTATTGCCAAAGTGAGAGATAGCTTCATCCAGAAGTTATCACAGAATTTCAGGTTTGAGAGATAACTTCACACAGAAGTTATCACAGATATTCCAGGTATTTATTGCTTTATGTTTTGATTCAATAAGTTATACAGAGATAGATCTTGTGTTAGAATCTATATTCGTGAGATCAGGCTATTCAGTAATCAGGGGTTAAGAGGAGACAGGGTGGCGGCCGTACCACATCCGTACAGGTCCGTACAGATCCGCATCAGGAACCGGCATCGGCAGAGAAAGGGCTTCCAGTGACCGACATCGGTCGACTGAAGACCGACGTCGGCAGAAAGCCGACCAACAGAGACCGACGTCGGTGAGGGATAGACCGACGACAGCGTCTGTGTGTCGACACAGAAAGGCCGAGACTCTCCCAGATTCAGATTTTCACTTCCAGTTTTGATCAGTCGGGGTTTTTAAGACCAGATTTTAATATTCTTTATTTTGTATAACAGAGACTCAATTGTGTAATCATCCAGAAGAACAAATAATGAGATCTTGATTTGCTATTGAGAGATTATACTGTGATTTGTTTATGCTTATGTGAATCTATTCTGCAAGTTTGTATCTGTGATCCGAGTTTTATGAGTTTATATATTCCCTGTCTGAAGGGGATATTACAGTGGTATCAGAGCTTTTTGTGTAGATAAGAGAGCCCCGAAGTAAGGGACATCACAGTGGTATCAGAGCTTTGTCTTTGGTATCAGAGTTTTGTGTCTTTCATATATCCCTATTAGAAGGGGATATCACAGTGGTATCAGAGCTTATTGTGCAGATAAGAGAGCCCCTAAGTAAGGGACATCACAGGTTCTAAGTACAAGTAAACATTTTTCGAGACTATATTTAAATAAAATATTTTATACAAATCTATAATAAATTAAAATTTATTTATAGATCATATTCATTATTATTATAAATCTAAGTTCATGAAACATATATTTATAGGAAATCATGTTTAATGAAAACATAATATAAAAAAAATGTATTAACCTTAAATGAATATTAATATTACATTAATTATATATATATATATATTTTACTGTACAAATAAATACCTCTCAATGAGTAATAGACTACCAAGTAAACATTATTAATAAATATGAAATATATTTTATTAGGAAACTTCACATAGAAATCTTATTATCTTGTCCAAATTTACATGTGAGTTCAAGTTCAAACATAAATCTTATCCAAATTTACAAATTAATTTAAACAAAAATCTTATTCAAACGTAATATGTTTTTGTGTCTCATAAACCATTCTTAACATCATGGAGACATTAACATCTAAATTAAAATAAACATCCCCACCTATACTAAATATGCTACATGCTCAAATTGTGATTCCTCCTCTTGAAAAGTGATGCATGAGTAGCCAAATCACCATGCAAATTGCTATCTCTTTCTAAAGCAACTCGAATTTACCTTCCATTCATGATTTAAACAATCAGATTTTTTTATAGTTTGCTTTAATTTTTTAGGACATTGAATTTAGATAGTTAGTTAGTAATTATAGTTAGTTTTTTATTTTTAAAGAAATTGCTAGCTTTCTTGGACAACGAATAATGCATGAGGAATGCATATTTATTTTTGAGTTTTTATATTATTTTTAGACACAACAATGCATGTTGTATTGTAATCTTTTTTTACATAATCATGAATAATAATGAAACAGTTTTAACAACTTGAAAAAAAAAATACTATGTGTTGTACTTTTCCTAAATTTTTTTCTTAGTTTTTTCTGTTGTTAACTCATAACCTGTGGGTGCAATAATTTGGTTTAGTTTCATATTTTACATTTGGCTCCAGAGAATGTATTTTATTTTGGATTAAAGCTTTAATGGTTGAAATTTTCACAAAATTTTATGATGTTAACTTCTGACTCCTTGCCCTTTCCAGAATTTGATGGAAATGAGTATGATTATTGGTGCATCAAAATGATGACTTTTATTTATATGAAAATAATTGTTAGAGATTGTTGAATTAGGTTATGCAAAGCTAGTTGATTAGAATTCCCTTACAACTAATGATAAAATAGAAAAGAAGAAGAATGCTCAAGCCTTATTTCATATTCAAATAGCTCTAGATAAGAGCCTATTTCCAAGAATTGTAAGAGGAAAGACAACTACGGATGCCTAGAAGACTCTAAAATAAGTTTACCAAGGTAGTGATCAAGTCAAAGTTGTCAAGTTACAAACATTAAAGAGAGAATTCAATAATTTGAAGATGCAAGAAGATAAAAGTGTGAGTACCTATTGTGTCAGAGTAAAATATGTGGTCAATAAGATGGCTACACTTGGTGAAATTGTGAATAATAAGATTGTGATCAAGAAGGTGTTGAGGACTCTCATACCAAGGTAGAACCATGTTTCTATAATAATAGAAGAAATCAATAATTTGTTTACCCTTCAATTTGATCTTTGATGTCTCATGAAGAAAGATTGAGAGATTCATTTGGAGATAATGATGAGAAAGCTTTTTCCTCTAATGTACAAATCACAAAGAATGAAGATGCCAATAAGAGCACTAAACTCAATCAAGGACAAGGTAAAGGTCAAAATTAGAATTAATCAAGAGGAAATAGAGGTAGAGATGGTTCACGAGGAAGAGGTGGCTTCAAAGGAAGAGGTTGATTTGATAAAAAAAATGTCCAATGTTACCATTGTAACAGGTATGGCCACTTTGAAAGGGATTCCAAATTAAAAGAAGGTAAAATTGTTCATTATGCTCAAGAAGGTGATGATAATCCTCTAGATAATTTATTTTTATCTTATGACAAAGCTGAAAATATTTATAAAGATGTTTGATATTTAAATTCAGGATGTTCTAACCACATGTTAGGGAATGAAAAGATTTTTTCTATAATGGATGAAAGTTTCAAATCCAAGATCAAAGCTTGCTGATGATAAAACATTGGAGATTGTTGCTAAAGGAGCTATGGAAGTCCGAACTAAAGAAGGTATGAAAAGTGTTAAGTACATTTATTAAACTCCACAATTAAAGCATAATCTATTGAGTGATGGGCAATTGTGTGAGATAAATTATAAGGTGGTGTTTGAAAATCAGCAATGCATAATTTATGATAAGAATCAAGGCAATAGGGTGGTTACAGTTGTGCCTATGATAAAGAATAGGATGTTCCCATTGAATTTTGGTGAACATAATAATAGCCTTGGCAATATAGCATATGCCGATACAAGTTGGTTGTGGCATCTCACGTATGGGAATTTAAATTTTAATAGTTTGAAGATTCTAACATCATTTTGCTAATTATAAACCACCAAGTCTTGCTATCTATAAATGCATGGTCTGTGAACTACTTTGAACGACCTCATAATTTTGACTTGTTAAAAATATGTAATATAGATGTGTTTTATTTGTAATAGTTCAAATTAATTCTTGATTAGGTCTAATTTATTTATCATATTTTTCAACTACTAATTATTTATGATCATTTTAAATAAACTGGACTTATCACAAATGCATTATACAGATGTGATTTATTTGTAATAAGTCAAACTTAATCTTGATACAGTCCAATTTATTTATATCAGTTTTCAAAAATTGGGACTATTGATAAGTCTAAATTATATGAAATACATGATTTCATACATGTCTTTAAAGCTCTCTTTATTTCCTTTAAGTTTTATTTATTATTTCCATTCTAGGGAAAGGAGAAAAAATATGTTTTTTAAATCACCCCTAATTTATACTACATAGATATAAATGTAAGATTGTGAAAAAACATGTAAAGTACCCCAACATGTCATCTTGGTTCTAGATCAAGAAAAGACAAAACATTTTCCAAACAAGGTCTTTCTATAAATAACTAGCTCCGTCTCCAAAATGGTCATCTTAGAAATTGAGATCAGGAGAGTTGTCAATGAGTGAAATATGAATATGTCCAACTAAAAACTTTGGTCACTAAATATGGGCTTGGTTTTGAGGGATCTTTCATCAATTGATCCAATCCCCAAGAGGAGTAGAGGGGACTAGATGAATATTTTACACTAGAGTCAAAATCAGACAAGAGGTGGACCCCTAAAGGCAAGACATACAAAACTTGATGAAACTATGGAAAGGGTTAGAGGAGTTTACGTAACCCTGGTAGTCTCATATTTTCTTAATGATAGGACTAATGACAATATCAATAACAATAATGGAGAAACATTTCAATTTTTGGTGCTCTACGATCATGGAATTGGAAAGGACTAAAAAACCCCTAGATAGTGATTTTTTAGGGCCAAAAGTCTTAGCTCCACCTTTAAAACTATCAAATAAACTACCTAAAACATTGTTTGGTGAAGAAGTAATAATTATTAGCTCCAATTTATTTTCTTCATCCTCTTTTGGATTTTGAGTAGAAAACATGGCTAGATTAAAATATGTGGAGCCAAAGATACGATGAAGAGATCTAGCCAGGGATCAAGTAAGTGTTTTTAGTTTGAAATCTCTTTTACTTCCCTACATAGTGTTCATCACCCTTAATGTAGACACACACACACACACACACAAAGATAGAGAACCATATACATTAATTAATCAATAAAGTCATATTAAAATGACTAATCCAAAAATTCAAGTCATAAACCTTTTAATGAACTTGAAATGGATGAATAATTGAATAATTATTCTCAATATTCTCAACTTATTTAAATTTGTCTTTAATTAAATAATTTAATTCTAAAAATAGAAAATCAAAAAATAGAGAATAAATGACAGTGACTGAGTAAATTTTTTATGTGGTTCACTAATTGGCTACATCCCTAGGTCCACTCTTTTGAGTGTTATAATCAATGAAAAATCTTAAGAATAATTACTAAACTCTTCTATTTTTTATCACAATAAATCTTCATATCACATAGCCTATATTCCCAAATAGAATATACCTCCACAATTAAAAAGGACATCCCTATTAGGATTTAAGTCTAAAATCCTTATCTGTTTTAAAAGCCAACTCTATTTTTTCATCCTAAAATAGTAAATAATGTACATGTTTATATGTTTGAATGCCTAACCAAGCTGGTTGGGCACAAATATTATTTTACCCAAAGTCTTAAGTTCATCTCCCACTTTTTTTTGCTTGTATGTGCTATGTGGGAATAAAATTCCACATGTTTGGTAGGAAGGTGAGTTATATGTTTTAATTTGAGTCATCCTTCCATGCAAGATAGTCCATGTAGACATGTGATCCCCCTTCTTTTTGCACTACCCATGTGGTAGTCCAAGTGTAGTGGTAAGTTGGTTTAATTTGAAGCCATGTTTAGAGATTGGATGGTTAGAACTAAACCATGAAGAAAATAGACTTCGAATATATAGACATGAGGATTCTTTTGAATAAATATTATCATGATGGGATAATATGGATATGTGAAAATATAAGATTAAAAATATATATTGAGATATCTCAGTGGTAATTAAATAATAATATTTGGAAATTTTTAATGGAAATTGTATGGCTAGGGTATGGTATTATTGGATAGATAGTCCCACATATGCAACCAAAATAATTAGCACAACATATAATATAATTATAATATAAAGAGTAATTAAAATATAATGGCAAAAGAATCCCCTCCATCAAAAGAGTAAGTCAATTCGAGTTGAGGGGCCCCAGTGAGTAAATAGGGGTTCCATTTTGACCTTTACACTTGTCAATGACTGACATAAATAAACTTTTCAATCTCTTTATGTTTTTTCCATGTGTCATCTTTAAATTACGACAATTGTCCTTTCAACATTATACCACATAATCCCTTTCTGAGACCAAACATTCTACAGCACATAAATTTTGCTAATGGACTTGGTTTTTGACCATTTAAAAAGAGCTAAAAAACTCACACCAAACTTTACGTTGTGTGAATAGTCTCTTCAAATCTTAAAGTTACCAAATTGAAACTTTCACAGGGATCCTTTAGATCACTCATCCCTTCACATAGTCTTGGTTTTCTTGTCAATAATAACATCTTCATGCAACTCATGAAGAAATTCAAGAGAAAAATCATCAACATTAGGAACTTGAATACTCTCATCTTGATGCATGATCATATGAGATTCATACAATGTCAATTTTTCCACATTAACCACTAAATAAATTTGCATATAAGAAGGTGAATCCAATCATAAAGCATTTGTACCAATATTTTCCAAAATCTTAAATGGACCATACCTATTTGGTTTTAATTTTTTATCTTCACCTTTCACTCTCTCCTTGCTAATGTGAAGCCAAACTTGATCATCAACATTAAATTGATGATCCAATTAGTGTTTATCATGCCTAGCCTTATTTTTAGCTTAGTTCTTCTCTAACTATTCTTGAACATATTTTTGAATCATCTAAATTCTCTGAATAAACTTTGTAGCCTTCTCAGCATCACTATTTCCATCCACCACTGAGTGAGATTATTTTCCAAAAGAGAATTCCAAAGGAGACTTAGGTAAGTAACCAAAACAATTCTCAAAAAGAGAATTTAAAGTAGAATAATGTAAAGCATGATTATAAGAATGTTTCACATAATATAAATTGTTAGCCCATATTTCAATGGAAATAATGAAGAAATTACATTATGTCAAAATATTTTCACACTAAAAATATTATAGTATAGTATTCAGATAAAAAAATTAGAATGAAAGGTGAAAGCTTAAAAAGCTTCATAGGTGGTTATGGGAACAAACTTTCTCGAGTAACCAGCTTAGTTAACAAAGCAAACTCTAAAACATAATCAAACTCTAAAACATTAAAATTAAACACTTTGGATCATTAAAAATAATCCAACAAACTCCCCCTTCATCCAAATGGGTATATAAATATTGGAGTAAGGAACTGTGAGTCATCCAAGTAGACTCTACTACAACTGAAATTGGTACACTATGCATCCTAGATTCATCCACACCCTAATCGTCCCTGCGCTATAGTAGAACATGAACACACACTATTCAAACACACCAATCCTCACACAAATCTATCCAAAAATTAACTTCCCCTTTTATTATGTATGGCACATCTCAAACTGATGCCCAAAAATTGCCAACATCTTGCATATGCCTTTTATCAACACTAACAATACTAGCAACACAATGTTGACTCGTAGCACACATCACTGATGACTGATCAAAAAACCAATATTCAATATCTTCTCCCCTATTAGGTGAGAGGTGAGAAACTATGAAATAAATAAACCAAGTATAAATCACAGAAATACTCCACATTGAAGATCATAGAAATACTACATATCTAAAATCAAAGTACACAAGCCAAAAAATGCTACTACATCAAATCCCAATCTTGAGCCTAACAGATCACACAAGATGTGTGTGTCATTAGCTCAGAAGAGACAGTCATAAATTGCAAAGTAAGAAACTTCACAATCATCCCATCCATTAGAAGAATAAGTAGAAGAATAGCCAAAAGAAGACCCAAAAAAATAACCAAAATGATTGGAGTGACCAAGAAAGTGTGCTTATACATTTTTTCAATGTCGATAAGAGCTCCATTTGGAAGGGAATTCTATAGAGATATGTCCTATACCACTAAAATTGTAGCATATGGTCTCACATCCACTAGAACTAGAGGAATAATAGCCCCCTGAAGAAGAATGTTTGAGCTTGTGTCCATGTTAATGGTGATGCTCATGCTTTGGAGAATCAGTATGATGTCTATCTTTCGAAGAGCCTAAATGATCTCTACGTCCATAATGATGCTTATGCCTATAAGTGTGCCTATGAGAGTGTTTCCATTTCTATTTTTTAAATTTCTTTGAAGAGTGTTTCCTATTGCTCTCATACAATATATTTCCTATTTTATTATAGTATGCATCCTTAATAAGTTTTTCTTTCTTCTTTACAAAGTATTGCTCATGTTGAGTGAGCAACTCACAAATCAAATTAAAAGTATATTTTTTAAGCTTATCACTAAGTTGTAAAATCTCTAGAATGCTCTTGTAGCTAGGATTAAGACCATTCAAAACAATGAAAATAGGCATTTCATCATTAATTTCCCCCCAGTAGTGACATATTCTTGTTTCAAATTCTTAATATGTGACACATATTCTAAAACATCTTCATCATCAGTGAGTTTAGTGTTGAGCAACTACATAAGGAGACCAATTTTATTTTAAGAATGTTTTTTATCATACAAGTCTTTTCAATATTTCCATGCTTTCCATGATTTAGATTTGATATCTTCGATATGAATTATGACATGTGTATTGCAAGTGGATTTTAATAATGCAATATTTTTCCTGTCATGTTTGTGAGATTTTGCAAGTTTTGTGGCTTCAGTGGGTAATATTGGTTTTTTTTCAACATCTCACAAGTCATTGAAGATTAATGTATTTACATGTTCATTGACCATTCCTTATAATTTTTAGGAGTTAGACGTCCAGTGTTAGAAGTGAGGCTCACAATTTTAGCCATGATGCAAAAATTAAGGAATGTTATTGAGGTTTTGCCTTTACCTTCAAAATAGCTTCCATTTTGAAGGTGTTAATTTCAACTATAAATGCACCTTGATACATCATTTGTTTGCAAAAAAAAACATGTAAGGATACTCCAAAAATTAAATTTGATCATTCCAACCAATCTAAAATGTTGAAAGCCATGAAGATCCCCTGGTCACACGACCACCTTCATAGACAATTAAAGGAACAACTAGTTTTACAAGATTTAGGACTTACACCCTTACATCTCTATATGAAAAAAAAAGATTCTCAAAAGAGAATATTCCTCTAAAATATTCTCCAAAATAATATTGTTTTAAAAATAAAGATTTTAACTCTTGACCTCCCCTTTTCAAACCATTTCACAAAATTAAGCTTTCCAAGTGCTCTATGAGCATTTAAAAGTTTATAAAGGTAATCTTTTATATATGAACTTGATTTTTTTCTCTATGATAATAAAAAAAAATTACTTGAGTGAGTAATTTTTTTTCATGAAAATCATTTCTCCAAGTAAATATCAAATCTTTGAAGCTTTAGGTGGGACCCAGTCAAACCCTAATATTTAACAAACTATATGAAAACTTTGAAAAGTGAAATAATTTATATTTCTAAATATTCGAACACCTTCTTGATAATTTCCAATGCCATAGCTGATCTGAGAATGTTTGTAACTCTTTAGCAACTCCACCGAGCTATATAATATTATATAAGTTTGAATCTTTCACTATTTGTCAATGTTTGAGATTGACAGGAGAGGATTTGGTTGTATAAAACTAATTTTTGATTTATAGAAGTTGTACAATAGCAATTTTTGGCTATACAACTCAATTTATTAGCTTGATTCTTCTCTCATATCCATTTGGAATTGAAAAAAGTCTTTAACAACTCAAGAACAAATTAATAGTTGAGCAGATCAATTTTCATGAAGACGAAAACCATTTTATTCAAACATCAAAAATATATAGATTGAAAAAGCCATATAAATGTAGATAAAAGCTGTAATACTACATATATTGGTTGAATAAAAACTCACATAAGATTTTTGAATTGATAAATGATCCTCAGATGCTTAGAAACATGTCAGAAACTCAATAGATGGATTAAGGGAAGTTTGAATCCATTTCTAAATTTCACAGAGACTTCTAGGTGCAATAAAAGCCATACAAATGACCTTTGAACAAATTTTGGGGTCTAAAAAAATAACTCTGAACCACTTTATGGCTTAAAAATATAATCTTGAATGCTTAATATGGAATTTGGATGCACTACTAGGGAGCAGGAAAAACTTCTCAAATTATGTGGTCATATAAAAATACTTAGCCTATTTTTCCAAATTTACTATAAAACTATTGAAAAATTAAATATTTCAATAATTTTCCAAAGTTTTAACTTTAGACTAACCAAAAAAAATTTGAAGGGCATACCATTTTTTAGAATTCCACATGAATAAATCTTTCACCCCACATACTTTTCATCTTGAATTCACCATGTTTCAACAACCATGCTCTGATACCACTGTTGGCCTAGATTCTAATGGAAACAATGAATATATTACATTATGTCAAAATATTTTCACACAAAAAATAATGTTGTATTGTATTCAGATAAAAGAATTAAAATGAAAGCTGAAATCTTAAAAATCTTCACAAGTGGTTATGGGAACAAATACTCACGAGTAACCAACTTATTTAACAAAGCAAACTCTTAAACATTAAAATTAAACATTTTGGATCATTAAAAAAAATACAACATAAATTTTCATCCCATAATTTATGATGTTTACCAAAATACCCCTTGAATAGCTGTTCCACCATTTCGTTAACCACTTCTATTTTCCCATCAATTTGTGGATGAAAGTCAGTGCTTTTATTTATCTTAGTATCCATAAAGTCCCACAAAATTGACCAAAAGTCATTGATGAATCAAGAATCAGGATCCGATGGATTAGAAGTGGGTAATACTAAATGGATCCAAACATTTTTGAAGAATAAATTAGTAGTGTCCTCATCAGTAACATATCTAGTACAAGGAACCAAAATACATATTTTGTTGAACCTATCAACAATCACATACGTAAAATCATGTTTTCTTCATGACATAGGTAAACCTCCTAAAAAATCCATATAAAAAATTTTCCTAGGATGGTTAGGAATAAGAAGAGGTGTATACAATCCTAAATTTTGATTACTAGGTTTACTTGTAGAACAAAGAATACAACCTTTGATTATATTTAGATACATTTTCTATCATACGAGGCTAACAAAAATATATTTGTAACCATGTAACTATCTTACCAATGCCAAAATGATCTGAAACAAGAGAAGTGTGAGCTTCTTTAATCTTGTGAACACTCTCCTCATGTGGAATACCTATTTTTCCAAGATGATATAACATTCCATTACGCACATGATAGTGAAATGTTTCTACAGATTTACCATTTTTTAAATATTCATAGACATCCTTAAAATCAACATCTATAGCATATTATTCTTTATAGAATTCATTAACAAAAGGACTATGTTTCAAAATATAAGATTCTACAATAGGAGGTTTAGAAATCATATTAGTAACCTTGTTATGTGTTCCCTTCTTATACTTTATAATAAGATGGAACTATTGAAAAAATCCCATCCATCAAAAGTTTTATGACTATTGTAGCTTGGATTGTGATTGAAGATATTGCAAAGGCTAATGATCCATATGCATGATTATCTCTTTGTCCATGAAATAGTGTTTCCACTTTTTCACACTTTGCACCAAAGCATATAACTCTTTATCATAAGTAGGATATTTTTTAATCATACTTGTAATGGTTTCTGAATGAAAACACACTGGTTTTAAGTTATGCATCAATACTTCCCCAATTTCATACCCACTAGCATCAATTTCTATCTTGAAGGATTGTCATAAATCATGAAGTGCATGAACTGAAGTCGTACTTATCTTTTCCTTCAGAGTGTTGAAAGATTTTTCTTGTTTTCCTCCCCACTAAAAGACCTATTTAACACTTTTTCAAGCTTTAAGGGAGATACAATGTAAGAAAAGATAACAATAAATTTCCTCAAGAACAAAATTGCTCCAAGAAAACTCTTATCCTATGTTGCATTATTAGGCCTTGGCCAATTTATTATGGCCAAAACTTTTATAGGGTCTATTTTTAGTGAACCATTCCCTACAACATAGCCTAAATAAACCAAAGATGTTTTTGTAAATTCACATTTTGACATATTTAAAAATAGTTTCTCCTTCTGTAAAGTATCTAAAACTTTTCTGATGTGTTTAAGATGATCTTCCCATGTGTTACTAAATATTAAAATATCATCTAAATAAACAATTATAAAATCATCTAGAAATAGTCTTATCACATCATTCATAACCCACATAAATGTGGAAGGTGCATTACAAAGCCTAAAATGCATAACAAGCCTTTCAAAAAGACCTTGTTTATTTTTAAAATTAGTTTTCAAACTATCACAGTCACTTATTCTTACTTGGTGATAACCACTTCTCAAATATAACTTAGTAAAATACTTTGCATTTTTTAACTGATCTAATAAATCATCAATAAAAGGAAGAGGGTAGTGATTTTTAACTATTATTTTTATTCAAATCTCTAAAGTCCATGCACATCTACCATGTACCATATTTTTTAGGTACCAAGACAACAAACAAGCCACATGGAGAGGTACTTGATCAAATGACACCTTTCTCAAGTAACTCCATCACATCTTTATTTCTTCATTCTCTACTACAGACAACCTATATATGCCAATTTTAGGAAGAGAGGCAACCTGTTGCAATTCAATCTCATGTTGAATTTCCCTCTTTGGAGGTTAACCTTGTGGCTCCTAAGAAACACCATTATAGTTGTAAATAATCTTTACTATCTTAAATTTATGTTTAGGATCACAACCCTATCAGGCCTTAGATTTTTCATCATCCTTGGCTTTCACAACCATGAGAACAAAACTCTTACTTGAGTTTACAAGTCTTTTCATTTATCCTATAGAAACAAGAGTCAAATTGGACTTAACATGATGGGCTCTTTCTATGAATTCAATCCCATATTTTAAAAGCACATATTTATTTTCTTCCGTATAAAAGATTGCCTTTCTATCATATAAGTAACAAATACCCAGAAAAATTACATAAATATCCAAAGGAACCACATCTAATTCTACTTCATCAATGAATTTAGAAGTAATAACAAACCTTAAAGTGCATGTTTTCATGACTTAAAATTTTTTATTGTCACACACCCATCCTAGAGGATATGGTTTTGGATGTTGTTTAGTTTTTATTCTTAAATTTCTAACAACTTATTCAGAAATAAGATTAACTTGTGATCCACTATCAAAAAGAGTGTCTATTTTATTAGGTTTATCTATAACTCTTATGTGTAAAAGCTCATTCCTTTTATTTTCAGAATTCTTAGATTTAGTTTTAGAAGAAGAAGAAACAAGAGAAGGTTCAATCTTAGAAGAGGAAGAAGTTAAACCTTGCAGACCCATGGCAGTCACCTTTGTTTCATCACTAGAATTAGATCCTAGGTCTTGTCTAACCACATCATTACCCTTATTTTTCTTCTTATTCTAGAACCTCTTTGTTTTGAGTTCTGGATGGAGTGTCCAACACTTAGCCTCATCATGATTCTTCTTAAAATGATTACAAAATAGTTTTCCTTCCTCTTTCTTAAACATGTAAGTAGATTTACTCTTACCCTTTCCTTTACCTTTTTCTTTGATTTCAAATGGATTATGAGACTTCTTCACATAGCCTTCCTTAGTCATCTTACCCCTAGCTTCCATATGTATAGCTTGCACACAGATTTCATCAAGGTTAGAATGACTAAACATAAGAATAGTATGCCTCAAATAGCTATGAAAACCTCCAATATACTTCAACAATGTTTATGGACTGTAAATAGGAATGCCTAACATTAATGCCTTCTTTCTAAACTCCTGAGTATATTCTTCACTCTAACCTTTATTTAGTGTTAAAGTTTGCTAATCCATATTATCTTGTTGCATATAACCCAAAGGATAAAATTACTTTCTTAGCTCAAACCCAAAAACATTCCAAGAGGAAATCACCTTACCATGTTTTAGATCCTCTTGAATCTTACTCTCCCGTAAAAGGAGGGTTATAGCACCCATATGGAGAGTAGCCAACTGAATTTTGGCTTCCTCATTGTCAATCTTTTGAATCCTATAATATATCTCAATTTTCTTGACCAAGTTATCCTATTTATCTACACTTAGCTCACCATTATAAATTAGAAAATCAAACTTAATATATAATTTCAAGGATGGGATAGTTTTACTATCTATAAAATAGACTTGGAATATCTAGACATGCATATTCTTATGAATAAGGATTATCATGATGGGATAAGTTGGATATGTAGAAACAGATGAATAAAAAGATATATTGAGATACATTGGTGGCAATTAAATAGGAATATTTGGAAATGTTTAATGCAAATTATATGTCTAGGGTGTGGTATTATTGGCTAGATACTCCCACATCTGCAACCAAAACAATTAGCACAACATATAAGATAATTCTAATATAAAGAGTAATTAAAATATGGTAGTAAAAGACTCCCCTCTGTCAAAAGAGTGAGTTGATTCTGGCTGAGGGCCTCCAATAAGTAAATAATGGGGTCCATTTTGAAATTTACAATTGTCAAAGATAAGAGTAAATTAAATTTCAATCTCTTTATAATTTTTTCATGTGTCATATTTACATTGCAAACTTTTCATTTAACATTCTACCACATCATCCCTTTTCAATACAAAAGTTTCCATAGTGCATAATGCTTGCTAACAGACTTGGTTTCTAACCATTCAAAAAGTGTCAAAAATCTCACACTGAACTCTATGTTGTGTGAATAGTCTCTTCAAATCCTAAATTTATTTGATCAAAACTTTCATGGGGATCCTCTAGATCAATAAATAAACACACAAGTAAAATTTTGAAAAAAATATTAATCTAATAAAACTAGTCATAAAAGCCTTCATGTGTTCATAATCCTTAATAATTTAATTTAAAATATAATAATATTACAAAATCCAATATTATTTTGTATTTAATGCATGGATTATCTCATTGATTTTTTTGGTAAGGAAAAATAGTCCATGCATAAGATTTGATTGGTAATGAGAGTTTATATTTGACACACGTCTTCCATGTTTAAATGATTTAAAATATCATTTACACATTAGAATATAATGTTCGCATCATTATGAACTTAAGCCAAATTTTGGAAGCCTTTAATTTTGCAAGTTCTTAGATGTTATATATACATGTAAAAGATATTTGGAAGTCTCTCAAAATATTTAGAAGATAAATTTTTTTAATAATTTTCTTTTTTTTAAATGACCATTTAAAGTTTTTAGCCACCACCAAATTTTATATAAAAGTATGAAATTAAACATTAAATATTGTATATGCAAGAGCTAAAACCTCACTTATCCATAAAAAATGTTATAAATTGTAATAAATAATTCCTTAGCTACCCATTGTAATTGATATACAATCTCACTGGGGGCATGGATTATTCTTATCTTTTATTTACTCTAAATAGCTTGGTGAAAACTCTTGAACATATCGTTAATGACTCCTCCTATGGTATCCATAAAACTATAAGGATCTTCTCTTATCCTATCAGGTTTGAAGGATTCATCTTCCCTCTCTTGATTAAAGATAAAATGTCTTATCTTTTCTCTATCCTTTTTTTTCAACTCTCAACAATCACATTCTTCCTCTTGACCTTTATTAAGGTGTTACTTTGCTTGTAGAAGTGGAACTTGACTATGGGTTGCTCTTGAATGACCAAGCCCTACCTTACCATTTCTTATGGTTGTAGTTACCTGATCCTTAAGGGGATACTCAAGGTAATTTGTTATTATGTTTATGTTGCATGTTGATATGGCTAGGAAGGTTGTGTTGGCTCATCTATTTGAGTAACTAGAGGGGGTGGTGGAGGAGGTAGATTAACTCTGGGAGATAATGCCTCAATTTCAAGAAAAGTAGAAATGACTTTCCTCCACCTAATAAACTGATTTTGAAATAGTGTATTTATGGTGAATGTAGCCTTTCTAACTTCTTTGGTGATAGAGAGCACTAGGGAGTCTAATTATGAAGCTTGACCAATTGGCTTCCTATCTAGGAGGTCATGTTAGGGGAAGTGGACAATGTGGCAAAAATGGAAGTGGACACTAAGTTTTAAAAATTCACCCTGATGTTATACCCAAGGGTTTGAGGATTGGTTCCACCAAAAAATGAATAGGTCATCAAGGTATTAATCAAATTTTACAAATAGTTGGTAATAGAAGTATAAGTGACTGTAACATTCATAATTTTGGTGGGAATCATAAATATAGTAGTAGGCTAAGATATTGTTTACAAAATAAGTAAAATTATTGATACAATAGTAGCCTAATGCCAGGTTATTGAGCTTAATGAATGTAAAGAATATACACAATCTGTTTCACTAGAAGCATTTGTAAAAAATTACATAGTAGTTAAACAATGTGGAATGCTAGAACTTACAACACTAAGAGGAGTATTAGGAGTACTAGTTGATGTAGTTGCTTGAGGTGGAGAGCTTGGAGGTGTACTTGGGTGTGGGCCTTAATTTTTAGTCTATAATTATGATTGTATCTCTCCTTATACATCTCTTTCTTGGTCTAGTGATGTCTTGGTAGCAACTGAGATATCATCTCCTTTACTAACTTCTCCAAATTAGGGTTTTAAATTTGTTCCCCTTGATTGATTTATTTTCTTAGATAACCATTCACCCTCAAGGCTAGACTTAGTTGTCTCACTTATAAAACAAGAGTCTTCAATTTCTATCCCACATATCCATTTCCCTCTAGTAGTCATCCTTTGTCCTTCTTCCTCATTTTCATATACCTTAATAGGGTTTATTATCCTTGCCAATTTATTTGTGTTCCCTTCTCCTTAGAGTATTATGTAAGTTATTATTTTACTTCCATATTTTATGGAGAAATAGGTGGGGTCTTGGGCTTCCTTACATAGATCATAATTGTATTTTTAGCAGTAGAAGCTAACCCAGTCAAAAGTGAAATGGAAGATGGAGATATAGAAGTGGTAGTAAGTGATGCTAGAATTGGAATGGTAGGCATCACTAGTGGAATGATAGGTGGTGGTGGAATTACTAGAGTAGTCACTACTAGAATGATGATGGGTGGCAAATTAGGCTACCAAATATAAGGTGGCATTATCATTGATGGAATCAAAGGAGAATAAATAATAAGAACTTGAGACAAGAAAGAGGGAAGAGTTACCTATTTTTCTATAGTTAGTGGAGGTAAAGGAAACATAGAAAATATATCAGTTGATCCACTAGGAATTTTAGCCCTTTTTTCCTCAACTCTATGTTTTGGAAAAGATGAAACAACTATATATGCCCGAGAGGCAGAATGAATCCCAATTTTTTCTTCACTATGAGTTGCATGAGATGGGCCAACTTCTCCTTGTGCTTCCTCTCCTATCTAAGAAGGAGGTCCAAGGATGGGTTTCAATCCTTTTGGAATCCTTTATGGTAATGATGGGATCATATTGGATCCTTTGTGTTATTATCATAGATATATTAGTTTTACGCATTCTGATGGCCACCTCAGAGTCATCTTCAACATTATGAATATGCTATCACACTCATAAGATTGATGTCCATATTTGATTCTCACCTTTTTTTCATATTTACTAAGGTGTCCTGTGACATTATCTCTATGATCCTAATGCTTGAAAAGTACCTATTTCAGCTCATAATGAGTCTTGATTTTCCTAAAAACTACTAGGTGCTCCCACCTTTCATTCTACATTTGGCCAATGTTGAGCGGAGTGGGATGGAGTGTTGCTTGCCTTCCTTAGCTCAATATTAATGATATCATACAATTGAGCATTAATTTATTGATTAACCACTTTATGTAGCATAATCCTTGGTAGGTTTAAGGAGTGTGCAAATATACCCTCAATATTGATCCTAGTTTACTTGTGATATACCCAGTAGTCGTCTATCTTTCTAATAGTCTTATTTATATAATTAGAAAGATTGTGGATATTCTTCCCATAGATGGATTGATATACTCTGGGATAAAAGATCTCAATTATCATCTTCATATTCTTCCTAAACCTATGAATATGAAAATTTTTGAGCTCATCACACAACATATTATGAGGGTACTCAGTGGATGGTTTTCAAGGTTGATCATGAGATGCATGTACTATTGTAGTTACTACATCCACCATGTAAGACATCATATAAAAATTCTCATTTAGAGAACTCACAGGATGGGTGAGTTTCAAAATTATCTTAGAGTTAATAATTTTTCCTAAGGCTATATTTTTTTACAAAATTTGGAACTATATATAGCAATGGGACCCTTACCTTATTGATGTAAACAATGGTTGGGAGACCAAATATCCTATTTAGTAAGGCCATTACAATTTTGACCCTTGGCTTAAATGCCATAATACAAATATTAAATGTAGGGAATTGTAGTCTAAAGTTACTTGGGTGACCATCCCATTCCTATAACTTGTTGATCATCTTATTATTATGAAGTCATGCATTCACCATTTCTTTCTTATACGTCATGTCTAGTAGGGGAAGCCTATAATATTTTTTGAAGGCATTCTGACTGATTTACACTATTGGTGTCTTTCTTAATCTAAAATACAAAATATTTCTAGTAAACTTTACATTAAATAACAAATCATACAATAAGTCAATGCAGGGCATTACTGTTAGTTAAATCATTGCATTATGGAAACCAGCTACCTTTATTGCTAATAAGTCATATTATCTCTACATGAAGAGGTAAATTTGATCCTCTACTCTGTAAGGAATGACTAAATTGACCTTGTCCCAAATATTGAATAGTGTTTGATTCATGATTCAAAGGATTTGTATCTAATGTTTTATTTGTGAATCCCTTTGTACTTACAATCGAGTAAGTAGAGGGGCTGGGAATGTGAGATGAGGAATCCATTGGTGTTATTTTCAAACTCCTTACTTTGTGAAAAGTTCATAAATCATTGGTCACAATGGAGTTATAGATTCATAGTATGCACTTGGGCTATAAGTTTGCAATGCTCTGGATAATGTGGAGGCAATGTAAATCGATTAAAAATGGTAGTTCAAAATTTATTGCCTTGGTTACATTGAGCACAAGAAATGAATGAATGAAAGCTCTTCTTAAAGAAAATTAAGTGTAACAATGGCTTTTGATCTTTAATATTTTCATTTGAATATCATGAAATCAACTTCTATGACATTTAAATTCCTTTGTGGCTTCTTCCCCAACTTCTTGAATGCTTAGTCATTCTCAAATGATATATGTTTCCTTTCCACTCTTCCAAACTTGAACTTTGTGTCTTTATTTTTTTTATGTCTCCGAATGACACATGTCTATCTATCTCTATTACATTGATGGTTGAGGTGTAATTTGTTTATAATTTGCTTTATCAGGCATGTGGGTTAGCAAGATAGTGACAAATATCATGATCCTACTTTTCTACTAAAAATTTAAGCTTCAAATACATGTGGATTGTCAAGCTACCAATCTAGTGAGATGGTGACAACTGGTAAGATCTTCATACAAGTTCTTCAACCAACATCATTCCTAGGTCAATGGCTAGTAGGATGATGAAAAGTGGAAATATCTCACTATTCTACCTACGTGGTATCTTTGTACAAGTCCTTCAGCGTACATCACTTTCAAGCCACCTATCCACTGACTTGTTCCTTTTAAATTGATACTCTGGGTGAGTGGAATGTTGTTGTGTGTCCAATATGGGCTCTAGAGTAGTCTAATAAAGGTGTAAGTGCAAAGAATTTTGTTTAAGACAACAAAGATCAACCATCCACTAAATGTAGCAACATGTCAACACTGTTTGTGCTAAAAAATAATAAACTAAAGAAAATATATGTAAGTATTTAAAGTAAATTGAAGTAAAAAAATAAAGCATATAATGTGGCTTAGGCATAACTTCAATCCTTTTAGTCTTGATAAGACCCTATAAATAATGAAAACTTATAGATTGTGTTTGAGCAAATAACTCAAAATTGAGACAATTAAAAAACATTTCTCAAGCATTAGATAAACTCATTTTCATTCATACTTCATCAAAGTTATGTATCATAGACTTCCATTTCAAAATAACTTAAGAGCATGTTTAATCTATATTGGGTACCTATTTGAAAAAAATTAAATATGATGTGTGTGTTTAGGCACACCAATTTTACTGTTGGAGACTTTAAATTTTAGAGTAACTCTCTTAATCATTATTACTATTCTAAACTTTAAAGTTCTATCTATCAACCTAATTATCGAATTATATAGTTTGTGCATATGGAACCTCTTCAACAAATTATTACTTTTGTTTTATTTTTTGTTCAACAAACTTGAAAGTACTAAGTGATTGGTAGGACGAAGGAGGGAAGCATTGGGAACCTCCTTCTTAGAATAAGTTTCCTCAACTAGCTCATGCCATTTCACTCTCTAAACATGATTTTACAATTAAGCACCATGATGATATTGAAAATAACTAGCATACAGATAATCAGGACCCTTTACCAGTTGATGAGGATCTCCCTACTCAAGGAGGGTGGGGAGGGAACTCTCAGTATATTTTGCCTCCTTTACCTCATCACGCCATCATGTTTGTTGTTGTTTCTTAATGGGTTCCTTGTTGGTTGTGAGTTTGCTTATCCTTTTTGGTTGATGTAAACTTGAGTTAGTTTAACCTTGGTATTTATGGCTTTTCAGGTGGCTTTTAGTGGATTTTTCTCTCTTTATGAGGTTTGTTTTAGTTCAATATGATTGTGATTTTAGGGTGTGACTTTTTCACTCATCCATTTTATATGATTAATGATGTATTATATCTTGTATTATTAATGAAAGTGTGTTATTCAATCAAATAAAAAGCATTAAGTGATAGCCCTATCATGTATTTTAAAAAATTGACTAAATAATCATCAAATATATTTTTATATTTTTTATTATTAGCCTATTTGAATGTATTAGGTGATTGGATTATTATGTACGAAAATATAGATTAAATAATGATTACTTTTATATTTTTGATTTGTTTTAATTATTAATTAATTAGAATAGATTAAGCCATAGTTTTAATATTTATATAAAAATTGAGCTAAGAAATCATTATGCATACTTTTGATTTTTTCTTTATTAATTAACTTGAGTGGTCTAAATGATAAATGATAGTACCATGATATATTAAAAATAAAGTAAGGAATCATCATTTTAGAGTATTATTTGATTTTTTATTAATGTACTTAATTCTTTTTTAATTGAGAAGTTCAAATTTAAATGGATGTTAGTATTTCTATCTATGTTTTGAATTACATATCAGTGACTTTAATTCATGAGTAAGCATATATTGAAATCTAAGTGTTCCTTAGGTTAAGAAACGATGACTAGGGGACATCTAATATGTCAATCACTTAGGGCATGATTTTAACTCTATCCATTCAACTACTCATGTCAAATATATTAAAAAAAATTGTAATTTAGTGGATAGTATAAAAACTTATCATCCTCACTAATTGAATTATAACCCTTTCAATTATTCAAATCATTTCAATATTTACAACATGTACAAATAATACAAAATTGAAACATTATCTTTATAACATATAAAAATAATAATAAATGATAAAATTATTATTATGTTTAAATTAACTTAAAAATTATAATATATACAAATAATTATAAACTAAGAATTATCATTATAACATACATAAAAAAATGTAAATTTTCTTAATGATATATTAAAATCCATTTTATGGTTTTTTTTAATATTAATATATTCATTTAATTGACTTAGTAGTGTTTATACCGTGTCCCCACATCAAACCAATTATTTTCAATGTTCAATTACCTTCAAAAAAGTAAATTAACTGGACTCTATTGACTCTACTATTTCTTCAATTAATTTATCTCTTTATCTCCTAATTTGATGGTCACACTTTGTGCCATCTCATTGTCGATTCAAATGTTATCTGAAGAAAAAATAAAAACTAAAAAATTATGGTCAAGAAATATATGAATATTATATGGCACATTAGATTGTCTATTGATTTTTATTTTTGATGGAAAGATAGCCATCCTACTTAACAATCATTTTAGTTCAATTTTAGCATTGTGAAATCTACTAACATTAACTATAGCATGCCCTTTAAATAAAATAAAACCAATCTGAAAGAAAATATGTATTAACATCTGATATCCTATGCTGGCATGTTTGATGCCAAACAAAATTTAAGCAAACCTGAAGTAAGATGAGTAGAGGAAACAAGCTTATTGCATGATGATAAATATGATGTCGTTGGTGTCAAAAGAGAGATGTTAAATCTAAATTTGAGTTATCTAGTGAGTTAACTTCCCCTAATCCTTTATATTCCTCTTCACCATGCTATTGTAATTAGCATGCTAGAATATGCCAGTGGGTGATCTTTTGGTAGGGTGAGCACAAAAGTATTTTGCAAATCAATGACCTTGCTTGTATTCATAAATGAACAAGAAGATGTGCAACAATTACATAATGTATTGAATTGCCTTCTTGTTTGCACTAATTAGTGCAATTACAATAGCATGGTGAAGAAGAATATAAAGAAAGAGTAAGGTGATTATTCTACATAATCATTAACAAACTCTGAGAGCATTTTCTATATGTCTCCATTGTTTTAGAAGAAATCCACCATGATTTTCACCATGTTATTATTATGAACATTGATTTACTTTCAAGTTAATGGAAACTACTTGTAATTTGTGCTCTTTCTTGTCAATGGAGTGCAATAGCACATTCTTCATGCACTATTGAATGGGTATCTAGTTTTATGCTTCTTAATGGTAGTCATTCTGGTCATAAAATTAAACTATTAATTCATTTTTGCATTGTGATTTAAGAATGTTTTATTGATAATATTTTAATGATATCTTGGATTTATGGAGTTAACAGGAGAAGGTGCTTGAAATTTTAATTTTAATACATGTTTTGGAGATCTCAAGGGTCATTTGAATGCTTGCATTAGATTGGTATCAATGAATGCAAATCATTCTTGATAATTTTATTTATCTTATATATTGGTCTTTTACATCCTAAAATGAATGATAACATGACTATTGAAGGAATTTCAAGTGTTGAAGGCCACCACAACACCTTTAATTACATATCAGTGACTTTAATTGAGAAGTTCAATGTTAAATGGATGTTAGTATTTATATCTATGTTTTGAATTACATATTAGTGACTTTAATTGATGAGTAAGCATATATTGAAATCTAAGTGTTCCTTAGGTTAGGAAACGATGACTAGGGGACATCTAATACGTCAGTCACTTAGGGCATGATTTTAACTCTATCCATTCAACTACTCATGTCAAATATATATAGAAATTTGTAATTTAGTGGATAGTATAGAAAATTATCATCCTCACTAATTGAATTATAACCCTTTCAATTATTCAAATCATTTTAATATTTACAACATGTACAAATAATAAAAAATTGAAACATTATCTTTATAACATATAAAAATAATAATAAATGATAAAATTATTATTATGTTTAAATTAACTTAAAAATTATAATATATATACACATAATTATAAACTAAGAATTATCATTATAACATACATTAAAAAAAGTAAATTTTCTTGATGATACATTAAAATCCATTTTATGTTTTTTTTAATATTAATATATTCATTTAATTGACTTAGTAGTGTTTATACCGTGTCCCCACATCAAACCAATTATTTTCAATGTTCAATTACCTTCAAAAAAGTAAATTAACTGGACTCTATTGAATCTACTATTTCTTCAATTAATTTATCTCGTCTCCTAATGTGATGATCACACTTTCTGCCATCTCAATGTCGATTCAAATGTTATCCGAAGAAAAAATATAAAATAAAAAATTATGGTCAAGAAATATATGAAGATTATATGGCATGTTAGATTATCTATTGATTTCTATTTTTAATGGAAGGATAGCCATCCTACTTAACAATCATTTTAGTTCAATTTTAGCGTTGTGAAATCTACTAACATTAACTATAGCATGCCCTTTAAATAAAATAAAACCAATCTAAAAGAAAATATGTATTAACATCGATATCCTGTGCTAGCATGTTCGATGCCAAACAAAATTTAAGCAAACCTGAAGTAAGACGAGCAGAGGAAACAAGCTTATTTAATGATGATAAAGATGATGTCGTTGGTGTGAAAAGAGAGATGTTAAATCTAAATCTGAGTTAGCTAGTGAGTTAACTTCCCCTAGTCCTTTATATTCCTTTTCACCATTCTATTGTAATTAGCATGCTAGAATATGCCAGTAGGTGATCTTTTGGTAGGGTGAGCATAAAAGTATTTTGAAAATCAATGGCCTTGCTTGTATTCATAAATGAACAAGAAGATGTGCAACAATTACATAATGTATTGAATTGCCTTCTGGTTTGCACTAATCAATGCAATTAAAATAGCATGATGAAGAAGAATATAAAGAAAAAGTAAGATGATTATTCTATATAATCATTAACAAACTCTGAGAGCATTTTGTATATGTCTCCCTTGTTTTAGAATAAATCCACCATGATTTTCACCATGTTATTATTATGAACATTAATTTACTTACAAGTTAATGGAAACTACTTGTAATTTGTGCTCTTTCTTGTCAACAAAGTGCAATAGCACATTCTTCATGCACTATTGAATGGGTATCTAGTTTTATGCTTGTTAATGATAGTCATTCTGGTCATAAAATTAAAATATTAATTCATTTTTACATTGTGATTTAAGAATGTTTTATTGATAATATTTTAATGATATCTTGGATTTATGGAGTTAACAAGAGAAGGTGCTTGAAATTTTAATTTTAATACATGTTTTGTAGATCTCAAGGGTCATTTGAATGCAAATCATTCTTGATAATTTTATTTATCTTATATATTGGTCTTTTACATCCTTAAATGAATGATAACATGACTATTGAAGGAATTTCAAGTGTTGAAAGCCACCACAACACCTTTAAATATACATAACTCATCCTAATTATCCCACCCCTATAAATAATATATGTTGTTAAAGATTTTAAGTGTTATTTACTTACAAATGTATGAATATTGTAAATCTGAAATGTGTCTGTAATTGGTCTTTGAAGACTAGCATTGTAATTTCCCCCTTTGGCTCTTAGTTATTAATAATTCCTTTAGAAATGAATATTACAATCACATTCAATCTATTTTTAGTAGTTTGTGTCTGATTCAAAAGCATTTGTTTACTCTATGTGATAAATCTTCCCTAGTGGACTATGAAGGTTTGGTTATGCTTTGGTCAGATCTGTGTGTGCACAAATAATCCTCTAAAGATTAAACTATAGTATCCCTCCTTGTGACCAACCTACCCCATCAGGCAAAGCTAGAAGTATCATGGAACTAACCATACCCCTTATCAGTGTCTTCTAGTCATTGTTTATGTTTAGCCCTTCCAAATGTTAAATGCTTCCCAGGCTATAAAAACATAACTAAGGTTTATCATCTATGTTTACCATCTTTTCTAATGTGCAAGGTTGAATTCTAGAGGTGTACAATTGGTAACCAACAATGTGAATATCTCCAACTAAAAAACTTTGGGCTCTAAATCTGGGCTTGGTCTGGGTGGGAGCTTAGATTGATTGAGCCAATCCCAAGGGGAGTGGAGAGGACCAGATGAACATTTTGCACTAGGGTCAAAATTGGGTAAGAGGTAGACCCCTGAAGCTAAGACAAATAAAGATTGGTGCAACTACGGAAAGGGTTAGAGGAGTTTATACAACCTAGGTAAACTCATTTTTCCTCATCTGAAGGATTAACAATGATATCAATAACAAAAATAGATAAACATTTTGATATGTGATGCTCTACAGTCTTAGATTTGGAGGGAACTAAAAAACCTTTAGCTAGTCCTTTTGTAGAGGCAACAATCTTAACTCCATCTCTAACATTGTCAAAGAAACTACCTGAAACAATGTTTGGAGAAGAAGAATTCATTATTAGCTCCAATCTATTTTCTTCATCCTTGTCTTTATCTTGAATAGAAAACATAGCTAGATTAGAAGCTTTGTTGCCAAAGACACAATGCAAAGATCTAAATCAGGATTGAGCAAGCTATTTCAATTTGGAATCTATTTTATCACCCTTCATAATGCTTATCGCCCTTTGCATTTACCGTCATCTTCATGCATAATTATTACCTTAAAGATATATATAGAGAAAAGAACCATATATATTAATAAAGAAAGTGATCTTAAAATGACTTAAATACACAATAAAAGTTTAAAAAAATTAATAATCTAATAAAACTATTTGTAAAAAACTTCAGACATTTAAAATTCTTTATAATCTAATTTAAAAATATAATAATATTATAAATAACAATATTATTTTTATTCAATGTACGGATTGTCGTATTTTTACATTTTTGTAAGGAAAAATAAGCTATAAATGAGATTTGATTGGCAATGAGAACTTAGATTTGTAAGGTGAAATAAGCTATAAAAGTTTTTGTTGTTTTCAATCTCAGTGGTATGATGGCAAAGCTTTGAAAATTGAAACTAAAAATATAATTGGATAAATTTAATTTAATTTAGATCAAATATTTGTGGTGCGATTGCATAACTTTGAAAATTGAAGCCACAAATATTATTGAATAAATTTAATTTAATCTATTTAAATATTTAATTGAGGTTACAAGTAGTTTATGGTATTAAATAACAAATTATATGAATCTAGTATAATATGAGTGGAAGAAAGATTGTAAAATATATTAAATTTTTTTGTTTATGTTATAGATTTTAATTTTATTATATATTGTTAGAGTTATCTGTACTCATTTTAAATTGTGTTTTTTAAGGGAAGAAATATATATGTGAAATGAGATGTATTTTAATATAAATTTTGTAATTCTTTAAAAAAATAGATTATATATAATTTGTGATTTGTAAAGAATGAGAATTTTATATAATTAATGAGTGCTAACTAAATTTAGAGCTTTAAGGTATTGGGTTTCTGGAAAATGAGAAAAAATGATATGTCATGCACATGGTGTTCAAAATGAGGATGTGAGCATGACTTGAAGGTTTCATTTCGTATAGAATAGCCAACATTTTTACCTTTCATGCACACATGAGTTTAAATCTCATACCAAGTCAATACTTTTTTAAATTATTACATGTAAAGTGTTTATTAAATGATGTTATTTCATTTACAAATCACTAAAAATAGTAAAAAAGTTGTCAGAAATATGTTAAAAACTATTAGAAAAATTTGCATGTGCATGAAATGTGATAGCACGTGTAAATTAATGTTCATATTAATTACAAAAAATAATATTTCCATAGGTGACATCATTTATAGATTATGATTTTTTGAACAAGGCATGAAAGACAATTTTGAATCGGTTTATGTGTCTATATAGACATATATGCAACAACATGGGTGTTTCATTCTCAACCTATGTGATTATTATGCTTTTAAGAGTAAGAAACAAAGTTTTGTAAAGATGAATGTGAAAGGCCAGTTCGACAATGTCTTGGTTCCATCACTTCCCACATGGCCACTCATACCTAAACATGGGGAGGTGGATGAATTTCTCATTACAGCTGAATTTGTGTTACATAAAGCATATAATGTCAATATTAATGATTACTCTGCCACTATTTTTGACACATTGTTTGAGTTGATGTAGAGATCTAAGCAAAGATCAAATGAGCATTTTCAGTTTGAAATCTCTTTTACGGCTCTTCACAGTCTTCATCACCCTTCACGTTTACCATCATCTTCATGAATAATTATTACCCTAAGGGGACACACACACACACACACACACACAAAGGGAGAGCATAGGTCATATATATTAATTAATTAATAAAATTATCTTAGAATGACTTAAACACACAATGAATTTTATTTTTTTAAATAATCTAATAAAATTATTCATAAAAAATTTCACGTATTTATAATTATTAATATTTTAATTTAAAAATATAATAATATTAAGAAATAAATATTATTTGTATTAAATGCATGGATTTTCTCATTGCTACATTTTTGTAAGGTAGAATAAAACTATGGATGAGATTTGATTAGCAGTGAGATCTTATTTTTGAAGCCCATCTTCCCATTTTTAATTGATTTTAAATGTCTTTTATACCTTGGAATATAATGTTCACATCATAATGAACTTAAGCCAAATTTGGGAAGCCATTAATTTTGCAAGTTCTTAAATGTTATATATTCATTAAAGATAATTGAAAGTCTCTTGAAATTTTTACTTGATTTAAAATTAAAATAAAAAAATTAATGACCTTTTAAAAATTATGACCGTCACCAAATTTTCTATAAATGTGTGAAGTTAGACATCAAATATCATATATGCAAGAGTTAAACCCTCACTTATCCATATAAATGTTGTGGTTCTAAGGGCAAGTAAATATTTTTTGAGACCATATTTAAATAATATAATTTATACAAATTTATAATAAATTAAAATTTATATATTAATCATATACATCATTATTATAAATCTAAGTTCATGAAACATATATTTGTATGAAATCGTGTTTAAAATAAAAAGATAAAAAATTGTATTAACATTAAAGGAATATTAATATTACATTAAATATATATATCTAATTAAAATTTACTGTACAAATAAATACATCTCAATGAGTAAAAGACTAACAAGTAAACATTATTATTAAATATCACCATGCAAATCACTATCTCTTTCTAAAACAACTAGACTTTACCTTCCATGCATGATTTAAATAATCAAATTTAATTATAGTTTGCTTTCAGTTTTTAGGATATTGAATTTAGACAGTCAGTTAATAATTATAGTTAGTATTTTGTTTTTAACGAAGCTACTAGCTTTCTTGGATAACAAACAATGCATGAGGAATGCATGTTTATTTATTTTATTTTTAGACACAACAATCCATGTTATATTGTAATCCTTTTTTATATAAGCATGAATAATAATGAAACAGTTTTAACAACTTGAAAATAAAGATTTCTATGTGCTCTATTTTTCCTAAGTTTTTTGCTTAGTTTTTTCTGTTGTTATCTCATAACCTGTGGGTGCAAGCATTTGCTTTAGTTTCATATTTTACATTTGGTACTAAAGCAGGCATTTTATTTTGAATTAAAGCTTTAATGGTTCAAATTTTACCAAAAGTTTATCATGTCAAATTCTAACTTCTTGCCCATTCCAAAATTTGATGGAGATGAGTATGATTATTGGTTCATCAAAATGATAACTTTTTTTATAGGAAAAGGTTTGTGAGAGATTATTGAATTAAGTTATGCAGATCCAGCTGATTGGAGTGCCCTCACAACCAATGATAAAGTAGCTAAGAAGAAGAATGTTCAAGCCTTGTTTCATATTCAAATAGCTCTAGATAAGAGCCTATTTCCAAGAATGGTAAGAGTAAAGACAACTGCGGATGCCTAGAAGACTTTAAAAGAAGTTTACCAAGGTAGTGATCAAGTCAAAGTTGTCAAGTTACAAACATTGAAGATAAAATTCAAGAATTTGAAGTTGAAAAAAGCTGAAAGTGTGATTACCTATTGTGTCTAATTAAAAGGTGTGTTCAATAAGATGGCTACACTTAGTGAAATTGTGAAGAATGATATTTTGATTAAGAAGGTGTTGAGGACTCTCATACCAAGGTGAAACCATGTTGCCATAATCATAGAAGAAAGCAATAATCTATTTACCCTTCAATTTGATCTTTGATGTCTCGTGAAGAAAGATTGATAGATTCATTTGGAGACAAAGATGAGAAAGCTTTTTCCTCCAATGTACAAATCACAAAGAATGAAAATGCCAATAATAACACCAAAATCAATCAAGGCCAAGGTAAAGGTCAAAATTAGAATTACTCAAGAGGAAATAGAGGGTAGAGATGGTTCACAAGGAAGAGGTGGCTTCAAAGGAAGAGGTTGGTTTGATAAAACAAATGTTCAGTGTTACCATTGTAACAGGTATGGCCACTTTGAAAAGGATTATAGATTAAAAGAAGGTAAAAGTGTTTATTATGCTCAGAAAGGTGATGAGAATTCTCTAGATAATTTATTTCTATCTTATGAGAAAGCTGAAAATATTTATAAAGATGTTTGGTATTTAAATTCGGGATGTTCTAACCACATGTTAGGGAATGAAAAGATTTTTTCTATAATGGATGAAATTTTCAAATCCAAGATCAAGCTTGCTGATGATAAAACATTGGAGGTTGTTGCTAAAGGAGCTATGGAAGTCTAAACTAAAGAAGGTATGAAAAGTGTTAAAAGACATTTATTACACTCCATAATTAAAGCATAATCTATTGAGTGATGGGCAATTGTGTGAGATAAATTATAAGGTGGTGTTTGAAAATCAGCAATGCATAATTTATGATAAGAATCAAGGAAATAGGGTGGTTACAGTTGTGCCTATGATAAATAATAGGATGTTCCCATTGAAGATTGGTGAACATAGTAATAGCCTTGCCAATATAGCATATGAGGATACAAGTTGGTTGTGGCATCTCAGGTATGGGAATTTAAATTTTCATAGTTTGAAAATTCTAACATCATTTTGTTAATTATAAACTGCCAAGTCTTGTTATCTATAAATGCATGGTCTGTGAACTAGTTTGAATGACCTCATAATTTGGAATTATTAAAAATATGTAATATAGATGTGTTTTATTTATAATAATTCCAATAGATGTCTAATTTATTTATCATAGTTTTCAACTACTAATTATTTATGATAATTTTAAATAATTTGGACTTATCACAAATACATTATACATAAGTGATTTATTTGTAATAAGTCCAACTTAATCTTGATAAAGTCTAATTTATTTCTATTAGTTTTCAAAAATTTGGACTATTGATAAGTCCAAATTATACGAAATACATGATTTCATATATGTCTTTAATGGTCTCTTTATCTCTTTTAAGTTTTATTTATTATTTCCATTCTAGGGCAAGGAGAAAAAACATGTTTTTTAAATCACCCCTAGTTTATACTAGATAGATATAAATGTAGGAGTGCAAAAAAATATAAAGTACCCTAACATGTCATCTTTGTTTTGGATCAAAAAAATCCAAAACACTTTCCAAACAAGGTCTTTCTATAAATGGCTAGCTCCATCTCCAAAATGGTCATCTTAGAAATAGAGAACGGGAGAGTTGTCAATGAGGGAAATATGAATATGTCCAGCTAAAAACTTTGGTCACTAAATATGGGCTTGGGCTGGAGGGATATTTGATCAATTGATCCAAACCCTAAGAGGAGTAGAGGGGACCAGATGAATGTTTTACACTAGAGTCACAATCACATAAGAGGTGGACCCCTAAAGCTAAGACACACAAAACTCGATGCAACTATGGAAAGGGTTAAAGGAGTTTACATAAACTTGGCAAATTCATATTTCCATAATGATAGGACTAATGACAATAACAATGACAATAATAGAGAAACATTTCAATTTATGATGCTCTATGAATATAGAATAGGAAGAGACTAAAAAACCCCTAGGTAGTGATTTTTAGGGCCAAAAGTCTTAGTTCCACCTTTAACACTATCAAATCAACTACCTAAAACATTGTTTAGTGAAGAATCAATCATTATTATCTCCAATTTATTTTCTTCATCCTATTTTAGATTTTGAGTAGAAAACATGGCTAGATAAAAAGATTTGGAGCCAAACATATAATGCAAAGATCTAAGCAGCAATCAAGTAAGTGTTTTTAGTTCGAAGAAATCACCCTTCATGCTTACCATCATCTTTGTGCATAATTATTACCCTCAGGACACACACACACATGCATGCACACACACACACACACACACACACACACACACACACACACACACACACACACACACACACACACACACACACACACACACACACACACACACACACACACACACACACATGTGCACATATACATAGACATGCACGCACACATATGCACATGCACACACTCACATGCATGCATACACGCACACATGCTCACATGCAAGTACACATATATACACACACACACAAAGATAGAGAATAATATAGATTAATTAATCATTAAAGACATATTAAAATGATTGATCTAAAAATTCAAAATATAAACCTTGTAATGAACTTGAAATGGATGAATAATTGAATAATTAATCTCAATTTTCATTTAATTCATTTCAATTTATCTTTAATTCAATAATTTAATTCTAAAAATAACAAATAAAAAAATAGAGAATAAATGATAGTGACTAAGTAAATTGTTTATGTGGTTTAGTAATTGGCTACATCCCTATGTCCACTCTTTTGAGTGTTCTAATCAATGAAAAATCTTAAGAATAATTACCAAACTCTTCTATTTATGATCACAATAAATCTTCGTATCACATAACCTATATTCCCAAATAGAATATACCTTTACAAGTAAAAAGGACATCCCTGTTATGATTTCACTCTAAAATCCTTCTCTGTTTTAAAATCCAACTCTATTTTTGCATCCCAAAATAATAAATAATGTACATGTTTATATGTTTTAATGCCTAACCAAGCTAGTTGGGCACACATATTATTTTACCCAAAGTCTTAAGTTTATCTCCCACTTTTTTGTGATTGTATGTTCTATGTGGGAACAAAATTCCACATGTTTGGTACGAGGGTGAATTCTATGTTTTAATTTGAGGCATCCTTCCATGCAAGATTGTCCATGTAGACATGTGATCCCCGCTCCATTTTTCACTGCCCATATGGCAGTGCAAGTGTAGTGGTAAGTTGGTTTAATTTGAAGCCATGTTTAGAAATTGGATGGTTAGAACTAAACCATGAATAAAATAGACTTCGAATATATAGACATGCAGATTCTTGTGAATAATGATTATCATGATGGGATAATATAGATATGTGAAAATATATGATTAGAAATATATATATATATATATATATATATATATATATATATATATATATATATATATATATATATATATATATAGAGAGAGAGAGAGAGAGAGAGAGATATCTCAGTGGCAATTAAATAGGAATATTTGTAAATATTTAATGGAAATTATATAGCTAGGGTGTCGTATTATTGGATAGATAGTCCCAAAAATGTAACCAAAACAATTAGCACAACATATAATATAATTCCAGTATAAAGAGTAATTAAAATACATTGGCAAAAGACTCCCCTCCATCAAAAGAGTGAGTCAATTCTAGATGAGGGGCCCCAGATAGTACATAGGGGTTCCATTTCAACCTTTTTGCTTGTCAAAGACCAATGTAAATAAACTTTTCAATATCTTTATATTTTTTCCATGTGTCATATTTATATTATGGCACTTTTCCTTTCAATAGTCTACCACGTCATCCCTTTCTGAGACCAAAATCTCCATAGAAGATAACGTTTGCTAATGGACTTGGTTTTTGACCATTTAAAAAGAGTTAAAAAACTCACACTAAACTTTACGTTGTGTGAATAGTATCTTCAAATCTAGAAGTTATCAAATCAAAACTTTCATGGGGATCCATCAGATCACTCTACCTCATTGAGAGATTTTGGACCTCCAAAATTTGACTTAATTATCAACCAAGTGAAAGTATTTTTTCCTCACCTTTCTGATTTCCATCTATTTAACCTTGTTTAAATGCATTCCTTTCAAATGAACATGAATATATTCAACATCATCCCTTCACATAATCTTGGTTTTCCTGTCAATAATAACATCTTCATGCAACTCATGAAAAAATTCAAGAAAAAAATCATCAAAATAAGGAACTTGAAGACTCTCACCTTGATCCATGATCATAGGAGATTCATACAATTTCAATTTGTTCCACATCAACCACTAAATAAATTTTCATATAAGAAGGCAAATACAATTAGAAAGCATTGTATCAATATTTTCCAAAATCCTAAATAGAACATACCTATTTGGTTTTAATTGTTTATCTTCACCTTTCACTCTTTCCTTGCTAATGTGATGCCAAAATTGATTACCAACTTTAAATTGATGATCAAATTAGTGTTTATCATGCCTAGCCTTATATTTAGCTTGGCTCTTCTCTAACTATTCTTGAACATATTTTTGAATCATTTAAATTCTCTGAATAAACTTTTTAACATTCACGGCCTCACTATTTCCATCCATCACTGAGTCAGATTGTTTTCCAAAAGATAAGTCCAAAGGAGACTTAGGTAAATAAACAAAACAAGTCACAAAAGGAGAATTTAAAGTAGAAGAATGTAAAGCATGATTATAAGAATGTTTCACATAATATAAATTATTAGCCCAGATTTCAATGGAAATAATGAATAAATTACATTATGTTAAAATATTTTCACACTAAAAATAATTTTTTATTGTATTCAGATGGAAAATTTATAATGAAAGGTGAAGTCTTAAAAATATCTATGGGTGGTTATGGGAACAAACTTTATCAAGTAACCAACTTATTTAACAAAGCAAACTCTAAAACATAAACAAACTCTAAAACATTAAAATTAAACACTTTGGATCATTAAAAATAATCCAACAAACTCCCCCTTAATCCAAATGGGTATAGAAAGACTAAAGCAAGGAACTGTGAGTCATCCAATTAGACTCTACAGTAACTACAATTAGTACACTATGCATCCTAGATTGATCCACACCCTGATCATCCCTACACAGTAGTAGAACATGATCACACAATTCAACTACATAAATCCTCACAAAAAATCTTTCCAACAAGTGACTTCCCCATGTATTATGTATGACACATCTCAAACTGATTCCCAACAATTGACAACATCTCCCATAGGCCTTTCCTCAACACTAACAATGCTAACAATATAATGCTGACTCATACCGCACATCACTGATGACTGATCAAAAAACCAATATTCAATATCTTGTCCCCCTATTAGGTGAGAGGTGAGAAATCATGAAATAAATAAACCAAGTGTAAACCACTAAAATACTTCACATCAAAGATCATAAAAACACTACATCTATGAAATCAAAGTACACAAGGCAAAAAATGCTATTACATCAAATCTCAGTCTTGACCCTAACTGATCACACAAGATGGGTGTGTCATTAGCTTAGAATAGATAGTCATCAATTGCAAAGAAAGAAACTTCGTAATCATCCCATCTATCAGAAGAATAGCTAGAAGAAGACCTAGAAGAATGACCAGAATGACAGGAGTGACCAACAAAGTGTGCTTTTAACTTTTTTCTATGTCGAGAAGAGATCTATTTGGAAGGCCATTCTATAGAGATATGTCCTATACCACCAAAATTGTAGAATATGGTCTCACGTCCACTAGAACTAGAGGAATAATAGCCACCTGAAGAAGAATGTTTGTGCTTGTGCTTGTGTCCATGTTAATGGTGATGCTCATGGTTTGGAGAACCAATATGATGTCTATGTTTCAAAGAGCCTAAATGACCTCTACATCCAGAATGATGCTTATGCATAGAAGTGTGCCTATGAGAGTGTTTCTATTTCTATTTATTAAAGTGCTTTAAAGAGTCTTTCATATTGGTCTCATATAATAGATTTCTTGTTTTGGTATAGTATGCATCCTCAGTAAGTTTTTCTTTCTTCTTTAAAAATTGTTTCTCATGTTGAGAGAGCAACTCACACATCGAATTAAAAGTAGATTTTTTAAGCTTGTCACTAAGCTGTAAAATGTCTAGAAAGATCTTGTAGCTAGGATTAAGACCATTCAAAACAATGTAAATGAATATTTAATCATAAAATTTCCCCCAGTAGTGACATATTCTTAATGTGTGACACATATTCTAAAACATCTTCATCATCAGTGAGTTTAGTGTTGAGCAACTACATAAGGAGATTAATTTTCTTGTAAGTAAGTTGTTTATCATACAAGTCTTTTAAAGATTTCCATGATTTTTATGCCTTAGATTTAATATGAAATATGACTTGTGCATTGCAAGTGGATTTTAAAAATGCAAGAGTTTGCTTATCATGTTTTTGAATCCTGCAAGTTTTGCAGCTTCAGTGGGTAATGTTGGTTGTTTTTAAACAACATCCCACAAGTCATTGAAGATTAATGTATTTCATGTTCATTGACCATTCCTTATAATTTTTAGGAGTTAGACATCCAATGTCAGAAATGAGGCTCATAATTTTAACCATGATGCAAAAATTAGGGACTACTATCAAGGTTTTGCCTTTACCTTCAAAATAGCTTCCATTTTATAAATGATCTTGGGACTTATAGTGAACTTGCATTTTGAAGGTGTCAATTTCAACTGAAAATGTACCTTGATACATCATTTGTTTGAAAAAAAAATATAAGGATACTCGAAAAGTAAATTTAATCATTCTAATGAATCTAAAATGTTGAAAACCATGAGGATCATCTGGTCACATGACCACCTTCCCAGACAATTAAAGGAACAACTAGTGTTGCAAGAATTAGGACTTACACCCTTATGTCTCCATATGAAAAAAAAGATTATCAAAAGATAATATTCCTCTAAAATATTCTCCAAAAATAATATGTTTCAAAAATAAATATTTGAACTCTTGACCTCCCCTTTTCAAACCACTTCACAAATTTAAGCTTTCCAAGTGCTCTATGAGCATTTAAAAGTTTATAAAGAAAATATTTTCTATATGAACTTGATTTTTTTGGTCTATGATAATAGATAAATATTACTTGAATGAGTAATTTTTAATTTTTTTCATGAAAATCATTTCTCCAAGTAAATATCAAATCTTTAAAGCTTTAGGTGGGACCTAATCAAACCCTAATATTTAACAAACTATATGAAAACTTTACAAAGTGAAATAATTTATATTTCTCAATATTCTAACACCTCCCTGAGAATTTCCAATGCCATAATTGATCTGAGAATGTTTGTAAATATTTAACAACTCCACCAAGCTATACAAGATTTACAAGTTTGAATCTTTCACTATTTGACAATGTTCGAGACTAACAGAAGAGGATTTGGTTGTATAAAACTGATTTTTTATTCATGGAAGCTATATAATAGCAATTTTGGGCCGTATAACTCAATTTATCACCTTGATTCTCCTCTCAGATTCATTTGGAATTAAAAAAGCCTTCAGGAACTCAAGAATAAATTAATAGCTGAGCAGATCACTTTTCATGAAGATGAAAACAATTTTATTCAAACATAGGAAATATATAGATTGAAAAATCCATATAAATGTAGATGCGAGTTCTACTACTACATATGTTGCTTGAAAAAAAACTCACATAAGATTTTTTAATTGACAAATGATCCTCAGATGCTTAGAAACATGTTAGAAACTCAATAGATGGATTGAGGGAAGTTTAGATCCATTTTTACTTTTCACAAAGATTTCTAGGTGCAATATAAGCCATACAAATGACTGTTGAACAAACTTTGGCGTTTGAAAAAACAAATATGAATCACTTTATTCCTTAAAAATCCAATCTTGAATGCTCAAGATGGAATTTGGATGCACTACTAAGGAGCAACAAAGCTTATCCAATTATATGGCCATACAAAACTACTTAGCCTATTTTTCCAAATTTACTATAAAACTATTGAAAAATTAAATCTTTCAATAATTTTCCAAAGTCTCAACTTTAGACTAACCAAAAAAATTGTGAAGGGCATACCATTTTTTGGAATTCCACATCAATAAAACTTTCACCCCACATACTTTTCATCTTGAATTCACCATGCTTTAACAACCATGCTTTGATACCACTGTTGGCCTAGATTCCAACAGAAACAATGAAGAAATTACATTATGTAAAAATATTTTCACACCAAAAATAATTTTTTATTTGTATTTAGATTAAAAAATTACAATGAAAGGTGAAATCTTAAAAATTTTCACGGATGGTTATGGGAATAAACTTTCTCAAGTAACCAACTTATTTAACAAAGCAAACTCTAAAACATTAAAATTAAATATTTTGGATCATTAAAAATAATCTAACATAAATGTTCATCCCATAATTTATGATGTTTACCATAATACCCCCTGAATAGATTTTCCACCATTTGGTTGACCACTTTTATCTTCCCATCAGTTTGTGGATGAAAGGCAGTGATTTTCTTTATCTGAATATCCATCAAGTCCCACAAAACTGACCAAAAATCACTGATGAATCAAGAATCATGATCAGATAGATTAGAAGTCGGTAATCATAAATGGATCCAAACATTTTTAAATAATAAATGAGTAGTGTCCTCACTAGTAACATATCTAGTACAAGGAAGCAAAATTTATATTTTGTTGAACGTATCCACAATCACATACATATAATCATGTTTTCTTCATGACATAGGTAAACCTCCTAAAAAATCAATAAAAATACTTTTCCAAGGATGGTTAGGAACAAGAAGAGGTGTATACAATCCTAATTTCTAATTACTAGGTTTACTTGTAGAACAAAGAATACAACCTTTGATATATTTAGCTACATTTTCTATCATATGAGGCTAATAAAAATATATTTGTAACTGTGTAACTATCTTACCAATGCCAAAATATTTTGAAACAAGAGAAGTGTGAGCTTCTCTAATCATGTGAACTCT
>JARHVA010002552.1:1735000-1750000 GCA_037957365.1 Torreya grandis | reverse complement strand
TAAAATATGTCTAACGCATGACTTCCCCCTGTATTATGTATGGCACATTTCCAAATGATGCCCAACTATTGCCAACATCTCCCATAGGCCTTTGCTAGACACTAACAATGCTAGTAACACAATGCTAACTCATACCACACATCACTGATTAAAAAACCAATATTCAATATCTTCTCCCCCTATTAGGTGAGAAGTGAGAAGCCATGAAATAAATAAACCAAGTATAAATAAATAAAATACTCCACATCTAACATCATAAAAACACTACATCTATGAAATACAATTACACAAGCCAAAAAATGCTACTACATCAAATCCCAATCTTGAGCATAGCAGATCACACAAGATGGATGTATCATTAGCTCAGAAGAGATAGTGATCAATTGCAAATCAAGAGACTTCACAATCATCCCATCCATTAGAATAAGTAGAAGAATATCCAAAAGAAGACCTAGAAGAATGACTAGAGTGACCAACAAAGTGTGCTTCTAATTTTTTCAGTGTAGAGAAGAGCTCCATTTGGAAGGGCATTCTATAGAGATATGTCCTATACCACCAAAATTGTAGCATATGGTCTCACATCCACTAGAACTAGAGGAATAATAGCCACCTGAAGAAGAATGTTTGTGCTTGTGCTTGTGTCCATGTTAATGGTGATGGTCATGCTTTGGAGAACCAATATGATGTCTATGTTTCAAAGAGCCTAAATGATCTCCATGTCTAGAATGATGCTTATGCCTAGAAGTGTGCATGTGAGAGTGTTTTTGTTTCTGAAAGTGCTTTGAAGAGTGTTTCCTATTGGTTTCATACACTAGATTTATTATTTTGGTATAGTATGCATCCTCGGTAAGTTTTTCTTTGTTCTTTACAAATTGTTGCTCATGTTGAATGAACAACTCACAAATTGAATTAAAAGTAAATTTGTTAAGGTTATCACTAACCTGTAAAATCTCTAGAAACCTCCTGTAGTTAGGATTAAGACCATTCAATATAATGAAAATGAGAATTTCATCCTCAATTTTCCACCCAATAGTGGCATATTCTTTTTTCAAATTCTTAATGTGTGACACATATTCTAAAACATCTTCGTCATCAGTGAGTTTAGTGTTGAGCAACTACATAAGGAGATCAATTTTATTGTAAGCAAGTTATTTATGATACAAGTCTTTTAAAGATCTCCTTGCTTTCCATGCTTTATATTTGATATCTTCGATATGAATTATGACTTGTGCACTACAAGTGGATTTTAATAATGCAAGAGTTTCCCTGTCATGTTTATAAAATTTTGAATGTTTTGTGGCTTCAGTGGGAAATGTTTTTGTTTTTCAACAACATCCCACAAGTCATTGAATATTAATGTATTTCCATGTTCATTGACCATTCCTTATAATTTTTAGGAGTTAGACATCAAGTGTCAAAAATGAGGCTCACAATTTTAGCCATGATGCAAAAGTAAGGAATGTTATTGAGGTTTTGCCTTTACCTTCAAAATAGCTTCCATTATATATATGATCTTGGGAGTTGTAGTGAACTTACATTTTGAAGGTGTCAATTTCAACTGAAAATGCACCTTGATACATCATTTGTTTGAAAAAAATCATATAAGGATACTCCAAAAATTATATTTGATCATTCCAATGAATCTAAAATGTTAAAAACCATGAAGATCACCTGGTCACACGACCACCTTCCTAGATAATTAAAGTAACAACTAGTGTTACAAGAATTAGAACTTACACACTTATGTCTCCATATAAAAAAAAGATTTTCAAAAGTGAATATTCCTCTAAAATATTATCTAAAAATAATATTGTTTCAAAAATAAAGATTTGAACTCTTGACCTCCCCTTTTCAAACCATTTCACAAAATTAATCTTTCCAAGTGCTCTATGAGCATTTAAAAGTTTATAAAGATAAGATTTTATATATGAAACTGATTTTTTAGCTCTATGATGATAAAAAAATATTACTTGAATGAGTATTTTTTTTCATGAAAATCATCTCTCCAAGTAAATATCAAATCTTTGAAGTTTTATGTGGGACCTAGTCAAACCCTAATATTTAAATAACTATATGAAAACTTTGAAAAGTGAAATAATTTATATTTCTCAATATTACAACACCTTCCTAAGAATTTCCAATGCCATAGCTGATCTGAGAATGTTTGTAACTCTTTATCAACTCCACCAAGCTATACAAGATTATACAAGTTTGAATCTTTCACTTTTTGACAATGTTTGAGACTGACAGGAGAGGATTTTGTTGTATAAAACTAATTTTTGATTCATGGAGGTTATAAAATAGCAATTTTGGGCTATACAACTCAATTTATCAGCTTGATTCTCCTCTCAGATATATATGGAATTGAAAAAAGTCTTTAGGAACTCAAGAACAAATTAATAGTTGAATAGATCAATTTTCATGAAGATGAAAACCATTTTATTCAAACATTGGAAATAAATAGATTGAAAAATCCATATAAATGTAGATATAGGTTGTACGACTACATATAGTTCTTGAAAAAAAAACTCACATAAGCTTTTTGAATTGATAAATGATCATCAGATGCTTAGAAACATGTCACAAACTTAATAGATGGATTAAGGGAAGTTTGGATCCATGTTTAAATTTCACAGAGACTTCCAGGTGTAATAAAATCCATACAAATGACCATTGAACAATTTTTTGGGTTTGAAAAAACAACTTTGAATCACTTTTTGGCTTAAAAATTCAATCTTGAATGCTTAATATGGAATTTGGATGTACTACTAGGGAGCAGGAAAAGCTTCTCCAATTATATGGTTGTACAAAAATACTTAGCCTATTTTCCAAATATACTATAAAACTAATGAAAAATTAAATATTTCAATAATTTTCCAAAGTTTCACCTTTAGACTAACAAAAAAAATTTGAAGGGCGTATCATTTTTTAGAATTCCACATTAATAAATCTTTCACCCCACATACTTTTTGCCTTGAATTCACCATGCTTCAACAACCATGCTCTAATACCACTGTTGGCCTAGATTCCAATGAAAACAATGAAGAAATTACATTATGTCAAAATATTTTCACACCAAAAATATTGTTGTATTGTATTAAAATAAAATAATTAAAATAAAAGATGAAAGATTAAAAATCTTCATGGGTGGTTATGGGAACAAATATTCTTGAGTAACCATCTTATTTAATAAAGTAAACTCTAAAACATTAAAATTAAACACTTTGGATCATTAAAAATAATCCAACATAAATGTTCATCCCATAATTTATGATGTTTACCAAAATACCCCCTGAATAGATGTTCCACCATTTGGTTAACCACTTCTAATTTTCCATTAGTTTGTGGATGAAAGTCAGTGCTTTTCTTTATCTTAGTATCCATCAAGTCCCACAAAACTAACCAAAAATCATTGATGAATCAAGAATCAGTATCAGATGGATTAGAAGTGGGTAATCCTAAATGGATCCAAACATTTTTGAAGAATAAATTAGTAGTGTCCTCACCAATAATATATCTAGTACAAGGAACCAAAAAACATATTTTGTTGAACCTATCCACAATCACATATGTAAAATCATGTTTTCTTCATGACATAGGTAGAGCTCCTACAAAATCCATAGATATACTTTTCCTATGATGGTTAGGAATAGGAAGAGGTGTATATAATCCTACATTTTGATTACTAGGTTTACTTGTAGAACAAAGAATACAACCTTTGATATATTGAGATACATTTTCTATCATACGAGGCTAATAAAAATATATTTGTAATTGTGTAACTATCTTACCAATGCCAAAATGATCTAAAAAAAGAGAAGTGTGAGCTTCTCTAATCATGTGAACACTCTCATCCTATGGAATACCTATTTTTCCAAGATGATATAACATTCCATTATGCACATGATAGTCAAATGCTTCTACTGATTTACAATTTTTTAAATCTTCATAGACATCCTTAAAATCAACATCTCTAGCATATTGTTATTTATATATTTCATTAACAAAAGGACTATGTTTCAAAATAGTAGATTTTATAATAGGAGGTCTAGAAATCATATTAGTAACCTTGTTATGTGTTCCCTTTTTAAACTTTATAACAACATGGAACTATTGAAGAAATCCCATCCATTAAAAGTTTTGTGACTATTATAGCTTGGATTGTGATTGAAGATATTGCTAAGAATAATGATCCATATGCATGATTATCTCTTTCCCCATGAAATAATGTTTCCACTTTTTCAGACTCTGCACCAAAGCATAGAGCTCTTTATCATAAGTAGGATATTTTTTATCATACTTGTAATGGTTTGTGAATGAAAATACACTAGTTTTGAGTTATGCATCAATAATTCCCCCATTTCATACCCACTAGAATCAATTTCTCTCTTGAAAGATTGTCATAAATCAAGAAGTTCATGAACTAAAGTCACACTTATCTTTTCCTTTAGAGTGTTGAAAGATTTTTCTTGTTTTCCTCCCCATTAAAAGACTTGTTCAACACTTTTTCAAGATTTAAGGGATATGTAATGTAAGAAAATCTAGCAATAAATTTCCTCAAGAACAAAATTATTCCAATAAAACTCTTATCCTATGTTGCATTATTAGGCCTTGGCCAATTTACTATGGCCAAAACTTTTATAGGGTCTATTTTTAGTGAACCATTCCCTACAACATAGCCTAAATAAACTAAATATGTTTTTGTAAATTCACATTTTGACATATTTAGAAATAGTTTCTCCTTCTGTAAAGTATCTAAAACTTTTATGATGTGTTTAAGATGATCTTCCCATGTGTTACTAAATATTAAAATATCATCTAAGTAAATAATTATAAAATCATCTAGAAATAGTCTTATCACATCATTCATAACCCGCATAAATGTGGAAGGTGTATTACAAAGCCAAAAAGGCATAACAAGCCATTCAAAAAGACCTTGCTTAGTTTTAAAATAAGTTTTTAAACTATCACAGTCACTTATTCTTACTTGGTGATAACCACTTCTCAAATATAACTTAGTAAAATACTTTGCATTTTTTAACTAATCTAATAAATCATCAATAAAAGGAAGAGGGTAGTGATTTTCAACTATTATTTTATTCAAATCTCTAAAGTCCATGCACATCTACCATGTACCATCTTTTTTAGGTACCAAGACAATAGAGAAACCACATGGAGAGGTACTTGATCAAATGACACCTTTCTCAAGTAACTCCATCACTTTTTTATTTCTTCATTCTCTACTACAGACAACATATATATGTCAATTTTAGGAAGAGAGGCATCATGTTGCAATTCAATCTCCTATTGAATTTTCTTCTTTGGAGGTAAACCTTGTGGCTCCTAAAAAACACCATTATAGTTGTAAATAATCTTTGTTATCTTAAATTTATGTTTAGGATCACAACCCTATCAGGGCTTAGATTTTTCATCGTCTTAGGCTTTCACAACCATGAGAACAAAACTCTTACTTGAGTTTACAAGTCTTTTCATTTATCCTATAGAAACAAGAGTCAAATTGGCCTTAACATGATGGGCTCTTACTATGAATTGAATCCAATATTTTACAATCACATATTTGTTCTCTTCCCTACAAAAGATTGCCTTTCTATCATATAAGTAAGGAAAACCCAAAAAAAAATCCATAAATATCGAAAGGAACCACATCTAATTCTACTTCATCAATGAATTTAGAAGTAATAACAAACCTTAAAGTGCATGTTTTCATGACTTAAAATTTTTTATTGTCACACACCCATCCTAGAGGATATGGTTTTGGATGTAGTTTAGTTTTGATTCCTAAATTTCTAACAACCTCTTCAGAAATAATATTAGCTTATGATCCACTATTAAAAAGAGTGTCTATTTTATTATGTTTAGCTATAGCTCTTATGTGTAAAATCTCATTCCTTTTATTTTTATAATTCTTAGATATATTTTTATAAGAAGAAGAAATAAGAGAAGGTTCAATGTTAGAAGAGGAAGAAGTTAAACCTTGCAGACCCATGGTAGTCACCTTTGTTTCATCACTATAATCGGATCCCAAGTCTTGTTAAACCACATCATTAGCCTTATTTTTATTCTTATTCCGGAACCTATTTGTTTTGAGTTCTGGATGGAGTGTCCAACACTTAGCCTCGTCATGATTCTTCTTAAAATGATTACAAAATAGTTTTCCTTCCTCTTTCTTAACCATGTAAGTAGATTTACTCTTACCATTTCCTTTACCTTTGTCTTTGCTTTCAAATGGCTTATGAGACTTCTTCACATAGCCTTCCTTAGTCATCTTACCCTTCACTTCCATATGGATAGCTTGCACACAGATTTCATTGAGGTTAGAATGACTAAACATAAGAATAATATGCCTCAAATAGCTATGAAAACCTCCAATATACTTCAGCAATGTTTCTGTACTATAAATAAGAATGCCTAACATTAATGCCTTCTTTTTAAACTCCTAAGTATAGTCTTCACTCTAACCTTTATTTTGTGTTAATGTTTGCTAATCCATATTATCTCCTTGCATATAACCCAAAGGATCAAACTACTTTCTTAGCTCAGACCCAAAATCATTCCAAGAGGAAATCACCTTACCATGTTATTTTAGATCCTTTTGAATTTTACTCTCCCATAAAATGAGTGTTATGCCACCTATATGGAGAGTAGCCAACTTAATTTTGGCTTCTTCACTGTCAATCTTCTAAATCCTGTAATATATCTCAATCTACTTGACCAAGTTATCCAATTTATCTACACTTAGCTCACCATTATTAATTGATAAATCAAATTTAACATATAATTTCATGTGTGGTATAGTTTTACTATCTATATAATAAGAGCCATTCTTGGAAGGTGAAAGAGGAGTTTCTTCTCCTTCAATTTTATCTTCCTTTGCTATTTCATTCATACATTTCCTTAACCATGGTGTTCATACTAAGGAAAGCATATTGGAAGTCTGCGTTAGACATCTTAGATCCCATACTCTATTGTTGGATTCCATGTCTTTCACCAATTTTAGATTTAAAATTTTCAAGTTCTCCTTTACCACACCTTAATTTAGATTTGGTTAATATACAATACTATACTATAATGCCAAAAAATGTTAAATAGCCTTGATCACTAGCTTTAATACCAAATTAATCCAAAAATTTTAAGTTGTAAACTTTGCAATGAACTTGAAATGGATGAATAAATAACTAATTAATATCAATTCTCCCTTAACTTATTTAAAATTATCATTAATATAATAATTTATTTCTAGAAATAAAAAATAGAGAATAAATGATAGTGACTTAGGAAATTGTTTACGAGGTTCACCAATTGGCTACTTCCCTGGGTCTACTCTTCTAAATATTTTGATCAATTAAAATTCTTGATAATGCTAATAAAACCCTTCTGAGTGTGATCATAATAAATATTTGTATCATATAACCTATATTCCTAAGCAAAATAGACTTCTACAGTTGAAAAGGATGTCCCTATGATGATTGCACTCCAAAAAACTTTCTATGTTTTAAAAGCCAAATCTATTTTTGCATCCCCCAAATAACTAATAATGTAGATTCTTATATGTTTCAATGCCTAACCGAGTTGATTGGGCACATATATTATGTTACCTGACGTCTCAGGTTTAGCTCCTATTTTTTTGTGCTTGTATGTGTTATATGGGAACAAAATCCCACATGCTTAGGAGGAAGGTAAGTTCTATGTTTTAATTTGAGGCATCATTCCATATAAGTTGGTCCATCTAAACATGCAATCTCCCCTCCTTTCATGTTGTGCATGTGACAGTCCATGCGTAGTGATAAGTTGGTTTAATTCAAAGTAATGATTGGAGATTTGATAGATAGAACTAAACCATGAATAAAATAGACTTGGAATATTTAGACAAGCAGATTCTTGTAAATAAGGATTATCATGATGGGATAACATGGATATATAGAAACATATGAATAAATAGATATATTGAGATACCTCGGTGGCAATTAAATAGGAATATTTGGAAATGTTTAATGGAAATTATATGGCTAGGGTGTGGTATTATTGGCTAGATAGTCCCACATCTGCAACCAAAATAATTAACACATCATATAAGATAATTCCAATATAAAGAGTAATTAAAATATGGTAGTAAAAGACTCCCCTCTGTCAAAAAACTAAGTTGATTCTAGTTGAGGGCCTCCAATAAGTAAATAATGGGGTCCATTTTGACCTTTACAATTGTCGAAGACAAGAGTAAATAAAATTTCAATCTCTTTATAATTTTTTCATGTGTCATATTTACATTGCAAACTTGTCCTTTCAACATTCTACCACATCATCTCTTTTCGATACCAAACATTCCATAGTGCATAATGTTTGCTAACAGACTTCCTTTCTGACCATTCAAAAAGTGTCAAAAATCTCACACTGAACTCTATGTTATGTGAATAGTCTCTTCAAATCCTAAAGTTATTTGATTGAAACTTTCATGGGGATCCTCTAGATCAATAACTTAAACACACAAGTAAAATTTTGAAAACAATAATAATCTAATAAAACTAGTCGTAAAAGCCTTCATATATTCATAATCCTTAATAATTTAATTAAAAATATAATAATATTACAAAAATCAATATTATTTGTATTTAATGCATGGATTCTCTCATTGCTTTTTTTTAAGGCAAAATAGGCCATGCATTTTTGTAAGGCAAAATAGGCCATGCATAAGATTTGATTGGTAATGAGAGTTGATATTTGAGACATGTCTTCCATGTTTAAATGATTTAAAATATCATTTACACATTAGAATATAATGTTCACGTCACTATGAACTTAAGCCAATTTTGAGAAGCCTTTAATTTTACAAGTTCTTAGATGTTATATATACATGTAACAGATATTTGGAAGTCTCTTAAAATATTCAGAAGATAATTTTTTTTAATAATTTAAAAAAAAAATAACTACCATTTAAAGTTTTTAGCCGCCACCAAATTTTATATAAACGTATAAAATTAGACATTAAATATTGTATATACAAGAGCTAAAACCTCACTTATCCATAAAAATTTTATAAATTATAATAAATAATTTCTTGGCTACCCATTATAATTGATATACAATCTCACTGAGGGCATGGATTATTCTTCTTTTCTTTACTCTAAATATCTTGGTAAAAACTCTTGAATGTCTCCTTAATGACACCTCCTATGGTATCTATAAAACTATAAGGATCTTATCTTATCCTATCAGGGTCTGAAGGATTCATCTTCCCCCTCTTGGTTAAGGATAAAATGTCTTATCTTTTCTCTATCTTTTTTGTTTTCAACTCTCAACAATCACATTATTCCTCTTGACCTTTCTTAAGGTGTTTTTTTCTTATAGAAGTGGAACTTGACTGTGGGTTGCTCTTGGATGACCAAGTCCTATTTTACCATTTCTTCTTGTTATAGTTACCTGATCCATAAGGGGATACGCGAGGTAATTTTTTACTATGTTTATGTCGCATTTTGATCTAGCTAGGAAGGTTTTGTTGGCTCATCTCTTTGAGTAACTAGAGGGGGTGGTGGAGGAGGTAGCATAACTCTAGGAGATAATACCTCAATTTCAAGAAAAGTAGCAATGACTTTCCTTCACCTAATAATCTAATTTTGAACTAGTGTATTTATGATGAATGTAGCCTTTCTAACTTATTTGTTGATAGAGACCACTAGGGAGTCTAATTATGAAGCTTGACCAATGGGATTCCTATCTAGGAGGTCATGTTAGGGAGAGTGGACAATGTGGCAAAATTGGAAGTGGACACTAAGCTATAAAACTTCACCCTGATGCTATACCAAAGGTTTGAGGATTGGTTCCACCAAAAAATTAATAGGTTATTAGGGTATTCAAAAAAATTTACAAATAGTTGGTAATAGAAGTATAAGTGACTGTAATATTCATAATTTTGGTGAGAATCATAAATATAGTAGTAGGCTAAGTTATGGTTTACAAAATAAGTAAAATTATTGATACAATAGTATCCTGAGGCCAGGTTATTGAGCTTAGTGAATGCAAAGAATCTACACAATCTGTTGCACTAAAAGCAGTTGTAAAAATTGACACATTAGTTAAATAATGTGGAATGCTAGAACATACAACACTAAGAGGAGTATTAGGAGTGCTAGCTAATATAGTTGCTTGAGGAGGAGAGCTTAGAGGTGTACTTGGGTATGGGCCCTAATTTTTAGTCTATAGTTATGATTATATCTCTCCTTATACATCTCCTTCTTGGTCTAGTGATGTCTTGGTAGCAACTGAGATATCATCTCCTTTACTAACTTCTCCAAATTAGGGTTTTAACTTTATTCCCTTTGATTGATTTCTTTTCTTATATAACCATTCACCCTTAAGGTTAGACATAGTTGTCTCACTTATGGAACAAGAGTCTTTAGTTTCTATCCCACATATCTATTTTCCTTTAGTAGTAATCCTTTTTCCTTCTTCCACTCTTTCATATACCTTAATAAGGTTTATTCTCCTTGTCACTTTCTTTGTGTTCCCTTATCCTTAGATTTTTATGTAAGTTATTCATTTACTTCCATATTTCATGGAGAAATAGGTGGGGTCTTGGGCTTCCTTGCATAGATCATAATTGTATTTTTAGGAGTAGAGTCTAGCCCAGTCAAAAGTGAAATGGAAGATGGAGATATAGAAGTGGTAGTAAGTGATGATAGAATGGGAATGGTACGCATCACTAGTGGAATGATAGGTGGTGGTGGAATTAATAGAGTAGTCACTACTGGGATGATGATGGGTGGCAAAGTAGGCTACCCAATAGAAGGTGGCATTATCATTGATGGAATCAAAGGAGAATAAATAATAAGAACCTGAGACAAGAAAGAGGGAGGAGTTACCTATTATTCAATAGTTAGTGGATGTAAGGGAAACATATAAAATATATTAGTTGATCCACTAGGAATTTTAGGCCTTTCTTCCTTAACTCTATGTTTTAGAGAAGATGAAACAATTATATATGCCTAAAAGGTAGAATGAATCCCAATTCTTTCTTCACTATGAGTTGTACGAGATGGGCCAGCTTCTCCTTGTGCTTCCTCTCCTACCTAAGATGGAGGTCAATGGATGGGTTTTAATCCTTTTGGAATCCTCTATGGTAATGATTTTATCATAATGGATCCTTTGTGCTATTATCATAGACATATTAGTTTTATGCATTCTGATGGCCACCTCAGAGTCATCTTTAACATTATGAATATGCTATCGTGCTCATAAGATTGATGTCCATATTTAATTCTCACCTTTTTCTCATATTTCCTAAGGTGTCCCATGTCATTATCTCTAGGATCCTAATTCTTTAAAGGTACCTATTTGGGCCCATAATGAGTCTTGATTTTCCTAAAAATTGCTAGGTGGTCCCACCTTTCATTCTACATTTACCCAATATTGAGGGGAGTGGGATGGAGTGTTGTTTGCCTTCTTTAGCTCAATATGAATGATATCATATAATTGAGAATTAATTTCTTGATCAAACACTTTATCTGGCATAATCCTTGGTAGGTATAAGAAGTGTGCATTTATACCCTCAATATGGGTCCTAGTTTGCTTGTGATATAGTCAGTAGTCGTTGATCTTTCTAATAGTCTTATTTATATGATTAGAAATATTTTGTATATTATTCCCATAGATGGATTGATATACTGTGGGATAAAATATCTCAGGTATCCTCTTCATATTCTTCCTAAACTTGTGAATATGAAAAATGTTGAACTCATCAGACAACCTATTATGAGGGTACTCAGTGGATGGTTTTCAAGGTTGATCATGAGATGCATGTAAAGTTGTAGTTATTACATCCACCACGTAAGAAATCATATAAAAATTCTCATCTAGAGAACTCGTAGGATGGGTGAGTTTCAAAATTATCTTAGAGTTAATAATTTTTCCTAAGGCTATAATTTTTTTATAGAAGTTAGAACTATATATAGCAATTAGACCCTTACCTTGTTGATGTAAACAATGGTTGGGAGACCAAATATCCTATTTAGTAGGGATAATACAATTTTGACTCTTGGCCTTAATGCGATAATGGAATTATTAAATGTAGGGCCTTATAGTCTAAAGTTACTTGGGTGACCATCCCATTCCTATAACTTGTTGATCATGTTACTATTATGAAGTCATGCATTCACCATTTATTTCTTATACGTCATATCTAGTAGGGGAAGCCTGTAGTATTTTTTGAAGGCATTCCCACTGATGTACACTATTGGTGTCTTTTGTAATATAAAATACACTATCTTTTTATCAAACTTTCCATTAAATAACAAATCATACAATAAGTCAATGCAGGGCATTACTGTTATTTTAATCATTGCATTGTCGAAACCAACTACCTTAATTACTAGTAAGTCATATTATCTCTACATGAAGAGTTAAATTTGATCCTCTATTCTGTAAGGAATGACTAAATTGACCTTGTCCTAAATATTTGAATAGTGTTTGAATTCATGATTCAAAGGAGTTGAATCTAATGTTTTATTTGTGAATCCCTTTGCACCTACAGTTGAGTAAGTAGAGGGGATGGGGATGCAAGATGAGGAATTCATTGGTGTTATTTTAAATCTCCTTGCTTTGTGAAAAGTTAATAAATTATTGGTCATAATGGAGTTACAGATTCATAGCATGCACTTGGGCTATGAGTTTGTAATGCTCTGGACAGTGTGGAGGCAATGTAAATTGATTGAAAATGGTAGTTCAAAATTTATTGCCTTGGTTGCTTTGAGCACAAGAATTGAATGAATGAAAGCTCTTATTCATGAAAATTAAGTGTAGCAATGACTTTTTATCTTTAATATTTTCATTTTAATATCATGAAATCAACTTCTATGACATTTAAATTCTGTGTGGCTTTTTCCCCAACTTCTTGAATGCTTAGTCATCCTCAAATGATATATGTCTCCTTTCCACTCTTTTGAACTTAACCTTTGTGTCTTTATTTTTTGTGTGTCTCTAAATGACACATGTCTATCTATCTCTATTGCATTGATGGTTAAGGTGTAATTTGTTTATACTTTGATTTATCAGGCATGTGGGTTAGCAAGATAGTGAAAAGCATCAGGGTCCCACTTTTCTAATAAAAATTTAAGCTTCTAATACATGTGGATTGTCAGGCTACTAATTTGGTGAGATGGTGACAACTTGTAAGATCTTCATACAAGTTCTTCAACCAACACCATTCATAGGTCAACAGGCTAGTAGGATGATGACAAGTGGAAATATGTCATTGTTCTACCTACTTGGTATCTTTGTACAACTCCTTCAGCCTACATCACTTCCAAGTCACCTATCCACTAACTCATTCCTTTTAAATTGATATTCTGGGTGAGTGTAATGTTGTTGTGTGTCTAGAATGGGCTCTGAAATAATCTAATAAAGGTGTAGGTGCAAATAATTTTGTTTACGACAACAAAGATCAACCATCCACTAAATGTAACAACATGTCAACACTGTTTTTGCTAAAAAATAATAAACTTAAGAAAATATATGTAAGTATTTAAAGTAAATTGAAGGCAAAAAAACAAATAATATAATGTGGCTTAGGCATAACTTCAATGCTTTTAGTCTTGATAAGACCCTATAAATAATTAAAACCTATAGATTGTGTTTGAGCAAATAACTCAAAATTGAGACAATTAAACATATTTCTCAAGCATTAGATAAACTCATTTTCATTCATACTTCATCAGACTTACGTATCATAGACTTCCATTTCAAAATAACTTAATATCATATTTAATCTATATTGGGCACCTATTTGAAAAAATTTAAATACAATGTTTGTGTTTAGGCACACCAATTTTACTGTTTGAGACTTTAGATTTAGAATAACTCTCTCAATCATTATTACTATTCTAAACTTTAAAGTTTTATCTATAAACCTAATTATCATATTATACAATTTGTGCATATGGAACCTCTTCAACATATTATTACTTTTGGTTTATTTTTATGTTCAACAAACTTGAAAGTACTAAGTGATTGGTAGGGGAAAGGAGGGAAGCATTGGGAACCTCCTTCAAAGAATAAGTTTCCTCAACTAGCTCTTGTCATTTCTCTCTTTAGACATGATTTTGCAATTAAGCACCATGATGATATTGAAAATAAATATCATACAGATGATCAAGACCCTTTACTAGTTGATGAGGACCTCCCTACTCAAGGGGGGTGGGGAGGGAACTCTTAGTATCTTTTGCCTCCTCTACCTCTTTACGCCATCATGTTTGTTGTTGTTGCTTAATGGGTTCCTTGTTGCTTGTGATTTTGTTTATCTTTTTTTTGGTTGATGTACACTTGAGTTAGTTTAAACTTGGTGTTTATGGCTTTTGAGGTGGCTTTTAATGGATTTTTCTCTTTCTGAGGTTTGTTTTAGCTCAATATGATTGTGATTTTAGGTTGTGACTTTTTCACTCATCCATTTTATATGATTAATGATGTATTATATCTTGTATTATTAATGAAAGTGTGTTATTCAATCAAATAAAAAGCATTAAGTGATATCCCTATCATGTATTTTAAAAAATTGACTAAATAATCATCAAATATATTTTTTATTTTTTATTATTAGCCAATTTGAATGTATTAAGTGGTTGGCTTATTATGTATGAAAATATAGTTTAAATAATGATTAATTTTATACATTTGATTTCTTTCAATTATTAATAAATTATAATAAATTAAGTCATAGTTTTAATATTTATAAAAAGAATGAGCTAAGAAATCATTATGCATAGTTTTGATTTTGTCTTTATTAATTAACTTGAGTGGTCTAAATGATAAATGATAGTACTATGATATGCAAAAAATAAATTAAGGAATCATCATTTTAGAGTATTATTTGATTTTTTATTAATGTACTTAATTCTTTTTTAATTGAGAAGTTCAAAGTTAAATGGATGTTATTATTTCTATCTATGTTTTGAATTACATATCAGTGATTTTAATTGATGAGTAAGCATATATTGA
>JARHVA010002552.1:1680000-1730000 GCA_037957365.1 Torreya grandis | reverse complement strand
TGGACTTGGTTTTTGACCATTTAAAAAGAGCTAAAAAAATCACACTAGTGAAAGTATTTTTTCCTCGCCTTTCTGATTTCCATCTATTTTACCTTATTTAGATACATTCCTTTCAAATGAACATGAAGATATTCAACATCATCACTTCACATAGTCTTGGTTTTCCTTTCAATAATAACATCTTCATGCAACTCATGAAGAAATTCAAGAGAAAAATCATCAACATTAGGAACTTGAATACTCTCATCTTCATCCATGATCGTAGGAGATTCATAAAATTTCAATTTTTCCATATTAACCACTGAATAAATTTGCATATAAGAAGGCAAATCTAATCAAAAATCATTTCTACCAATCTTTTCCAAAATCCCAAAAGGAACATACCTATTTGGTTTTAATTTTGTATCTTCACCTTTCACTCTTTCCTTACTAATGTGAAGCCAAATTGATCATCAAATTTAAATTGATGATCAAATCAGTGTTTATCATGCCTAGCCTTATATTTAGCTTGGCTCTTCTATAACTATTCTTGAACATATTTTTGAATCATCTAAATTCTCTGAATAAACTTTTTAGCTTTCTCGGCATCACAATTTCAATCCACCACTTAGTCAAATTCTTTTCCAAAAGAGAAGTCCAAAGGAGACTTAGGTAAATAACCAAAACAAGTCTAAAAAGGAGAATTTAAAGTATAAAAATGTAAAGTATGATTATAAGAATGTTTCACATAATATAGATTGTTAGACAAAATTTCAATGGAAATAATGAAGAAATTACATTATGTCAAAAGATTTTCACACTAAAAAAAATATTGTATTGTATTTAGATAAAAAAATTATAATGAAAGGTGAAAGCTTAAAAATATTCATGGGTGGTTACGGGAACAAAATTTCTTGAGTAACCAACTTATTTAACAAAGTAAACTCTAAAACATTAAAATTAAACACTTTGGATCATTAAAAATAATCCAACAAACTCTCCCTTGATCCAAAGGGGTATAGAAAGACTAGAGCAAGGAACTGTGAGTCATCCAAGTACACTCTATTACAACTACAATTGGTACACTATACATCCAAGATTGATCTACACCCTGATCATCCTTGCACTGTAGTATAACATGATCATACACTATTCAACTACATCAATCCTCACATAAAATATGTCTAACGCATGACTTCCCCCTGTATTATGTATGGCACATTTCCAAATGATGCCCAACTATTGCCAACATCTCCCATAGGCCTTTGCTAGACACTAACAATGCTAGTAACACAATGCTAACTCATACCACACATCACTGATTAAAAAACCAATATTCAATATCTTCTCCCCCTATTAGGTGAGAAGTGAGAAGCCATGAAATAAATAAACCAAGTATAAATAAATAAAATACTCCACATCTAACATCATAAAAACACTACATCTATGAAATACAATTACACAAGCCAAAAAATGCTACTACATCAAATCCCAATCTTGAGCATAGCAGATCACACAAGATGGATGTATCATTAGCTCAGAAGAGATAGTGATCAATTGCAAATCAAGAGACTTCACAATCATCCCATCCATTAGAATAAGTAGAAGAATATCCAAAAGAAGACCTAGAAGAATGACTAGAGTGACCAACAAAGTGTGCTTCTAATTTTTTCAGTGTAGAGAAGAGCTCCATTTGGAAGGGCATTCTATAGAGATATGTCCTATACCACCAAAATTGTAGCATATGGTCTCACGTCCACTAGAACTAGAGGAATAATAGCCACCTGAAGAAGAATGTTTGTGCTTGTGCTTGTGTCCATGTTAATGGTGATGGTCATGCTTTGGAGAACCAATATGATGTCTATGTTTCAAAGAGCCTAAATGATCTCCATGTCTAGAATGATGCTTATGCCTAGAAGTGTGCATGTGAGAGTGTTTTTGTTTCTGAAAGTGCTTTGAAGAGTGTTTCCTATTGGTTTCATACACTAGATTTATTATTTTGGTATAGTATGCATCCTCGGTAAGTTTTTCTTTGTTCTTTACAAATTGTTGCTCATGTTGAATGAACAACTCACAAATTGAATTAAAAGTAAATTTGTTAAGGTTATCACTAACCTGTAAAATCTCTAGAAACCTCCTGTAGTTAGGATTAAGACCATTCAATATAATGAAAATGAGAATTTCATCCTCAATTTTCCACCCAATAGTGGCATATTCTTTTTTCAAATTCTTAATGTGTGACACATATTCTAAAACATCTTCGTCATCAGTGAGTTTAGTGTTGAGCAACTACATAAGGAGATCAATTTTATTGTAAGCAAGTTATTTATGATACAAGTCTTTTAAAGATCTCCTTGCTTTCCATGCTTTATATTTGATATCTTCGATATGAATTATGACTTGTGCACTACAAGTGGATTTTAATAATGCAAGAGTTTCCCTGTCATGTTTATAAAATTTTGAATGTTTTGTGGCTTCAGTGGGAAATGTTTTTGTTTTTCAACAACATCCCACAAGTCATTGAATATTAATGTATTTCCATGTTCATTGACCATTCCGTATAATTTTTAGGAGTTAGACATCAAGTGTCAAAAATGAGGCTCACAATTTTAGCCATGATGCAAAAGTAAGGAATGTTATTGAGGTTTTGCCTTTACCTTCAAAATAGCTTCCATTATATATATGATCTTGGGAGTTGTAGTGAACTTACATTTTGAAGGTGTCAATTTCAACTGAAAATGCACCTTGATACATCATTTGTTTGAAAAAAATCATATAAGGATACTCCAAAAAGTATATTTGATCATTCCAATGAATCTAAAATGTTAAAAACCATGAAGATCACCTGGTCACACGACCACCTTCCTAGATAATTAAAGGAACAACTAGTGTTACAAGAATTAGAACTTACACACTTATGTCTCCATATAAAAAAAAGATTTTCAAAAGTGAATATTCCTCTAAAATATTATCTAAAAATAATATTGTTTCAAAAATAAAGATTTGAACTCTTGACCTCCCCTTTTCAAACCATTTCACAAAATTAATCTTTCCAAGTGCTCTATGAGCATTTAAAAGTTTATAAAGATAAGATTTTATATATGAAACTGATTTTTTAGCTCTATGATGATAAAAAAATATTACTTGAATGAGTATTTTTTTTCATGAAAATCATCTCTCCAAGTAAATATCAAATCTTTGAAGTTTTATGTGGGACCTAGTCAAACCCTAATATTTAAATAACTATATGAAAACTTTGAAAAGTGAAATAATTTATATTTCTCAATATTACAACACCTTCCTAAGAATTTCCAATGCCATAGCTGATCTAAGAATGTTTGTAACTCTTTATCAACTCCACCAAGCTATACAAGATTATACAAGTTTGAATCTTTCACTTTTTGACAATGTTTGAGACTGACAGGAGAGGATTTTGTTGTATAAAACTAATTTTTGATTCATGGAGGTTATAAAATAGCAATTTTGGGCTATACAACTCAATTTATCAGCTTGATTCTCCTCTCAGATATATATGGAATTGAAAAAAGTCTTTAGGAACTCAAGAACAAATTAATAGTTGAATAGATCAATTTTCATGAAGATGAAAACCATTTTATTCAAACATTGGAAATAAATAGATTGAAAAATCCATATAAATGTAGATATAGGTTGTACGACTACATATAGTTCTTGAAAAAAAAACTCACATAATCTTTTTGAATTGATAAATGATCCTCAGATGCTTAGAAACATGTCACAAACTTAATAGATGGATTAAGGGAAGTTTGGATCCATGTTTAAATTTCACAGAGACTTCCAGGTGTAATAAAATCCATACAAATGACCATTGAACAATTTTTTGGGTTTGAAAAAACAACTTTGAATCACTTTTTGGCTTAAAAATTCAATCTTGAATGCTTAATATGGAATTTGGATGTACTACTAGGGAGCAGGAAAAGCTTCTCCAATTATATGGTTGTACAAAAATACTTAGCCTATTTTTCCAAATATACTATAAAACTAATGAAAAATTAAATATTTCAATAATTTTCCAAAGTTTCACCTTTAGACTAACAAAAAAAATTTGAAGGGCGTATCATTTTTTAGAATTCCACATTAATAAATCTTTCACCCCACATACTTTTTGCCTTGAATTCACCATGCTTCAACAACCATGCTCTAATACCACTGTTGGCCTAGATTCCAATGAAAACAATGAAGAAATTACATTATGTCAAAATATTTTCACACCAAAAATATTGTTGTATTGTATTAAAATAAAATAATTAAAATAAAAGATGAAAGATTAAAAATCTTCATGGGTGGTTATGGGAACAAATATTCTTGAGTAACCATCTTATTTAATAAAGTAAACTCTAAAACATTAAAATTAAACACTTTGGATCATTAAAAATAATCCAACATAAATGTTCATCCCATAATTTATGATGTTTACCAAAATACCCCCTGAATAGATGTTCCACCATTTGGTTAACCACTTCTAATTTTCCATTAGTTTGTGGATGAAAGTCAGTGCTTTTCTTTATCTTAGTATCCATCAAGTCCCACAAAACTAACCAAAAATCATTGATGAATCAAGAATCAGTATCAAATGGATTAGAAGTGGGTAATCCTAAATGGATCCAAACATTTGTGAAGAATAAATTAGTAGTGTCCTCACCAATAATATATCTAGTACAAGGAACCAAAAAACATATTTTGTTGAACCTATCCACAATCACATATGTAAAATCATGTTTTCTTCATGACATAGGTAGAGCTCCTACAAAATCCATAGATACTTTTCCTATGATGGTTAGGAATAGGAAGAGGTGTATATAATCCTACATTTTGATTACTAGGTTTACTTGTAGAACAAAGAATACAACCTTTGATATATTGAGATACATTTTCTATCATACGAGGCTAATAAAAATATATTTGTAATTGTGTAACTATCTTACCAATGCCAAAATGATCTAAAAAAAGAGAAGTGTGAGCTTCTCTAATCATGTGAACACTCTCATCCTATGGAATACCTATTTTTCCAAGATGATATAACATTCCATTATGCACATGATAGTCAAATGCTTCTACTGATTTACAATTTTTTAAATCTTCATAGACATCCTTAAAATCAACATCTCTAGCATATTGTTATTTATATATTTCATTAACAAAAGGACTATGTTTCAAAATAGTAGATTTTATAATAGGAGGTCTAGAAATCATATTAGTAACCTTGTTATGTGTTCCCTTTTTAAACTTTATAACAACATGGAACTATTGAAGAAATCCCATCCATTAAAAGTTTTGTGACTATTATAGCTTGGATTGTGATTGAAGATATTGCTAAGAATAATGATCCATATGCATGATTATCTCTTTCCCCATGAAATAATGTTTCCACTTTTTCAGACTCTGCACCAAAGCATAGAGCTCTTTATCATAAGTAGGATATTTTTTTATCATACTTGTAATGGTTTGTGAATGAAAATACACTGGTTTTGAGTTATGCATCAATAATTCCCCCATTTCATACCCACTAGAATCAATTTCTCTCTTGAAAGATTGTCATAAATCAAGAAGTTCATGAACTAAAGTCACACTTATCTTTTCCTTTAGAGTGTTGAAAGATTTTTCTTGTTTTCCTCCCCATTAAAAGACTTGTTCAACACTTTTTCAAGATTTAAGGGATATGTAATGTAAGAAAATCTAGCAATAAATTTCCTCAAGAACAAAATTATTCCAAGAAAACTCTTATCCTATGTTGCATTATTAGGCCTTGGCCAATTTACTATGGCCAAAACTTTTATAGGGTCTATTTTTAGTGAACCATTCCCTACAACATAGCCTAAATAAACTAAATATGTTTTTGTAAATTCACATTTTGACATATTTAGAAATAGTTTCTCCTTCTGTAAAGTATCTAAAACTTTTATGATGTGTTTAAGATGATCTTCCCATGTGTTACTAAATATTAAAATATCATCTAAGTAAATAATTATAAAATCATCTAGAAATAGTCTTATCACATCATTCATAACCTGCATAAATGTGGAAGGTGTATTACAAAGCCAAAAAGGCATAACAAGCCATTCAAAAAGACCTTGCTTAGTTTTAAAATAAGTTTTTAAACTATCACAGTCACTTATTCTTACTTGGTGATAACCACTTCTCAAATATAACTTAGTAAAATACTTTGCATTTTTTAACTAATCTAATAAATCATCAATAAAAGGAAGAGGGTAGTGATTTTCAACTATTATTTTATTCAAATCTCTAAAGTCCATGCACATCTACCATGTACCATCTTTTTTAGGTACCAAGACAATAGAGAAACCACATGGAGAGGTACTTGATCAAATGACACCTTTCTCAAGTAACTCCATCACTTTTTTATTTCTTCATTCTCTACTACAGACAACATATATATGTCAATTTTAGGAAGAGAGGCATCATGTTGCAATTCAATCTCCTATTGAATTTTCTTCTTTGGAGGTAAACCTTGTGGCTCCTAAAAAACACCATTATAGTTGTAAATAGTCTTTGTTATCTTAAATTTATGTTTAGGATCACAACCCTATCAGGGCTTAGATTTTTCATCGTCTTAGGCTTTCACAACCATGAGAACAAAACTCTTACTTGAGTTTACAAGTCTTTTCATTTATCCTATAGAAACAAGAGTCAAATTGGCCTTAACATGATGGGCTCTTACTATGAATTGAATCCAATATTTTACAATCACATATTTGTTCTCTTCCCTACAAAAGATTGCCTTTCTATCATATAAGTAAGGAAAACCCAAAAAAAATCCATAAATATCGAAAGGAACCACATCTAATTCTACTTCATCAATGAATTTAGAAGTAATAACAAACCTTAAAGTGCATGTTTTCATGACTTAAATTTTTTTATTGTCACACACCCATCCTAGAGGATATGGTTTTGGATGTAGTTTAGTTTTGATTCCTAAATTTCTAACAACCTCTTCAGAAATAATATTAGCTTATGATCCACTATTAAAAAGAGTGTCTATTTTATTATGTTTAGCTATAGCTCTTATGTGTAAAATCTCATTCCTTTTATTTTTATAATTCTTAGATATATTTTTATAAGAAGAAGAAATAAGAGAAGGTTCAATGTTAGAAGAGGAAGAAGTTAAACCTTGCAGACCCATGGTAGTCACCTTTGTTTCATCACTATAATCGGATCCCAAGTCTTGTTAAACCACATCATTAGCCTTATTTTTATTCTTATTCCGGAACCTATTTGTTTTGAGTTCTGGATGGAGTGTCCAACACTTAGCCTCGTCATGATTCTTCTTAAAATGATTACAAAATAGTTTTCCTTCCTCTTTCTTAACCATGTAAGTAGATTTACTCTTACCATTTCCTTTACCTTTGTCTTTGCTTTCAAATGGCTTATGAGACTTCTTCACATAGCCTTCCTTAGTCATCTTACCCTTCACTTCCATATGGATAGCTTGCACACAGATTTCATTGAGGTTAGAATGACTAAACATAAGAATAATATGCCTCAAATAGCTATGAAAACCTCCAATATACTTCAGCAATGTTTCTGTACTATAAATAAGAATGCCTAACATTAATGCCTTCTTTTTAAACTCCTAAGTATAGTCTTCACTCTAACCTTTATTTTGTGTTAATGTTTGCTAATCCATATTATCTCCTTGCATATAACCCAAAGGATCAAACTACTTTCTTAGCTCAGACCCAAAATCATTCCAAGAGGAAATCACCTTACCATGTTATTTTAGATCCTTTTGAATTTTACTCTCCCATAAAATGAGTGTTATGCCACCTATATGGAGAGTAGCCAACTTAATTTTGGCTTCCTCACTGTCAATCTTCTAAATCCTGTAATATATCTCAATCTACTTGACCAAGTTATCCAATTTATCTACACTTAGCTCACCATTATTAATTGATAAATCAAATTTAACATATAATTTCATGTGTGGTATAGTTTTACTATCTATATAATAAGAGCCATTCTTGGAAGGTGAAAGAGGAGTTTCTTCTCCTTCAATTTTATCTTCCTTTGCTATTTCATTCATACATTTCCTTAACCATGGTGTTCATACTAAGGAAAGCATATTGGAAGTCTGCGTTAGACATCTTAGATCCCATACTCTATTGTTGGATTCCATGTCTTTCACCAATTTTAGATTTAAAATTTTCAAGTTCTCCTTTACCACACCTTAATTTAGATTTGGTTAATATACAATACTATACTATAATGCCAAAAAATGTTAAATAGCCTTGATCACTAGCTTTAATACCAAATTAATCCAAAAATTTAAGTTGTAAACTTTGCAATGTACTTGAAATGGATGAATAAATAACTAATTAATATCAATTCTCCCTTAACTTATTTAAAATTATCATTAATATAATAATTTATTTCTAGAAATAAAAAATAGAGAATAAATGATAGTGACTTAGGAAATTGTTTACGAGGTTCACCAATTGGCTACTTCCCTGGGTCTACTCTTCTAAATATTTTGATCAATTAAAAATCTTGATAATGCTAATAAAACCCTTCTGAGTGTGATCATAATAAATATTTGTATCATATAACCTATATTCCTAAGCAAAATAGACTTCTACGGTTGAAAAGGATGTCCCTATGATGATTGCACTCCAAAAAACTTTCTATGTTTTAAAAGCCAAATCTATTTTTGCATCCCCCAAATAACTAATAATGTATATTCTTATATGTTTCAATGCCTAACCGAGTTGATTGGGCACATATATTATGTTACCTGACGTCTCAGGTTTAGCTCCTATTTTTTTGTGCTTGTATGTGTTATATGGGAACAAAATCCCACATGCTTAGGAGGAAGGTAAGTTCTATGTTTTAATTTGAGGCATCATTCCATATAAGTTGGTCCATCTAAACATGCAATCTCCCCTCCTTTCATGTTGTGCATGTGACAGTCCATGCGTAGTGATAAGTTGGTTTAATTCAAAGTAATGATTGGAGATTTGATAAGTTGGTTTAATTCTTTATTACATAATTTAAAAATATAATAATATTAAAAATATCAATATTATTTGTATTCAATGCATGGATTGTCTCGTTATTACATTTTGGTAAGGCAAAATAAGATATAAATGAGGTTTGATTGGCAATGAGAACTTAGATTTGATGCCCATCTTCCCTATTTTAAATGTGTTTTACAGCTTGGAATATAATGTTCGTGTCACTATAAACTCAAGCCAAATTTGGAAAGCCATTAAGTTTGTAATTTATAAGATGTTATATTTAAATATCAAATATTTGAGTGTCTTCTGAATGTATGCAGTTAGACGTCAAATATCACATCTGCAAGAGCTAAATCCTAATATGATTTTATATAATTAATGAGTGTTGATTAAATTTAGAGATTCAAAATACTGTATTTTTGGAAAATGATAGCAAATGATATGTCATACATATGGTGTTTGAAATAAGGATGTGAGAATGACTTGAATGTTTCATTTCTTATAGAATACCCAACATTTTTACCTTTCATGCACACATGATTTTAAATCTCATACCCAAGTCAATAATTTTTTAAATTATTACATGTAAAGTGCTTATTACAAGATGTTAATTCATCTACAAATCACTAAAAATAGTAAAAAATTTGTCAAAAATATGCTAAAAACTATTAGAAAATTTTGCATGTGCACGGCATGTGATACCACGCATAAATTGTAGTCATGAATTTTTTTTTTGAAAATTAATGTTCGTATTAATTTCAAAAATTAATATTTCTGTAGGTGACATCTTTTTTAGATAATGATTTTTTGAACGAGGCGTGAAAGATAATTTTGACTCAGTTATTTGTCTATATAGAGACACATGCAATAGCATGGGTATCTCATTCTCAACCTATGTGATTATTATGCTTTTGGGAGTAAGAAACAAATTTTGTGAAGATGAATGTGAAAGGTTAGTTCGACAATGTCTCAATTCCATTACTTCCCACATGGCCACTCATACCTGAACATGGGGAGGTGTATTAATTTCTCATCACAGGGGAAGTTGTGTTACATAAAACATATATTGTCGATATTAATGATTACTCTGCCACTATTTCTGACCCATTGTTTGAGTTGATGTAGATATCTAAGCAAAGATTGAATGATCATTTTCAATTTGAAATATCTTTTACGGTTCTTCAAAGTCTTCATCACCCGTCACATTTACCATCATCTTCATGCATAATTATTACTTTAAGGAGGGCCGCGCGCTCGTGCGCACACACACACACACAGGGAGAGCACGAGCCATATACATTAATTAATAAATAAAGTTATCCTAGAATGACTTAAACACAAGTAATTTTATTTTTTAAATAATCTAATAAAATTATTCGTAAAAACTTTCACTTGTTTATAATTATTTATATTTTAATTTAAAAATATAATAATATTAAAAAATTATTAATATTTGTATTGAATGCATGGATTGTCTCATTGATACATTTTTTTAAGGCAAAATAAACTATGGATGATATTTTATTGGTAGTGAGATATTAGTTTCAAAGCCTATCTTTCCAGTTTTAAATGATTGTAAATGTCCTTTATACCTTGGAATATAATGTTTGCATCACGATGAAGTTAAGCCAAATTTGGGAAGCCATTAATTTTGCAAGTTCTTAAGTATTATATATTCATGATAGATATTTGAAAGTCCCTTGAAATATTTACTTGATTTAAAATAAAAATAAAAAATTAATGACCTTTTAAAAGTTTTGGCCGTCACCAAATTTTATATAAATGTGTGAAGTTAGACATCAAATATCATATATGCAAGAGTTAAACCCTCACTTATCCATATAAATGTTGTGGTTCTGTCATGTCCCCTTTTTTGTGGACATTGACAGATTTGATGATTGGCCTATTATGCGACCTTCGTAGGCTAATAAGATGGATAGAGGGTCATAATGGAGCTTGGATTGACTTTGATTCACAGGGTTTCTACATTTGATTTTCATTCAGGTTATTTCAGACATATTTGGCCAGGGCTCCTACTTTTTAGGGATATTTGATATGCAGTGGAGCACCTTTATTTTGGTATGGTCATATGCGGAATCACTCCCTGATTCACCTGCTTCGATCGGTTTGAGGATCCGACGTATATTGAGGGAGATATTAATATTTGATTGATTTAATCAAATATTAATTATTTGGTCTCATTAATAATTAATTATTAATTATTAATTATTTGCTCTAATTTTAAATTAGAAACTCTAATTCTAATTTAAGAAACCCTAATTAGGGCAAGCACATCCTTTTGAGGGTATAAGGGTTTCTCATGGAGGCCATTATTGATTATGCATAGATTTTTGATATTGATTTTGAGAATTTCTTCTGTGAAAACTGAGCCTAGGGTTCAAGGATTCCATTTGCATTGGAGAACGTTCCCTCTTCAGTGTGTGCAATTAAGAGGCTGTGGAATATCAGCTGATCTATTGCCAAAGTGAGAGATAGCTTCATCCAGAAGTTATCACAGAATTTCAGGTTTGAGAGATAACTTCACACAGAAGTTATCACAGATATTCCAGGTATTTATTGCTTTATGTTTTGATTCAATAAGTTATACAGAGATAGATCTTGTGTTAGAATCTATATTCGTGAGATCAGGCTGTTCAGTAATCAGGGGTTAAGAGGAGACAGGGTGGCGGCCGTACCACGTCCGTACAGGTCCGTACAGATCCGCATCAGGAACCGGCATCGGCAGAGAAAGGGCTTCCAATGACCGACATCGGTCGACTGAAGACCGACGTCGGCAGAAAGCCGACCAACAGAGACCGACGTCGGCGAGGGATCGACCGACGACGACGTCTGTGTGTCGACACAGAAAGGCCGAGACTCTCCTAGATTCAGATTTTCACTTCCAGTTTTGATCAGTCGGGGTTTTTAAGACCAGATTTTAATATTCTTTATTTTGTATAACAGAGACTCAATTGTGTAATCATCCAGAAGAACAAATAATGAGATCTTGATTTGCTATTGAGAGATTATACTGTGATTTGTTTATGCTTATGTGAATCTATTCTGCAAGTTTGTATCTGTGATCCGAGTTTTATGAGTTTATATATTCCCTGTCTGAAGGGGATATTAAAGTGGTATCAGAGCTTTTTGTGCAGATAAGAGAGCCCCGAAGTAAGGGACATCACAGTGGTATCAGAGCTTTGTCTTTGGTATCAGAGTTTTGTGTCTTTCATATATCCCTATTAGAAGGGGATATCACAGTGGTATCAGAGCTTATTGTGCAGATAAGAGAGCCCCTAAGTAAGGGACATCACAGTGGTATCAGAGCCAAATTCCTGCCATCCTGTTGGGCACATCAGAGCTAATGTCTTGCCAACCTGTTGGGTAGTTTGGGTAGATTGAATCAGCGAAGGATCATGATGCCTTCATATACTCAGAAACAGTGGGACAATGATATGAAGAAGCTGGAACATAGTTTGAAGCAGTTGGATGAAACCCAGAAGAGGATGAATGCAATTCTTTCATATCCTACATCCAAAAACAAACCCGCACGGTATATGACAGCGAAGGAGGAGTGGGAGTTAGTACCACCTCGAATTCAGAAGTTGTTGCCTTTTGATCGCTTTGTTAAGCATAGGAGAGAGCACTACAGATCACTTCGATGAAAGAGTAGCATGTCCCATGATTATTATGATTATGAGATAGGAGATAGTGAAGATGAGGATGAGTTTGATGCTTGCACTCAGAGTGTACAGGTGTGCTCAGATGTTAGTGCACTGAGGGTTGATGATCTCTCAGTTATGACAGAGATTGTAGAAGAGTCCCAGGATCTGATTATTGCAGATGATACTCAGGAGATTGCAGTGGACAGTTTTGAGGACTTAGTTTCACCAGCCGTTTCTCTCAGTATGGAGGAGTTAGACAGTGATGCTACAGTTGTTGATACTCCGTATGTTGATATGAGCTATGGAGTTGATTCACAGAGTATGGATGGTAGTACTCCAGAGATCAGTGATTCTGAGTCTACTCTTTTGGACCATGCATTAGAGGAGGATTGTAGGAGACAGTCTAGCTAGTGCCACCATGTGTCTAGTCAGCTGAGAGTTAGTGAGCGAGACATTGCTACCGCTTGCAAGCATTTCGATGATGCTCGTCAGTTGTTAGCAGTATATGGATGGGGTTCTCCTACTAGCATCGAGCAGGGAGGTAGTTATTTGTCCTTGACAGAGATCCACTCTTTATGGGAGGCTATCCAGATTCTGAGACAGGATTATATGCAGTTGGTCGCCGACAGAGATTATCTTATGGAGTGGGGTAGCATAGCATATGATGCATTGTTGGTCGAGGAAGATAAGGTGAGTGAGCTTACTCAGCAGCTAGAGGCGACTTTTGAGATTCTTGAGACTACGCAGTTAGCTTATGAGGAGTCACAATTTCATTTGGCTGAGATGACCATGGAGTTAGAGCATTTACGGTCTTCACCAGCCCTAGACTCAGAGGTTAGTACATTGAGTGTTGTTGGTGAGTACGTTCCTATAGTTGTAGCTGAGGAACATGTTGTTGAGGCTGACACACCGGTTCAGGACTTGGGAGTACCTGATTCTGAGGAGTTTGGGATACCAGTGGAGTTGAATCTCCATATTGATTATTCTCATACATATGATAGTGTGGTACAGTTGGTTGTGCCACATTTACAGAGAGATCAGTTATGGGATGAATTGGTACCATCTCTTGCAGATGGAATTGGCTGTTGGATTTGTCCATTCCACTTGGATTATGATGTTTTGAGAGTTTGTTTCTCATATGCTCTTGTATATGGTATTTGTAATCTTGGAGGTTGGAGTTTCATGCGCCAGTTTGATTATGAGTCTTTCTTGGTTCTACTTCTACTGATGTTACAGGTACTTACATTGATACACAGCAGTGCGGAGCATAACTACATTTGGGATCCAGGTGGAGTGAGTAGTTCATTGTTTCGAGATTGCTTGGGGACAAGCAATTTTCGGAGGGGCGGATTGTCATGTCCCCTTTTCTGTGGACATTGACAGATTTGATGATTGGCCTATTATGTGACCTTCGTAGGCTAATAAGATGGATAGAGGGTCATAATGGAGCTTGGATTGACTTTGATTCACAGGGTTTCTACATTTGATTTTCATTCAGGTTATTTCAGACATATTTGGCTAGGGCTCCTACTTTTTAGGGATATTTGATATGCAGTGGAGCACCTTTATTTTGGTATGGTCATATGCGGAATCACTCCCTGATTCACCTGCTTCGATCGGTTTGAGGATCCGACGTATATTGAGGGAGATATTAATATTTGATTGATTTAATCAAATATTAATTATTTGGTCTCATTAATAATTAATTATTAATTATTAATTATTTGCTCTAATTTTAAATTAGAAACCCTAATTCTAATTTAAGAAACCCTAATTAGGGCAAGCACATCCTTTTGAGGGTATAAGGGTTTCTCATGGAGGCCATTATTGATTATGCATAGATTTTTGATATTGATTTTGAGAATTTCTTCTGTGAAAACTGAGCCTAGGGTTCAAGGATTCCATTTGCATTGGAGAACGTTCCCTCTTCAGTGTGTGCAATTAAGAGGCTGTGGAATATCAGCTGATCTATTGCCAAAGTGAGAGATAGCTTCATCCAGAAGTTATCACAGAATTTCAGGTTTGAGAGATAACTTCACACAGAAGTTATCACAGATATTCCAGGTATTTATTGCTTTATGTTTTGATTCAATAAGTTATACAGAGATAGATCTTGTGTTAGAATCTATATTCGTGAGATCAGGCTGTTCAGTAATCAGGGGTTAAGAGGAGACAGGGTGGCGGCCGTACCACATCCGTACAGGTCCGTACAGATCCGCATCAGGAACTGGCATCGGCAGAGAAAGGGCTTCCAATGACCGACATCGGTCGACTGAAGACCGACGTCGGTAGAAAGCCGACCAACAGAGACCGACGTCGGCGAGGGATAGACCGACGAAAGCGTCTGTGTGTCGACACAGAAAGGCCGAGACTCTCCCAGATTCAGATTTTCACTTCCAGTTTTGATCAGTCGGGGTTTTTAAGACCAGATTTTAATATTCTTTATTTTGTATAACAGAGACTCAATTGTGTAATCATCCAGAAGAACAAATAATGAGATCTTGATTTGCTATTGAGAGATTATACTGTGATTTGTTTATGCTTATGTGAATCTATTCTGCAAGTTTGTATCTGTGATCCGAGTTTTATGAGTTTATATATTCCCTGTCTGAAGGGGATATTACAGTGGTATCAGAGCTTTTTGTGTAGATAAGAGAGCCCCGAAGTAAGGGACATCACAGTGGTATCAGAGCTTTGTCTTTGGTATCAGAGTTTTGTGTCTTTCATATATCCCTATTAGAAGGGGATATCACAGTGGTATCAGAGCTTATTGTGCAGATAAGAGAGCCCCTAAGTAAGGGACATCACAGGTTCTAAGTACAAGTAAACATTTTTCGAGACTATATTTAAATAAAATATTTTATACAAATCTATAATAAATTAAAATTTATTTATAGATCATATTCATTATTATTATAAATCTAAGTTCATGAAACATATATTTATAGGAAATCATGTTTAATGAAAACATAATATAAAAAAAATGTATTAACCTTAAATGAATATTAATATTACATTAATTATATATATATATATATATATATATATATATATATATATATATATATATATATATATATATATATATATATATATATATATATATATATATTTTACTGTACAAATAAATACCTCTCAATGAGTAATAGACTACCAAGTAAACATTATTAATAAATATGAAATATATTTTATTAGGAAACTTCACATAGAAATCTTATTATCTTGTCCAAATTTACATGTGAGTTCAAGTTCAAACATAAATCTTATCCAAATTTACAAATTAATTTAAACAAAAATCTTATTCAAACGTAATATGTTTTTGTGTCTCATAAACCATTCTTAACATCATGGAGACATTAACATCTAAATTAAAATAAACATCCCCACCTATACTAAATATGCTACATGCTCAAATTGTGATTCCTCCTCTTGAAAAGTGATGCATGAGTAGCCAAATCACCATGCAAATTGCTATCTCTTTCTAAAGCAACTCGAATTTACCTTCCATTCATGATTTAAACAATCAGATTTTTTTATAGTTTGCTTTAATTTTTTAGGACATTGAATTTAGATAGTTAGTTAGTAATTATAGTTAGTTTTTTATTTTTAAAGAAATTGCTAGCTTTCTTGGACAACGAATAATGCATGAGGAATGCATATTTATTTTTGAGTTTTTATATTATTTTTAGACACAACAATGCATGTTGTATTGTAATCTTTTTTTACATAAGCATGAATAATAATGAAACAGTTTTAACAACTTGAAAAAAAAAATACTATGTGTTCTACTTTTCCTAAATTTTTTTCTTAGTTTTTTCTGTTGTTAACTCATAACCTGTGGGTGCAATAATTTGGTTTAGTTTCATATTTTACATTTGGCTCCAGAGAATGTATTTTATTTTGGATTAAAGCTTTAATGGTTGAAATTTTCACAAAATTTTATGATGTTAACTTCTGACTCCTTGCCCTTTCCAGAATTTGATGGAAATGAGTATGATTATTGGTGCATCAAAATGATGACTTTTATTTATATGAAAATAATTGTTAGAGATTGTTGAATTAGGTTATGCAAAGCTAGTTGATTAGAATTCCCTTACAACTAATGATAAAATAGAAAAGAAGAAGAATGCTCAAGCCTTATTTCATATTCAAATAGCTCTAGATAAGAGCCTATTTCCAAGAATTGTAAGAGGAAAGACAACTACGGATGCCTAGAAGACTCTAAAATAAGTTTACCAAGGTAGTGATCAAGTCAAAGTTGTCAAGTTACAAACATTAAAGAGAGAATTCAATAATTTGAAGATGCAAGAAGATAAAAGTGTGAGTACCTATTGTGTCAGAGTAAAATATGTGGTCAATAAGATGGCTACACTTGGTGAAATTGTGAATAATAAGATTGTGATCAAGAAGGTGTTGAGGACTCTCATACCAAGGTAGAACCATGTTTCTATAATCATAGAAGAAATCAATAATTTGTTTACCCTTCAATTTGATCTTTGATGTCTCATGAAGAAAGATTGAGAGATTCATTTGGAGATAATGATGAGAAAGCTTTTTCCTCTAATGTACAAATCACAAAGAATGAAGATGCCAATAAGAGCACTAAACTCAATCAAGGACAAGGTAAAGGTCAAAATTAGAATTAATCAAGAGGAAATAGAGGTAGAGATGGTTCATGAGGAAGAGGTGGCTTCAAAGGAAGAGGTTGATTTGATAAAAAAAATGTCCAATGTTACCATTGTAACAGGTATGGCCACTTTGAAAGGGATTCCAAATTAAAAGAAGGTAAAATTGTTCATTATGCTCAAGAAGGTGATGATAATCCTCTAGATAATTTATTTTTATCTTATGACAAAGCTGAAAATATTTATAAAGATGTTTGATATTTAAATTCAGGATGTTCTAACCACATGTTAGGGAATGAAAAGATTTTTTCTATAATGGATGAAAGTTTCAAATCCAAGATCAAAGCTTGCTGATGATAAAACATTGGAGATTGTTGCTAAAGGAGCTATGGAAGTCCGAACTAAAGAAGGTATGAAAAGTGTTAAGTACATTTATTAAACTCCACAATTAAAGCATAATCTATTGAGTGATGGGCAATTGTGTGAGATAAATTATAAGGTGGTGTTTGAAAATCAGCAATGCATAATTTATGATAAGAATCAAGGCAATAGGGTGGTTACAGTTGTGCCTATGATAAAGAATAGGATGTTCCCATTGAATTTTGGTGAACATAATAATAGCCTTGGCAATATAGCATATGCCGATACAAGTTGGTTGTGGCATCTCACGTATGGGAATTTAAATTTTAATAGTTTGAAGATTCTAACATCATTTTGCTAATTATAAACCACCAAGTCTTGCTATCTATAAATGCATGGTCTGTGAACTACTTTGAACGACCTCATAATTTTGACTTGTTAAAAATATGTAATATAGATGTGTTTTATTTGTAATAGTTCAAATTAATTCTTGATTAGGTCTAATTTATTTATCATAGTTTTCAACTACTAATTATTTATGATCATTTTAAATAAACTGGACTTATCACAAATGCATTATACAGATGTGATTTATTTGTAATAAGTCAAACTTAATCTTGATACAGTCCAATTTATTTATATCAGTTTTCAAAAATTGGGACTATTGATAAGTCTAAATTATATGAAATACATGATTTCATACATGTCTTTAAAGCTCTCTTTATTTCCTTTAAGTTTTATTTATTATTTCCATTCTAGGGAAAGGAGAAAAAATATGTTTTTTAAATCACCCCTAATTTATACTACATAGATATAAATGTAAGATTGTGAAAAAACATGTAAAGTACCCCAACATGTCATCTTGGTTCTAGATCAAGAAAAGACAAAACATTTTCCAAACAAGGTCTTTCTATAAATAACTAGCTCCGTCTCCAAAATGGTCATCTTAGAAATTGAGATCAGGAGAGTTGTCAATGAGTGAAATATGAATATGTCCAACTAAAAACTTTGGTCACTAAATATGGGCTTGGTTTTGAGGGATCTTTCATCAATTGATCCAATCCCCAAGAGGAGTAGAGGGGATTAGATGAATATTTTACACTAGAGTCAAAATCAGACAAGAGGTGGACCCCTAAAGGCAAGACATACAAAACTTGATGAAACTATGGAAAGGGTTAGAGGAGTTTACATAACCCTGGTAGTCTCATATTTTCTTAATGATAGGACTAATGACAATATCAATAACAATAATGGAGAAACATTTCAATTTTTGGTGCTCTACGATCATGGAATTGGAAAGGACTAAAAAACCCCTAGATAGTGATTTTTTAGGGCCAAAAGTCTTAGCTCCACCTTTAAAACTATCAAATAAACTACCTAAAACATTGTTTGGTGAAGAAGTAATAATTATTAGCTCCAATTTATTTTCTTCATCCTCTTTTGGATTTTGAGTAGAAAACATGGCTAGATTAAAATATGTGGAGCCAAAGATACGATGAAGAGATCTAGCCAGGGATCAAGTAAGTGTTTTTAGTTTGAAATCTCTTTTACTTCCCTACATAGTGTTCATCACCCTTAATGTAGACACACACACACACACACACACAAAGATAGAGAACCATATACATTAATTAATCAATAAAGTCATATTAAAATGACTAATCCAAAAATTCAAGTCATAAACCTTTTAATGAACTTGAAATGGATGAATAATTGAATAATTATTCTCAATATTCTCAACTTATTTAAATTTGTCTTTAATTAAATAATTTAATTCTAAAAATAGAAAATCAAAAAATAGAGAATAAATGACAGTGACTGAGTAAATTTTTTATGTGGTTCACTAATTGGCTACATCCCTAGGTCCACTCTTTTGAGTGTTATAATCAATGAAAACTCTTAAGAATAATTACTAAACTCTTCTATTTTTTATCACAATAAATCTTCATATCACATAGCCTATATTCCCAAATAGAATATACCTCCACAATTAAAAAGGACATCCCTATTAGGATTTAAGTCTAAAATCCTTATCTGTTTTAAAAGCCAACTCTATTTTTTCATCCTAAAATAGTAAATAATGTACATGTTTATATGTTTGAATGCCTAACCAAGCTGGTTGGGCACAAATATTATTTTACCCCAAGTCTTAAGTTCATCTCCCACTTTTTTTTGCTTGTATGTGCTATGTGGGAATAAAATTCCACATGTTTGGTAGGAAGGTGAGTTATATGTTTTAATTTGAGTCATCCTTCCATGCAAGATAGTCCATGTAGACATGTGATCCCCCTTCTTTTTGCACTACCCATGTGGTAGTCCAAGTGTAGTGGTAAGTTGGTTTAATTTGAAGCCATGTTTAGAGATTGGATGGTTAGAACTAAACCATGAAGAAAATAGACTTCGAATATATAGACATGAGGATTCTTTTGAATAAATATTATCATGATGGGATAATATGGATATGTGAAAATATAAGATTAAAAATATATATTGAGATATCTCAGTGGTAATTAAATAATAATATTTGGAAATTTTTAATGGAAATTGTATGGCTAGGGTATGGTATTATTGGATAGATAGTCCCACATATGCAACCAAAATAATTAGCACAACATATAATATAATTATAATATAAAGAGTAATTAAAATATAATGGCAAAAGACTCCCCTCCATCAAAAGAGTAAGTCAATTCGAGTTGAGGGGCCCCAGTGAGTAAATAGGGGTTCCATTTTGACCTTTACACTTGTCAATGACTGACATAAATAAACTTTTCAATCTCTTTATGTTTTTTCCATGTGTCATCTTTAAATTACGACAATTGTCCTTTCAACATTATACCACATAATCCCTTTCTGAGACCAAACATTCTACAGCACATAAATTTTGCTAATGGACTTGGTTTTTGACCATTTAAAAAGAGCTAAAAAACTCACACCAAACTTTACGTTGTGTGAATAGTCTCTTCAAATCTTAAAGTTACCAAATTGAAACTTTCACAGGGATCCTTTAGATCACTCATCCCTTCACATAGTCTTGGTTTTCTTGTCAATAATAACATCTTCATGCAACTCATGAAGAAATTCAAGAGAAAAATCATCAACATTAGGAACTTGAATACTCTCATCTTGATGCATGATCATATGAGATTCATACAATGTCAATTTTTCCACATTAACCACTAAATAAATTTGCATATAAGAAGGTGAATCCAATCATAAAGCATTTGTACCAATATTTTCCAAAATCTTAAATGGACCATACCTATTTGGTTTTAATTTTTTATCTTCACCTTTCACTCTCTCCTTGCTAATGTGAAGCCAAACTTGATCATCAACATTAAATTGATGATCCAATTAGTGTTTATCATGCCTAGCCTTATTTTTAGCTTAGTTCTTCTCTAACTATTCTTGAACATATTTTTGAATCATCTAAATTCTCTGAATAAACTTTGTAGCCTTCTCAGCATCACTATTTCCATCCACCACTGAGTGAGATTATTTTCCAAAAGAGAATTCCAAAGGAGACTTAGGTAAGTAACCAAAACAATTCTCAAAAAGAGAATTTAAAGTAGAATAATGTAAAGCATGATTATAAGAATGTTTCACATAATATAAATTGTTAGCCCAGATTTCAATGGAAATAATGAAGAAATTACATTATGTCAAAATATTTTCACACTAAAAATATTATAGTATAGTATTCAGATAAAAAAATTAGAATGAAAGGTGAAAGCTTAAAAAGCTTCATAGGTGGTTATGGGAACAAACTTTCTCGAGTAACCAGCTTAGTTAACAAAGCAAACTCTAAAACATAATCAAACTCTAAAACATTAAAATTAAACACTTTGGATCATTAAAAATAATCCAACAAACTCCCCCTTCATCCAAAGGGGTATATAAATATTGGAGTAAGGAACTGTGAGTCATCCAAGTAGACTCTACTACAACTGAAATTGGTACACTATGCATCCTAGATTCATCCACACCCTAATCGTCCCTGCGCTATAGTAGAACATGAACACACACTATTCAAACACACCAATCCTCACACAAATCTATCCAAAAATTAACTTCCCCTTTTATTATGTATGGCACATCTCAAACTGATGCCCAAAAATTGCCAACATCTTGCATATGCCTTTTATCAACACTAACAATACTAGCAACACAATGTTGACTCGTAGCACACATCACTGATGACTGATCAAAAAACCAATATTCAATATCTTCTCCCCTATTAGGTGAGAGGTGAGAAACTATGAAATAAATAAACCAAGTATAAATCACAGAAATACTCCACATTGAAGATCATAGAAACACTACATATCTAAAATCAAAGTACACAAGCCAAAAAATGCTACTACATCAAATCCCAATCTTGAGCCTAACAGATCACACAAGATGTGTGTGTCATTAGCTCAGAAGAGACAGTCATAAATTGCAAAGTAAGAAACTTCACAATCATCCCATCCATTAGAAGAATAAGTAGAAGAATAGCCAAAAGAAGACCCAAAAAAATAACCAAAATGATTGGAGTGACCAAGAAAGTGTGCTTATACATTTTTTCAATGTCGATAAGAGCTCCATTTGGAAGGGAATTCTATAGAGATATGTCCTATACCACTAAAATTGTAGCATATGGTCTCACATCCACTAGAACTAGAGGAATAATAGCCCCCTGAAGAAGAATGTTTGAGCTTGTGTCCATGTTAATGGTGATGCTCATGCTTTGGAGAATCAGTATGATGTCTATCTTTCGAAGAGCCTAAATGATCTCTACGTCCATAATGATGCTTATGCCTATAAGTGTGCCTATGAGAGTGTTTCCATTTCTATTTTTTAAATTTCTTTGAAGAGTGTTTCCTATTGCTCTCATACAATATATTTCCTATTTTATTATAGTATGCATCCTTAATAAGTTTTTCTTTCTTCTTTACAAAGTATTGCTCATGTTGAGTGAGCAACTCACAAATCAAATTAAAAGTATATTTTTTAAGCTTATCACTAAGTTGTAAAATCTCTAGAATGCTCTTGTAGCTAGGATTAAGACCATTCAAAACAATGAAAATAGGCATTTCATCATTAATTTCCCCCCAGTAGTGACATATTCTTGTTTCAAATTCTTAATATGTGACACATATTCTAAAACATCTTCATCATCAGTGAGTTTAGTGTTGAGCAACTACATAAGGAGACCAATTTTATTTTAAGAATGTTTTTTATCATACAAGTCTTTTCAATATTTCCATGCTTTCCATGATTTAGATTTGATATCTTCGATATGAATTATGACATGTGTATTGCAAGTGGATTTTAATAATGCAATATTTTTCCTGTCATGTTTGTGAGATTTTGCAAGTTTTGTGGCTTCAGTGGGTAATATTGGTTTTTTTTCAACATCTCACAAGTCATTGAAGATTAATGTATTTACATGTTCATTGACCATTCCTTATAATTTTTAGGAGTTAGACGTCCAGTGTTAGAAGTGAGGCTCACAATTTTAGCCATGATGCAAAAATTAAGGAATGTTATTGAGGTTTTGCCTTTACCTTCAAAATAGCTTCCATTTTGAAGGTGTTAATTTCAACTATAAATGCACCTTGATACATCATTTGTTTGCAAAAAAAAACATGTAAGGATACTCCAAAAATTAAATTTGATCATTCCAACCAATCTAAAATGTTGAAAGCCATGAAGATCCCCTGGTCACACGACCACCTTCATAGACAATTAAAGGAACAACTAGTTTTACAAGATTTAGGACTTACACCCTTACATCTCTATATGAAAAAAAAAGATTCTCAAAAGAGAATATTCCTCTAAAATATTCTCCAAAATAATATTGTTTTAAAAATAAAGATTTGAACTCTTGACCTCCCCTTTTCAAACCATTTCACAAAATTAAGCTTTCCAAGTGCTCTATGAGCATTTAAAAGTTTATAAAGGTAATCTTTTATATATGAACTTGATTTTTTTCTCTATGATAATAAAAAAAAATTACTTGAGTGAGTAATTTTTTTTCATGAAAATCATTTCTCCAAGTAAATATCAAATCTTTGAAGCTTTAGGTGGGACCCAGTCAAACCCTAATATTTAACAAACTATATGAAAACTTTGAAAAGTGAAATAATTTATATTTCTCAATATTCGAACACCTTCTTGATAATTTCCAATGCCATAGCTGATCTGAGAATGTTTGTAACTCTTTAGCAACTCCACCGAGCTATATAATATTATATAAGTTTGAATCTTTCACTATTTGTCAATGTTTGAGATTGACAGGAGAGGATTTGGTTGTATAAAACTAATTTTTGATTCATAGAAGTTGTACAATAGCAATTTTTGGCTATACAACTCAATTTATTAGCTTGATTCTCCTCTCATATCCATTTGGAATTGAAAAAAGTCTTTAACAACTCAAGAACAAATTAATAGTTGAGCAGATCAATTTTCATGAAGACGAAAACCATTTTATTCAAACATCAAAAATATATAGATTGAAAAAGCCATATAAATGTAGATAAAAGCTGTAATACTACATATATTGGTTGAATAAAAACTCACATAAGATTTTTGAATTGATAAATGATCCTCAGATGCTTAGAAACATGTCAGAAACTCAATAGATGGATTAAGGGAAGTTTGAATCCATTTCTAAATTTCACAGAGACTTCTAGGTGCAATAAAAGCCATACAAATGACCTTTGAACAAATTTTGGGGTCTAAAAAAATAACTCTGAACCACTTTATGGCTTAAAAATATAATCTTGAATGCTTAATATGGAATTTGGATGCACTACTAGGGAGCAGGAAAAACTTCTCAAATTATGTGGTCATATAAAAATACTTAGCCTATTTTTCCAAATTTACTATAAAACTATTGAAAAATTAAATATTTCAATAATTTTCCAAAGTTTTAACTTTAGACTAACCAAAAAAAATTTGAAGGGCATACCATTTTTTAGAATTCCACATGAATAAATCTTTCACCCCACATACTTTTCATCTTGAATTCACCATGTTTCAACAACCATGCTCTGATACCACTGTTGGCCTAGATTCTAATGGAAACAATGAATATATTACATTATGTCAAAATATTTTCACACAAAAAATAATGTTGTATTGTATTCAGATAAAAGAATTAAAATGAAAGCTGAAATCTTAAAAATCTTCACAAGTGGTTATGGGAACAAATACTCACGAGTAACCAACTTATTTAACAAAGCAAACTCTTAAACATTAAAATTAAACATTTTGGATCATTAAAAAAAATACAACATAAATTTTCATCCCATAATTTATGATGTTTACCAAAATACCCCTTGAATAGCTGTTCCACCATTTGGTTAACCACTTCTATTTTCCCATCAATTTGTGGATGAAAGTCAGTGCTTTTATTTATCTTAGTATCCATAAAGTCCCACAAAATTGACCAAAAGTCATTGATGAATCAAGAATCAGGATCCGATGGATTAGAAGTGGGTAATACTAAATGGATCCAAACATTTTTGAAGAATAAATTAGTAGTGTCCTCATCAGTAACATATCTAGTACAAGGAACCAAAATACATATTTTGTTGAACCTATCAACAATCACATACGTAAAATCATGTTTTCTTCATGACATAGGTAAACCTCCTAAAAAATCCATATAAAATTTTTTCCTAGGATGGTTAGGAATAAGAAGAGGTGTATACAATCCTAAATTTTGATTACTAGGTTTACTTGTAGAACAAAGAATACAACCTTTGATTATATTTAGATACATTTTCTATCATACGAGGCTAACAAAAATATATTTGTAACCATGTAACTATCTTACCAATGCCAAAATGATCTGAAACAAGAGAAGTGTGAGCTTCTTTAATCTTGTGAACACTCTCCTCATGTGGAATACCTATTTTTCCAAGATGATATAACATTCCATTACGCACATGATAGTGAAATGTTTCTACAGATTTACCATTTTTTAAATATTCATAGACATCCTTAAAATCAACATCTATAGCATATTATTCTTTATAGAATTCATTAACAAAAGGACTATGTTTCAAAATATAAGATTCTACAATAGGAGGTTTAGAAATCATATTAGTAACCTTGTTATGTGTTCCCTTCTTATACTTTATAATAAGATGGAACTATTGAAAAAATCCCATCCATCAAAAGTTTTATGACTATTGTAGCTTGGATTGTGATTGAAGATATTGCAAAGGCTAATGATCCATATGCATGATTATCTCTTTGTCCATGAAATAGTGTTTCCACTTTTTCACACTTTGCACCAAAGCATATAACTCTTTATCATAAGTAGGATATTTTTTAATCATACTTGTAATGGTTTCTGAATGAAAACACACTGGTTTTAAGTTATGCATCAATACTTCCCCAATTTCATACCCACTAGCATCAATTTCTATCTTGAAGGATTGTCATAAATCATGAAGTGCATGAACTGAAGTCGTACTTATCTTTTCCTTCAGAGTGTTGAAAGATTTTTCTTGTTTTCCTCCCCACTAAAAGACCTATTTAACACTTTTTCAAGCTTTAAGGGAGATATAATGTAAGAAAAGATAACAATAAATTTCCTCAAGAACAAAATTGCTCCAAGAAAACTCTTATCCTATGTTGCATTATTAGGCCTTGGCCAATTTATTATGGCCAAAACTTTTATAGGGTCTATTTTTAGTGAACCATTCCCTACAACATAGCCTAAATAAACCAAAGATGTTTTTGTAAATTCACATTTTGACATATTTAAAAATAGTTTCTCCTTCTGTAAAGTATCTAAAACTTTTCTGATGTGTTTAAGATGATCTTCCCATGTGTTACTAAATATTAAAATATCATCTAAATAAACAATTATAAAATCATCTAGAAATAGTCTTATCACATCATTCATAACCCACATAAATGTGGAAGGTGCATTACAAAGCCTAAAATGCATAACAAGCCTTTCAAAAAGACCTTGTTTATTTTTAAAATTAGTTTTCAAACTATCACAGTCACTTATTCTTACTTGGTGATAACCACTTCTCAAATATAACTTAGTAAAATACTTTGCATTTTTTAACTGATCTAATAAATCATCAATAAAAGGAAGAGGGTAGTGATTTTTAACTATTATTTTTATTCAAATCTCTAAAGTCCATGCACATCTACCATGTACCATATTTTTTAGGTACCAAGACAACAAACAAGCCACATGGAGAGGTACTTGATCAAATGACACCTTTCTCAAGTAACTCCATCACATCTTTATTTCTTCATTCTCTACTACAGACAACCTATATATGCCAATTTTAGGAAGAGAGGCAACCTGTTGCAATTCAATCTCATGTTGAATTTCCCTCTTTGGAGGTTAACCTTGTGGCTCCTAAGAAACACCATTATAGTTGTAAATAATCTTTACTATCTTAAATTTATGTTTAGGATCACAACCCTATCAGGCCTTAGATTTTTCATCATCCTTGGCTTTCACAACCATGAGAACAAAACTCTTACTTGAGTTTACAAGTCTTTTCATTTATCCTATAGAAACAAGAGTCAAATTGGAATTAACATGATGGGCTCTTTCTATGAATTCAATCCCATATTTTAAAAGCACATATTTATTTTCTTCCGTATAAAAGATTGCCTTTCTATCATATAAGTAACAAATACCCAGAAAAATTACATAAATATCCAAAGGAACCACATCTAATTCTACTTCATCAATGAATTTAGAAGTAATAACAAACCTTAAAGTGCATGTTTTCATGACTTAAAATTTTTTATTGTCACACACCCATCCTAGAGGATATGGTTTTGGATGTTGTTTAGTTTTTATTCTTAAATTTCTAACAACTTATTCAGAAATAAGATTAACTTGTGATCCACTATCAAAAAGAGTGTCTATTTTATTAGGTTTATCTATAACTCTTATGTGTAAAAGCTCATTCCTTTTATTTTCAGAATTCTTAGATTTAGTTTTAGAAGAAGAAGAAACAAGAGAAGGTTCAATCTTAGAAGAGGAAGAAGTTAAACCTTGCAGACCCATGGCAGTCACCTTTGTTTCATCACTAGAATTAGATCCTAGGTCTTGTCTAACCACATCATTACCCTTATTTTTCTTCTTATTCTAGAACCTCTTTGTTTTGAGTTCTGGATGGAGTGTCCAACACTTAGCCTCATCATGATTCTTCTTAAAATGATTACAAAATAGTTTTCCTTCCTCTTTCTTAAACATGTAAGTAGATTTACTCTTACCCTTTCCTTTACCTTTTTCTTTGATTTCAAATGGATTATGAGACTTCTTCACATAGCCTTCCTTAGTCATCTTACCCCTGGCTTCCATATGTATAGCTTGCACACAGATTTCATCAAGGTTAGAATGACTAAACATAAGAATAGTATGCCTCAAATAGCTATGAAAACCTCCAATATACTTCAACAATGTTTATGGACTGTAAATAGGAATGCCTAACATTAATGCCTTCTTTCTAAACTCCTGAGTATATTCTTCACTCTAACCTTTATTTAGTGTTAAAGTTTGCTAATCCATATTATCTTGTTGCATATAACCCAAAGGATAAAATTACTTTCTTAGCTCAAACCCAAAAACATTCCAAGAGGAAATCACCTTACCATGTTTTAGATCCTCTTGAATCTTACTCTCCCGTAAAAGGAGGGTTATAGCACCCATATGGAGAGTAGCCAACTGAATTTTGGCTTCCTCATTGTCAATCTTTTGAATCCTATAATATATCTCAATTTTCTTGACCAAGTTATCCTATTTATCTACACTTAGCTCACCATTATAAATTAGAAAATCAAACTTAATATATAATTTCAAGGATGGGATAGTTTTACTATCTATAAAATAGACTTGGAATATCTAGACATGCATATTCTTATGAATAAGGATTATCATGATGGGATAAGTTGGATATGTAGAAACAGATGAATAAAAAGATATATTGAGATACATTGGTGGCAATTAAATAGGAATATTTGGAAATGTTTAATGCAAATTATATGTCTAGGGTGTGGTATTATTGGCTAGATACTCCCACATCTGCAACCAAAACAATTAGCACAACATATAAGATAATTCTAATATAAAGAGTAATTAAAATATGGTAGTAAAAGACTCCCCTCTGTCAAAAGAGTGAGTTGATTCTGGCTGAGGGCCTCCAATAAGTAAATAATGGGGTCCATTTTGAAATTTACAATTGTCAAAGATAAGAGTAAATTAAATTTCAATCTCTTTATAATTTTTTCATGTGTCATATTTACATTGCAAACTTTTCATTTAACATTCTACCACATCATCCCTTTTCAATACAAAAGTTTCCATAGTGCATAATGCTTGCTAACAGACTTGGTTTCTGACCATTCAAAAAGTGTCAAAAATCTCACACTGAACTCTATGTTGTGTGAATAGTCTCTTCAAATCCTAAATTTATTTGATCAAAACTTTCATGGGGATCCTCTAGATCAATAAATAAACACACAAGTAAAATTTTGAAAAAAATATTAATCTAATAAAACTAGTCATAAAAGCCTTCATGTGTTCATAATCCTTAATAATTTAATTTAAAATATAATAATATTACAAAATCCAATATTATTTTGTATTTAATGCATGGATTATCTCATTGATTTTTTTGGTAAGGAAAAATAGTCCATGCATAAGATTTGATTGGTAATGAGAGTTTATATTTGACACACGTCTTCCATGTTTAAATGATTTAAAATATCATTTACACATTAGAATATAATGTTCGCATCATTATGAACTTAAGCCAAATTTTGGAAGCCTTTAATTTTGCAAGTTCTTAGATGTTATATATACATGTAAAAGATATTTGGAAGTCTCTCAAAATATTTAGAAGATAAATTTTTTTAATAATTTTCTTTTTTTTAAATGACCATTTAAAGTTTTTAGCCACCACCAAATTTTATATAAAAGTATGAAATTAAACATTAAATATTGTATATGCAAGAGCTAAAACCTCACTTATCCATAAAAAATGTTATAAATTGTAATAAATAATTCCTTAGCTACCCATTGTAATTGATATACAATCTCACTGGGGGCATGGATTATTCTTATCTTTTATTTACTCTAAATAGCTTGGTGAAAACTCTTGAACATATCGTTAATGACTCCTCCTATGGTATCCATAAAACTATAAGGATCTTCTCTTATCCTATCAGGTTTGAAGGATTCATCTTCCCTCTCTTGATTAAAGATAAAATGTCTTATCTTTTCTCTATCCTTTTTTTTCAACTCTCAACAATCACATTCTTCCTCTTGACCTTTATTAAGGTGTTACTTTGCTTGTAGAAGTGGAACTTGACTATGGGTTGCTCTTGAATGACCAAGCCCTACCTTACCATTTCTTATTGTTGTAGTTACCTGATCCTTAAGGGGATACTCAAGGTAATTTGTTATTATGTTTATGTTGCATGTTGATATGGCTAGGAAGGTTGTGTTGGCTCATCTATTTGAGTAACTAGAGGGGGTGGTGGAGGAGGTAGATTAACTCTGGGAGATAATGCCTCAATTTCAAGAAAAGTAGAAATGACTTTCCTCCACCTAATAAACTGATTTTGAAATAGTGTATTTATGGTGAATGTAGCCTTTCTAACTTCTTTGGTGATAGAGAGCACTAGGGAGTCTAATTATGAAGCTTGACCAATTGGCTTCCTATCTAGGAGGTCATGTTAGGGGAAGTGGACAATGTGGCAAAAATGGAAGTGGACACTAAGTTTTAAAAATTCACCCTGATGTTATACCTAAGGGTTTGAGGATTGGTTCCACCAAAAAATGAATAGGTCATCAAGGTATTAATCAAATTTTACAAATAGTTGGTAATAGAAGTATAAGTGACTGTAACATTCATAATTTTGGTGGGAATCATAAATATAGTAGTAGGCTAAGATATTGTTTACAAAATAAGTAAAATTATTGATACAATAGTAGCCTAATGCCAGGTTATTGAGCTTAATGAATGTAAAGAATATACACAATCTGTTTCACTAGAAGCATTTGTAAAAAATTACATAGTAGTTAAACAATGTGGAATGCTAGAACTTACAACACTAAGAGGAGTATTAGGAGTACTAGTTGATGTAGTTGCTTGAGGTGGAGAGCTTGGAGGTGTACTTGGGTGTGGGCCTTAATTTTTAGTCTATAATTATGATTGTATCTCTCCTTATACATCTCTTTCTTGGTCTAGTGATGTCTTGGTAGCAACTGAGATATCATCTCCTTTACTAACTTCTCCAAATTAGGGTTTTAAATTTGTTCCCCTTGATTGATTTATTTTCTTAGATAACCATTCACCCTCAAGGCTAGACTTAGTTGTCTCACTTATAAAACAAGAGTCTTCAATTTCTATCCCACATATCCATTTCCCTCTAGTAGTCATCCTTTGTCCTTCTTCCTCATTTTCATATACCTTAATAGGGTTTATTATCCTTGCCAATTTATTTGTGTTCCCTTCTCCTTAGAGTATTATGTAAGTTATTATTTTACTTCCATATTTTATGGAGAAATAGGTGGGGTCTTGGGCTTCCTTACATAGATCATAATTGTATTTTTAGCAGTAGAAGCTAACCCAGTCAAAAGTGAAATGGAAGATGGAGATATAGAAGTGGTAGTAAGTGATGCTAGAATGGGAATGGTAGGCATCACTAGTGGAATGATAGGTGGTGGTGGAATTACTAGAGTAGTCACTACTGGAATGATGATGGGTGGCAAATTAGGCTACCAAATATAAGGTGGCATTATCATTGATGGAATCAAAGGAGAATAAATAATAAGAACTTGAGACAAGAAAGAGGGAAGAGTTACCTATTTTTCTATAGTTAGTGGAGGTAAAGGAAACATAGAAAATATATCAGTTGATCCACTAGGAATTTTAGCCCTTTTTTCCTCAACTCTATGTTTTGGAAAAGATGAAACAACTATATATGCCTGAGAGGCAGAATGAATCCCAATTTTTTCTTCACTATGAGTTGCATGAGATGGGCCAACTTCTCCTTGTGCTTCCTCTCCTATCTAAGAAGGAGGTCCAAGGATGGGTTTCAATCCTTTTGGAATCCTCTATGGTAATGATGGGATCATATTGGATCCTTTGTGTTATTATCATAGATATATTAGTTTTACGCATTCTGATGGCCACATCAGAGTCATCTTCAACATTATGAATATGCTATCACACTCATAAGATTGATGTCCATATTTGATTCTCACCTTTTTTTCATATTTACTAAGGTGTCCTGTGACATTATCTCTATGATCCTAATGCTTGAAAAGTACCTATTTCAGCTCATAATGAGTCTTGATTTTCCTAAAAACTACTAGGTGCTCCCACCTTTCATTCTACATTTGGCCAATGTTGAGCGGAGTGGGATGGAGTGTTGCTTGCCTTCCTTAGCTCAATATTAATGATATCATACAATTGAGCATTAATTTATTGATTAACCACTTTATGTAGCATAATCCTTGGTAGGTTTAAGGAGTGTGCAAATATACCCTCAATATTGATCCTAGTTTACTTGTGATATACCCAGTAGTCGTCTATCTTTCTAATAGTCTTATTTATATAATTAGAAAGATTGTGGATATTCTTCCCATAGATGGATTGATATACTCTGGGATAAAAGATCTCAATTATCATCTTCATATTCTTCCTAAACCTATGAATATGAAAATTTTTGAGCTCATCACACAACATATTATGAGGGTACTCAGTGGATGGTTTTCAAGGTTGATCATGAGATGCATGTACTATTGTAGTTACTACATCCACCATGTAAGACATCATATAAAAATTCTCATTTAGAGAACTCACAGGATGGGTGAGTTTCAAAATTATCTTAGAGTTAATAATTTTTCCTAAGGCTATATTTTTTTACAAAATTTGGAACTATATATAGCAATGGGACCCTTACCTTATTGATGTAAACAATGGTTGGGAGACCAAATATCCTATTTAGTAAGGCCATTACAATTTTGACCCTTGGCTTAAATGCCATAATACAAATATTAAATGTAGGGAATTGTAGTCTAAAGTTACTTGGGTGACCATCCCATTCCTATAACTTGTTGATCATCTTATTATTATGAAGTCATGCATTCACCATTTCTTTCTTATACGTCATGTCTAGTAGGGGAAGCCTATAATATTTTTTGAAGGCATTCTGACTGATTTACACTATTGGTGTCTTTCTTAATCTAAAATACAAAATATTTCTAGTAAACTTTACATTAAATAACAAATCATACAATAAGTCAATGCAGGGCATTACTGTTAGTTAAATCATTGCATTATGGAAACCAGCTACCTTTATTGCTAATAAGTCATATTATCTCTACATGAAGAGGTAAATTTGATCCTCTACTCTGTAAGGAATGACTAAATTGACCTTGTCCCAAATATTGAATAGTGTTTGATTCATGATTCAAAGGATTTGTATCTAATGTTTTATTTGTGAATCCCTTTGTACTTACAATCGAGTAAGTAGAGGGGCTGGGAATGTGAGATGAGGAATCCATTGGTGTTATTTTCAAACTCCTTACTTTGTGAAAAGTTCATAAATCATTGGTCACAATGGAGTTATAGATTCATAGTATGCACTTGGGCTATAAGTTTGCAATGCTCTGGATAATGTGGAGGCAATGTAAATCGATTAAATATGGTAGTTCAAAATTTATTGCCTTTGTTACATTGAGCACAAGAAATGAATGAATGAAAGCTCTTATTAAAGAAAATTAAGTGTAACAATGGCTTTTGATCTTTAATATTTTCATTTGAATATCATGAAATCAACTTCTATGACATTTAAATTCCTTTGTGGCTTCTTCCCCAACTTCTTGAATGCTTAGTCATTCTCAAATGATATATGTTTCCTTTCCACTCTTCCAAACTTGAACTTTGTGTCTTTATTTTTTTTATGTCTCCGAATGACACATGTCTATCTATCTCTATTACATTGATGGTTGAGGTGTAATTTGTTTATAATTTGCTTTATCAGGCATGTGGGTTAGCAAGATAGTGACAAATATCATGATCCTACTTTTCTACTAAAAATTTAAGCTTCAAATACATGTGGATTGTCAAGCTACCAATCTAGTGAGATGGTGACAACTGGTAAGATCTTCATACAATTTCTTCAACCAACATCATTCCTAGGTCAATGGCTAGTAGGATGATGAAAAGTGGAAATATCTCACTATTCTACCTACGTGGTATCTTTGTACAAGTCCTTCAGCGTACATCACTTTCAAGCCACCTATCCACTGACTTGTTCCTTTTAAATTGATACTCTGGGTGAGTGGAATGTTGTTGTGTGTCCAATATGGGCTCTAGAGTAGTCTAATAAAGGTGTAAGTGCAAAGAATTTTGTTTAAGACAACAAAGATCAACCATCCACTAAATGTAGCAACATGTCAACACTGTTTGTGCTAAAAAATAATAAACTAAAGAAAATATATGTAAGTATTTAAAGTAAATTGAAGTAAAAAAATAAAGCATATAATGTGGCTTAGGCATAACTTCAATCCTTTTAGTCTTGATAAGACCCTATAAATAATGAAAACTTATAGATTGTGTTTGAGCAAATAACTCAAAATTGAGACAATTAAAAAACATTTCTCAAGCATTAGATAAACTCATTTTCATTCATACTTCATCAAAGTTATGTATCATAGACTTCCATTTCAAAATAACTTAAGAGCATGTTTAATCTATATTGGGTACCTATTTGAAAAAAATTAAATATGATGTGTGTGTTTAGGCACACCAATTTTACTGTTGGAGACTTTAAATTTTAGAGTAACTCTCTTAATCATTATTACTATTCTAAACTTTAAAGTTCTATCTATCAACCTAATTATCGAATTATATAGTTTGTGCATATGGAACCTCTTCAACAAATTATTACTTTTGTTTTATTTTTTGTTCAACAAACTTGAAAGTACTAAGTGATTGGTAGGACGAAGGAGGGAAGCATTGGGAACCTCCTTCTTAGAATAAGTTTCCTCAACTAGCTCATGCCATTTCACTCTCTAAACATGATTTTACAATTAAGCACCATGATGATATTGAAAATAACTAGCATACAGATAATCAGGACCCTTTACCAGTTGATGAGGATCTCCCTACTCAAGGAGGGTGGGGAGGGAACTCTCGGTATATTTTGCCTCCTTTACCTCATCACGCCATCATGTTTGTTGTTGTTTCTTAATGGGTTCCTTGTTGGTTGTGAGTTTGCTTATCCTTTTTGGTTGATGTAAACTTGAGTTAGTTTAACCTTGGTATTTATGGCTTTTCAGGTGGCTTTTAGTGGATTTTTCTCTCTTTATGAGGTTTGTTTTAGTTCAATATGATTGTGATTTTAGGGTGTGACTTTTTCACTCATCCATTTTATATGATTAATGATGTATTATATCTTGTATTATTAATGAAAGTGTGTTATTCAATCAAATAAAAAGCATTAAGTGATAGCCCTATCATGTATTTTAAAAAATTGACTAAATAATCATCAAATATATTTTTATATTTTTTATTATTAGCCTATTTGAATGTATTAGGTGATTGGATTATTATGTACGAAAATATAGATTAAATAATGATTACTTTTATATTTTTGATTTGTTTTAATTATTAATTAATTAGAATAGATTAAGCCATAGTTTTAATATTTATATAAAAATTGAGCTAAGAAATCATTATGCATACTTTTGATTTTTTCTTTATTAATTAACTTGAGTGGTCTAAATGATAAATGATAGTACCATGATATATTAAAAATAAAGTAAGGAATCATCATTTTAGAGTATTATTTGATTTTTTATTAATGTACTTAATTCTTTTTTAATTGAGAAGTTCAAATTTAAATGGATGTTAGTATTTCTATCTATGTTTTGAATTACATATCAGTGACTTTAATTGATGAGTAAGCATATATTGAAATCTAAGTGTTCCTTAGGTTAAGAAACGATGACTAGGGGACATCTAATATGTCAATCACTTAGGGCATGATTTTAACTCTATCCATTCAACTACTCATGTCAAATATATTAAAAAAAATTGTAATTTAGTGGATAGTATAAAAACTTATCATCCTCACTAATTGAATTATAACCCTTTCAATTATTCAAATCATTTCAATATTTACAACATGTACAAATAATACAAAATTGAAACATTATCTTTATAACATATAAAAATAATAATAAATGATAAAATTATTATTATGTTTAAATTAACTTAAAAATTATAATATATAAAAATAATTATAAACTAAGAATTATCATTATAACATACATAAAAAAATGTAAATTTTCTTAATGATATATTAAAATCCATTTTATGGTTTTTTTTAATATTAATATATTCATTTAATTGACTTAGTAGTGTTTATACCGTGTCCCCACATCAAACCAATTATTTTCAATGTTCAATTACCTTCAAAAAAGTAAATTAACTGGACTCTATTGAATCTACTATTTCTTCAATTAATTTATCTCGTCTCCTAATGTGATGATCACACTTTCTGCCATCTCAATGTCGATTCAAATGTTATCCGAAGAAAAAATATAAAATAAAAAATTATGGTCAAGAAATATATGAAGATTATATGGCACGTTAGATTATCTATTGATTTCTATTTTTAATGGAAGGATAGCCATCCTACTTAACAATCATTTTAGTTCAATTTTAGCGTTGTGAAATCTACTAACATTAACTATAGCATGCCCTTTAAATAAAATAAAACCAATCTAAAAGAAAATATGTATTAACATCGATATCCTGTGCTAGCATGTTCGATGCCAAACAAAATTTAAGCAAACCTGAAGTAAGACGAGCAGAGGAAACAAGCTTATTTAATGATGATAAAGATGATGTCGTTGGTGTGAAAAGAGAGATGTTAAATCTAAATCTGAGTTAGCTAGTGAGTTAACTTCCCCTAGTCCTTTATATTCCTTTTCACCATTCTATTGTAATTAGCATGCTAGAATATGCCAGTAGGTGATCTTTTGGTAGGGTGAGCATAAAAGTATTTTGAAAATCAATGGCCTTGCTTGTATTCATAAATGAACAAGAAGATGTGCAACAATTACATAATGTATTGAATTGCCTTCTGGTTTGCACTAATCAATGCAATTAAAATAGCATGATGAAGAAGAATATAAAGAAAAAGTAAGATGATTATTCTATATAATCATTAACAAACTCTGAGAGCATTTTGTATATGTCTCCCTTGTTTTAGAATAAATCCACCATGATTTTCACCATGTTATTATTATGAACATTAATTTACTTACAAGTTAATGGAAACTACTTGTAATTTGTGCTCTTTCTTGTCAACAAAGTGCAATAGCACATTCTTCATGCACTATTGAATGGGTATCTAGTTTTATGCTTGTTAATGATAGTCATTCTGGTCATAAAATTAAAATATTAATTCATTTTTACATTGTGATTTAAGAATGTTTTATTGATAATATTTTAATGATATCTTGGATTTATGGAGTTAACAAGAGAAGGTGCTTGAAATTTTAATTTTAATACATGTTTTGTAGATCTCAAGGGTCATTTGAATGCAAATCATTCTTGATAATTTTATTTATCTTATATATTGGTCTTTTACATCCTTAAATGAATGATAACATGACTATTGAAGGAATTTCAAGTGTTGAAAGCCACCACAACACCTTTAAATATACATAACTCATCCTACTTATCCCACCCCTATAAATAATATATGTTGTTAAAGATTTTAAGTGTTATTTACTTACAAATGTATGAATATTGTAAATCTGAAATGTGTCTGTAATTGGTCTTTGAAGACTAGCATTGTAATTTCCCCCTTTGGCTCTTAGTTATTAATAATTCCTTTAGAAATGAATATTACAATCACATTCAATCTATTTTTAGTAGTTTGTGTCTGATTCAAAAGCATTTGTTTACTCTATGTGATAAATCTTCCCTAGTGGACTATGAAGGTTTGGTTATGCTTTGGTCAGATCTGTGTGTGCACAAATAATCCTCTAAAGATTAAACTATAGTATCCCTCCTTGTGACCAACCTACCCCATCAGGCAAAGCTAGAAGTATCATGGAACTAACCATACCCATTATCAGTGTCTTCTAGTCATTGTTTATGTTTAGCCCTTCCAAATGTTAAATGCTTCCCAGGCTATAAAAACATAACTAAGGTTTATCATCTATGTTTACCATCTTTTCTAATGTGCAAGGTTGAATTCTAGAGGTGTACAATTGGTAACCAACAATGTGAATATCTCCAACTAAAAAACTTTGGGCTCTAAATCTAGGCTTGGTCTGGGTGGGAGCTTAGATTGATTGAGCCAATCCCAAGGGGAGTGGAGAGGACCAGATGAACATTTTGCACTAGGGTCAAAATTGGGTAAGAGGTAGACCCCTGAAGCTAAGACAAATAAAGATTGGTGCAACTACGGAAAGGGTTAGAGGAGTTTATACAACCTAGGTAAACTCATTTTTCCTCATCTGAAGGATTAACAATGATATCAATAACAAAAATAGATAAACATTTTGATATGTGATGCTCTACAGTCTTAGATTTGGAGGGAACTAAAAAACCTTTAGCTAGTCCTTTTGTAGAGGCAACAATCTTAACTCCATCTCTAACATTGTCAAAGAAACTACCTGAAACAATGTTTGGAGAAGAAGAATTCATTATTAGCTCCAATCTATTTTCTTCATCCTTGTCTTTATCTTGAATAGAAAACATAGCTAGATTAGAAGCTTTGTTGCCAAAGACACAATGCAAAGATCTAAATCAGGATTGAGCAAGCTATTTCAATTTGGAATCTATTTTATCACCCTTCATAATGCTTATCGCCCTTTGCATTTACCGTCATCTTCATGCATAATTATTACCTTAAAGATATATATAGAGAAAAGAACCATATATATTAATAAAGAAAGTCATCTTAAAATGACTTAAATACACAATAAAAGTTTAAAAAAATTAATAATCTAATAAAACTATTTGTAAAAAACTTCAGACATTTAAAATTCTTTATAATCTAATTTAAAAATATAATAATATTATAAATAACAATATTATTTTTATTCAATGTACGGATTGTCGTATTTTTACATTTTTGTAAGGAAAAATAAGCTATAAATGAGATTTGATTGGCAATGAGAACTTAGATTTGTAAGGTGAAATAAGCTATAAAAGTTTTTGTTGTTTTCAATCTCAGTGGTATGATGGCAAAGCTTTGAAAATTGAAACTAAAAATATAATTGGATAAATTTAATTTAATTTAGATCAAATATTTGTGGTGCGATTGCATAACTTTGAAAATTGAAGCCACAAATATTATTGAATAAATTTAATTTAATCTATTTAAATATTTAATTGAGGTTACAAGTAGTTTATGGTATTAAATAACAAATTATATGAATCTAGTATAATATGAGTGGAAGAAAGATTGTAAAATATATTAAATTTTTTTGTTTATGTTATAGATTTTAATTTTATTATATATTGTTAGAGTTATCTGTACTCATTTTAAATTGTGTTTTTTAAGGGAAGAAATATATATGTGAAATGAGATGTATTTTAATATAAATTTTGTAATTCTTTAAAAAAATAGATTATATATAATTTGTGATTTGTAAAGAATGAGAATTTTATATAATTAATGAGTGCTAACTAAATTTAGAGCTTTAAGGTATTGGGTTTCTGGAAAATGAGAAAAAATGATATGTCATGCACATGGTGTTCAAAATGAGGATGTGAGCATGACTTGAAGGTTTCATTTCGTATAGAATAGCCAACATTTTTACCTTTCATGCACACATGAGTTTAAATCTCATACCAAGTCAATACTTTTTTAAATTATTACATGTAAAGTGTTTATTAAATGATGTTATTTCATTTACAAATCACTAAAAATAGTAAAAAAGTTGTCAGAAATATGTTAAAAACTATTAGAAAAATTTGCATGTGCATGAAATGTGATAGCACGCGTAAATTAATGTTCATATTAATTACAAAAAATAATATTTCCATAGGTGACATCATTTATAGATTATGATTTTTTGAACAAGGCATGAAAGACAATTTTGAATCGGTTTATGTGTCTATATAGACATATATGCAACAACATGGGTGTTTCATTCTCAACCTATGTGATTATTATGCTTTTAAGAGTAAGAAACAAAGTTTTGTAAAGATGAATGTGAAAGGCCAGTTCGACAATGTCTTGGTTCCATCACTTCCCACATGGCCACTCATACCTAAACATGGGGAGGTGGATGAATTTCTCATTACAGCTGAATTTGTGTTACATAAAGCATATAATGTCAATATTAATGATTACTCTGCCACTATTTCTGACACATTGTTTGAGTTGATGTAGAGATCTAAGCAAAGATCAAATGAGCATTTTCAGTTTGAAATCTCTTTTACGGCTCTTCACAGTCTTCATCACCCTTCACGTTTACCATCATCTTCATGAATAATTATTACCCTAAGGGGACACACACACACACACACACACACACACACACACACACACACACACACACACACACACACACACACACACACACACACACACACACACACACACAAAGGGAGAGCATAGGTCATATATATTAATTAATTAATAAAATTATCTTAGAATGACTTAAACACACAATGAATTTTATTTTTTTAAATAATCTAATAAAATTATTCATAAAAAATTTCACGTATTTATAATTATTAATATTTTAATTTAAAAATATAATAATATTAAGAAATAAATATTATTTGTATTAAATGCATGGATTTTCTCATTGCTACATTTTTGTAAGGTAGAATAAAACTATGGATGAGATTTGATTAGCAGTGAGATCTTATTTTTGAAGCCCATCTTCCCATTTTTAATTGATTTTAAATGTCTTTTATACCTTGGAATATAATGTTCACATCATAATGAACTTAAGCCAAATTTGGGAAGCCATTAATTTTGCAAGTTCTTAAATGTTATATATTCATTAAAGATAATTGAAAGTCTCTTGAAATTTTTACTTGATTTAAAATTAAAATAAAAAAATTAATGACCTTTTAAAAATTATGACCGTCGCCAAATTTTCTATAAATGTGTGAAGTTAGACATCAAATATCATATATGCAAGAGTTAAACCCTCACTTATCCATATAAATGTTGTGGTTCTAAGGGCAAGTAAATATTTTTTGAGACCATATTTAAATAATATAATTTATACAAATTTATAATAAATTAAAATTTATTTATTAATCATATACATCATTATTATAAATCTAAGTTCATGAAACATATATTTGTATGAAATCGTGTTTAAAATAAAAAGATAAAAAATTGTATTAACATTAAAGGAATATTAATATTACATTAAATATATATATCTAATTAAAATTTACTGTACAAATAAATACATCTCAATGAGTAAAAGACTAACAAGTAAACATTATTATTAAATATCACCATGCAAATCACTATCTCTTTCTAAAACAACTAGACTTTACCTTCCATGCATGATTTAAATAATCAAATTTAATTATAGTTTGCTTTCAGTTTTTAGGATATTGAATTTAGACAGTCAGTTAATAATTATAGTTAGTATTTTGTTTTTAACGAAGCTACTAGCTTTCTTGGATAACAAACAATGCATGAGGAATGCATGTTTATTTATTTTATTTTATTTTTTTATTTTTAGACACAACAATCCATGTTATATTGTAATCCTTTTTTATATAAGCATGAATAATAATGAAACAGTTTTAACAACTTGAAAATAAAGATTTCTATGTGCTCTATTTTTCCTAAGTTTTTTGCTTAGTTTTTTCTGTTGTTATCTCATAACCTGTGGGTGCAAGCATTTGCTTTAGTTTCATATTTTACATTTGGTACTAAAGCAGGCATTTTATTTTGAATTAAAGCTTTAATGGTTCAAATTTTACCAAAAGTTTATCATGTCAAATTCTAACTTCTTGCCCATTCCAAAATTTGATGGAGATGAGTATGATTATTGGTTCATCAAAATGATAACTTTTTTTATAGGAAAAGGTTTGTGAGAGATTATTGAATTAAGTTATGCAGATCCAGCTGATTGGAGTGCCCTCACAACCAATGATAAAGTAGCTAAGAAGAAGAATGTTCAAGCCTTGTTTCATATTCAAATAGCTCTAGATAAGAGCCTATTTCCAAGAATGGTAAGAGTAAAGACAACTGCGGATGCCTAGAAGACTTTAAAAGAAGTTTACCAAGGTAGTGATCAAGTCAAAGTTGTCAAGTTACAAACATTGAAGATAAAATTCAAGAATTTGAAGTTGAAAAAAGCTGAAAGTGTGATTACCTATTGTGTCTAAGTAAAAGGTGTGTTCAATAAGATGGCTACACTTAGTGAAATTGTGAAGAATGATATTTTGATTAAGAAGGTGTTGAGGACTCTCATACCAAGGTGAAACCATGTTGCCATAATCATAGAAGAAAGCAATAATCTATTTACCCTTCAATTTGATCTTTGATGTCTCGTGAAGAAAGATTGATAGATTCATTTGGAGACAAAGATGAGAAAGCTTTTTCCTCCAATGTACAAATCACAAAGAATGAAAATGCCAATAATAACACCAAAATCAATCAAGGCCAAGGTAAAGGTCAAAATTAGAATTACTCAAGAGGAAATAGAGGGTAGAGATGGTTCACAAGGAAGAGGTGGCTTCAAAGGAAGAGGTTGGTTTGATAAAACAAATGTTCAGTGTTACCATTGTAACAGGTATGGCCACTTTGAAAAGGATTATAGATTAAAAGAAGGTAAAAGTGTTTATTATGCTCAGAAAGGTGATGAGAATTCTCTAGATAATTTATTTCTATCTTATGAGAAAGCTGAAAATATTTATAAAGATGTTTGGTATTTAAATTCGGGATGTTCTAACCACATGTTAGGGAATGAAAAGATTTTTTCTATAATGGATGAAATTTTCAAATCCAAGATCAAGCTTGCTGATGATAAAACATTGGAGGTTGTTGCTAAAGGAGCTATGGAAGTCTAAACTAAAGAAGGTATGAAAAGTGTTAAAAGACATTTATTACACTCCATAATTAAAGCATAATCTATTGAGTGATGGGCAATTGTGTGAGATAAATTATAAGGTGGTGTTTGAAAATCAGCAATGCATAATTTATGATAAGAATCAAGGAAATAGGGTGGTTACAGTTGTGCCTATGATAAATAATAGGATGTTCCCATTGAAGATTGGTGAACATAGTAATAGCCTTGCCAATATAGCATATGAGGATACAAGTTGGTTGTGGCATCTCAGGTATGGGAATTTAAATTTTCATAGTTTGAAAATTCTAACATCATTTTGTTAATTATAAACTGCCAAGTCTTGTTATCTATAAATGCATGGTCTGTGAACTAGTTTGAATGACCTCATAATTTGGAATTATTAAAAATATGTAATATAGATGTGTTTTATTTATAATAATTCCAATAGATGTCTAATTTATTTATCATAGTTTTCAACTACTAATTATTTATGATAATTTTAAATAACTTGGACTTATCACAAATACATTATACATAAGTGATTTATTTGTAATAAGTCCAACTTAATCTTGATAAAGTCTAATTTATTTCTATTAGTTTTCAAAAATTTGGACTATTGATAAGTCCAAATTATACGAAATACATGATTTCATATATGTCTTTAATGGTCTCTTTATCTCTTTTAAGTTTTATTTATTATTTCCATTCTAGGGCAAGGAGAAAAAACATGTTTTTTAAATCACCCCTAGTTTATACTAGATAGATATAAATGTAGGAGTGCAAAAAAATATAAAGTACCCTAACATGTCATCTTTGTTTTGGATCAAAAAAATCCAAAACACTTTCCAAACAAGGTCTTTCTATAAATGGCTAGCTCCATCTCCAAAATGGTCATCTTAGAAATAGAGAACGGGAGAGTTGTCAATGAGGGAAATATGAATATGTCCAGCTAAAAACTTTGGTCACTAAATATGGGCTTGGGCTGGAGGGATATTTGATCAATTGATCCAAACCCTAAGAGGAGTAGAGGGGACCAGATGAATGTTTTACACTAGAGTCACAATCACATAAGAGGTGGACCCCTAAAGCTAAGACACACAAAACTCGATGCAACTATGGAAAGGGTTAAAGGAGTTTACATAAACTTGGCAAATTCATATTTCCATAATGATAGGACTAATGACAATAACAATGACAATAATAGAGAAACATTTCAATTTATGATGCTCTATGAATATAGAATAGGAAGAGACTAAAAAACCCCTAGGTAGTGATTTTTAGGGCCAAAAGTCTTAGTTCCACCTTTAACACTATCAAATCAACTACCTAAAACATTGTTTAGTGAAGAATCAATCATTATTATCTCCAATTTATTTTCTTCATCCTATTTTAGATTTTGAGTAGAAAACATGGCTAGATAAAAAGATTTGGAGCCAAACATATAATGCAAAGATCTAAGCAGCAATCAAGTAAGTGTTTTTAGTTCGAAGAAATCACCCTTCATGCTTACCATCATCTTTGTGCATAATTATTACCCTCAGGACACACACACACATGCATGCACACACACACACACACACACACACACACACACACACACACACACACACACACACACACACACACACACACACACACACACACACACACACACACACACACACACATGTGCACATATACATAGACATGCACGCACACATATGCACATGCACACACTCACATGCATGCATACACGCACACATGCTCACATGCAAGTACACATATATACACACACACACAAAGATAGAGAATAATATAGATTAATTAATCATTAAAGACATATTAAAATGATTGATCTAAAAATTCAAAATATAAACCTTGTAATGAACTTGAAATGGATGAATAATTGAATAATTAATCTCAATTTTCATTTAATTCATTTCAATTTATCTTTAATTCAATAATTTAATTCTAAAAATAACAAATAAAAAAATAGAGAATAAATGATAGTGACTAAGTAAATTGTTTATGTGGTTTAGTAATTGGCTACATCCCTATGTCCACTCTTTTGAGTGTTCTAATCAATGAAAAATCTTAAGAATAATTACCAAACTCCTCTATTTATGATCACAATAAATCTTCGTATCACATAACCTATATTCCCAAATAGAATATACCTTTACAAGTAAAAAGGACATCCCTGTTATGATTTCACTCTAAAATCCTTCTCTGTTTTAAAATCCAACTCTATTTTTGCATCCCAAAATAATAAATAATGTACATGTTTATATGTTTTAATGCCTAACCAAGCTAGTTGGGCACACATATTATTTTACCCAAAGTCTTAAGTTTATCTCCCACTTTTTTGTGATTGTATGTTCTATGTGGGAACAAAATTCCACATGTTTGGTACGAGGGTGAATTCTATGTTTTAATTTGAGGCATCCTTCCATGCAAGATTGTCCATGTAGACATGTGATCCCCGCTCCATTTTTCACTGCCCATATGGCAGTGCAAGTGTAGTGGTAAGTTGGTTTAATTTGAAGCCATGTTTAGAAATTGGATGGTTAGAACTAAACCATGAATAAAATAGACTTCGAATATATAGACATGCAGATTCTTGTGAATAATGATTATCATGATGGGATAATATAGATATGTGAAAATATATGATTAGAAATATATATATATATATATATATATATATATATATATATAGAGAGAGAGAGAGAGAGAGAGAGAGATATCTCAGTGGCAATTAAATAGGAATATTTGTAAATATTTAATGGAAATTATATAGCTAGGGTGTCGTATTATTGGATAGATAGTCCCAAAAATGTAACCAAAACAATTAGCACAACATATAATATAATTCCAGTATAAAGAGTAATTAAAATACATTGGCAAAAGACTCCCCTCCATCAAAAGAGTGAGTCAATTCTAGATGAGGGGCCCCAGATAGTACATAGGGGTTCCATTTCAACCTTTTTGCTTGTCAAAGACCAATGTAAATAAACTTTTCAATATCTTTATATTTTTTCCATGTGTCATATTTATATTATGGCACTTTTCCTTTCAATAGTCTACCACGTCATCCCTTTCTGAGACCAAAATCTCCATAGAAGATAACGTTTGCTAATGGACTTGGTTTTTGACCATTTAAAAAGAGTTAAAAAACTCACACTAAACTTTACGTTGTGTGAATAGTATCTTCAAATCTAGAAGTTATCAAATCAAAACTTTCATGGGGATCCATCAGATCACTCTACCTCATTGAGAGATTTTGGACCTCCAAAATTTGACTTAATTATCAACCAAGTGAAAGTATTTTTTCCTCACCTTTCTGATTTCCATCTATTTAACCTTGTTTAAATGCATTCCTTTCAAATGAACATGAATATATTCAACATCATCCCTTCACATAATCTTGGTTTTCCTGTCAATAATAACATCTTCATGCAACTCATGAAAAAATTCAAGAAAAAAATCATCAAAATAAGGAACTTGAAGACTCTCACCTTGATCCATGATCATAGGAGATTCATACAATTTCAATTTGTTCCACATCAACCACTAAATAAATTTTCATATAAGAAGGCAAATACAATTAGAAAGCATTGTATCAATATTTTCCAAAATCCTAAATAGAACATACCTATTTGGTTTTAATTGTTTATCTTCACCTTTCACTCTTTCCTTGCTAATGTGATGCCAAAATTGATTACCAACTTTAAATTGATGATCAAATTAGTGTTTATCATGCCTAGCCTTATATTTAGCTTGGCTCTTCTCTAACTATTCTTGAACATATTTTTGAATCATTTAAATTCTCTGAATAAACTTTTTAACATTCACGGCCTCACTATTTCCATCCATCACTGAGTCAGATTGTTTTCCAAAAGATAAGTCCAAAGGAGACTTAGGTAAATAAACAAAACAAGTCACAAAAGGAGAATTTAAAGTAGAAGAATGTAAAGCATGATTATAAGAATGTTTCACATAATATAAATTATTAGCCCAGATTTCAATGGAAATAATGAATAAATTACATTATGTTAAAATATTTTCACACTAAAAATAATTTTTTATTGTATTCAGATGGAAAATTTATAATGAAAGGTGAAGTCTTAAAAATATCTATGGGTGGTTATGGGAACAAACTTTATCAAGTAACCAACTTATTTAACAAAGCAAACTCTAAAACATAAACAAACTCTAAAACATTAAAATTAAACACTTTGGATCATTAAAAATAATCCAACAAACTCCCCCTTAATCCAAATGGGTATAGAAAGACTAAAGCAAGGAACTGTGAGTCATCCAATTAGACTCTACAGTAACTACAATTAGTACACTATGCATCCTAGATTGATCCACACCCTGATCATCCCTACACAGTAGTAGAACATGATCACACAATTCAACTACATAAATCCTCACAAAAAATCTTTCCAACAAGTGACTTCCCCATGTATTATGTATGACACATCTCAAACTGATTCCCAATAATTGACAACATCTCCCATAGGCCTTTCCTCAACACTAACAATGCTAACAATATAATGCTGACTCATACCGCACATCACTGATGACTGATCAAAAAACCAATATTCAATATCTTGTCCCCCTATTAGGTGAGAGGTGAGAAATCATGAAATAAATAAACCAAGTGTAAACCACTAAAATACTTCACATCAAAGATCATAAAAACACTACATCTATGAAATCAAAGTACACAAGGCAAAAAATGCTATTACATCAAATCTCAGTCTTGACCCTAACTGATCACACAAGATGGGTGTGTCATTAGCTTAGAATAGATAGTCATCAATTGCAAAGAAAGAAACTTCGTAATCATCCCATCTATCAGAAGAATAGCTAGAAGAAGACCTAGAAGAATGACCAGAATGACAGGAGTGACCAACAAAGTGTGCTTTTAACTTTTTTCTATGTCGAGAAGAGATCTATTTGGAAGGCCATTCTATAGAGATATGTCCTATACCACCAAAATTGTAGAATATGGTCTCACGTCCACTAGAACTAGAGGAATAATAGCCACCTGAAGAAGAATGTTTGTGCTTGTGCTTGTGTCCATGTTAATGGTGATGCTCATGGTTTGGAGAACCAATATGATGTCTATGTTTCAAAGAGCCTAAATGACCTCTACTTCCAGAATGATGCTTATGCATAGAAGTGTGCCTATGAGAGTGTTTCTATTTCTATTTATTAAAGTGCTTTAAAGAGTGTTTCCTATTGGTCTCATATAATAGATTTCTTGTTTTGGTATAGTATGCATCCTCAGTAAGTTTTTCTTTCTTCTTTAAAAATTGTTTCTCATGTTGAGAGAGCAACTCACACATCGAATTAAAAGTAGATTTTTTAAGCTTGTCACTAAGCTGTAAAATGTCTAGAAAGATCTTGTAGCTAGGATTAAGACCATTCAAAACAATGTAAATGAATATTTAATCATAAAATTTCCCCCAGTAGTGACATATTCTTAATGTGTGACACATATTCTAAAACATCTTCATCATCAGTGAGTTTAGTGTTGAGCAACTACATAAGGAGATTAATTTTCTTGTAAGTAAGTTGTTTATCATACAAGTCTTTTAAAGATTTCCATGATTTTTATGCCTTAGATTTGATATGAAATATGACTTGTGCATTGCAAGTGGATTTTAAAAATGCAAGAGTTTGCTTATCATGTTTTTGAATCCTGCAAGTTTTGTAGCTTCAGTGGGTAATGTTGGTTGTTTTTAAACAACATCCCACAAGTCATTGAAGATTAATGTATTTCATGTTCATTGACCATTCCTTATAATTTTTAGGAGTTAGACATCCAATGTCAGAAATGAGGCTCATAATTTTAACCATGATGCAAAAATTAGGGACTACTATCAAGGTTTTGCCTTTACCTTCAAAATAGCTTCCATTTTATAAATGATCTTGGGACTTATAGTGAACTTGCATTTTGAAGGTGTCAATTTCAACTGAAAATGTACCTTGATACATCATTTGTTTGAAAAAAAAATATAAGGATACTCGAAAAGTAAATTTAATCATTCTAATGAATCTAAAATGTTGAAAACCATGAGGATCATCTGGTCACATGACCACCTTCCCAGACAATTAAAGGAACAACTAGTGTTGCAAGAATTAGGACTTACACCCTTATGTCTCCATATGAAAAAAAAGATTATCAAAAGATAATATTCCTCTAAAATATTCTCCAAAAATAATATGTTTCAAAAATAAATATTTGAACTCTTGACCTCCCCTTTTCAAACCACTTCACAAATTTAAGCTTTCCAAGTGCTCTATGAGCATTTAAAAGTTTATAAAGAAAATATTTTCTATATGAACTTGATTTTTTTGGTCTATGATAATAGATAAATATTACTTGAATGAGTAATTTTTAATTTTTTTCATGAAAATCATTTCTCCAAGTAAATATCAAATCTTTAAAGCTTTAGGTGGGACCTAATCAAACCCTAATATTTAACAAACTATATGAAAACTTTACAAAGTGAAATAATTTATATTTCTCAATATTCTAACACCTCCCTGAGAATTTCCAATGCCATAATTGATCTGAGAATGTTTGTAAATATTTAACAACTCCACCAAGCTATACAAGATTTACAAGTTTGAATCTTTCACTATTTGACAATGTTCGAGACTAACAAAAGAGGATTTGGTTGTATAAAACTGATTTTTTATTCATGGAAGCTATATAATAGCAATTTTGGGCCGTATAACTCAATTTATCACCTTGATTCTCCTCTCAGATTCATTTGGAATTAAAAAAGCCTTCAAGAACTCAAGAATAAATTAATAGCTGAGCAGATCACTTTTCATGAAGATGAAAACAATTTTATTCAAACATAGGAAATATATAGATTGAAAAATCCATATAAATGTAGATGCGAGTTCTACTACTACATATGTTGCTTGAAAAAAAACTCACATAAGATTTTTTAATTGACAAATGATCCTCAGATGCTTAGAAACATGTTAGAAACTCAATAGATGGATTGAGGGAAGTTTAGATCCATTTTTACTTTTCACAAAGATTTCTAGGTGCAATATAAGCCATACAAATGACTGTTGAACAAACTTTGGCGTTTGAAAAAACAAATATGAATCACTTTATTCCTTAAAAATCCAATCTTGAATGCTCAAGATGGAATTTGGATGCACTACTAAGGAGCAACAAAGCTTATCCAATTATATGGCCATACAAAACTACTTAGCCTATTTTTCCAAATTTACTATAAAACTATTGAAAAATTAAATCTTTCAATAA
>JARHVA010002552.1:1530000-1675000 GCA_037957365.1 Torreya grandis | reverse complement strand
ACATTAGGAACTTGAATACTCTCATCTTCATCCATGATCGTAGGAGATTCATAAAATTTCAATTTTTCCATATTAACCACTGAATAAATTTGCATATAAGAAGGCAAATCTAATCAAAAATCATTTCTACCAATCTTTTCCAAAATCCCAAAAGGAACATACCTATTTGGTTTTAATTTTGTATCTTCACCTTTCACTCTTTCCTTACTAATGTGAAGCCAAATTGATCATCAAATTTAAATTGATGATCAAATCAGTGTTTATCATGCCTAGCCTTATATTTAGCTTGGCTCTTCTATAACTATTCTTGAACATATTTTTGAATCATCTAAATTCTCTGAATAAACTTTTTAGCTTTCTCGGCATCACAATTTCAATCCACCACTTAGTCAAATTCTTTTCCAAAAGAGAAGTCCAAAGGAGACTTAGGTAAATAACCAAAACAAGTCTAAAAAGGAGAATTTAAAGTATAAAAATGTAAAGTATGATTATAAGAATGTTTCACATAATATAGATTGTTAGACAAAATTTCAATGGAAATAATGAAGAAATTACATTATGTCAAAAGATTTTCACACTAAAAAAAATATTGTATTGTATTTAGATAAAAAAATTATAATGAAAGGTGAAAGCTTAAAAATATTCATGGGTGGTTACGGGAACAAAATTTCTTGAGTAACCAACTTATTTAACAAAGTAAACTCTAAAACATTAAAATTAAACACTTTGGATCATTAAAAATAATCCAACAAACTCTCCCTTGATCCAAAGGGATATAGAAAGACTAGAGCAAGGAACTGTGAGTCATCCAAGTACACTCTATTACAACTACAATTGGTACACTATACATCCAAGATTGATCTACACCCTGATCATCCCTGCACTGTAGTATAACATGATCATACACTATTCAACTACATCAATCCTCACATAAAATATGTCTAACGCATGACTTCCCCCTGTATTATGTATGGCACATTTCCAAATGATGCCCAACTATTGCCAACATCTCCCATAGGCCTTTGCTAGACACTAACAATGCTAGTAATGCAATGCTAACTCATACCACACATCACTGATTAAAAAACCAATATTCAATATCTTCTCCCCCTATTAGGTGAGAAGTGAGAAGCCATGAAATAAATAAACCAAGTATAAATAAATAAAATACTCCACATCTAACATCATAAAAACACTACATCTATGAAATACAATTACACAAGCCAAAAAATGCTACTACATCAAATCCCAATCTTGAGCATAGCAGATCACACAAGATGGATGTATCATTAGCTCAGAAGAGATAGTGATCAATTGCAAATCAAGAGACTTCACAATCATCCCATCCATTAGAATAAGTAGAAGAATATCCAAAAGAAGACCTAGAAGAATGACTAGAGTGACCAACAAAGTGTGCTTCTAATTTTTTCAGTGTAGAGAAGAGCTCCATTTGGAAGGGCATTCTATAGAGATATGTCCTATACCACCAAAATTGTATCATATGGTCTCACGTCCACTAGAACTAGAGGAATAATAGCCACCTGAAGAAGAATGTTTGTGCTTGTGCTTGTGTCCATGTTAATGGTGATGGTCATGCTTTGGAGAACCAATATGATGTCTATGTTTCAAAGAGCCTAAATGATCTCCATGTCTAGAATGATGCTTATGCCTAGAAGTGTGCATGTGAGAGTGTTTTTGTTTCTGAAAGTGCTTTGAAGAGTGTTTCCTATTGGTTTCATACACTAGATTTATTATTTTGGTATAGTATGCATCCTCGGTAAGTTTTTCTTTGTTCTTTACAAATTGTTGCTCATGTTGAATGAACAACTCACAAATTGAATTAAAAGTAAATTTGTTAAGGTTATCACTAACCTGTAAAATCTCTAGAAACCTCCTGTAGTTAGGATTAAGACCATTCAATATAATGAAAATGAGAATTTCATCCTCAATTTTCCACCCAATAGTGGCATATTCTTTTTTCAAATTCTTAATGTGTGACACATATTCTAAAACATCTTCGTCATCAGTGAGTTTAGTGTTGAGCAACTACATAAGGAGATCAATTTTATTGTAAGCAAGTTATTTATGATACAAGTCTTTTAAAGATCTCCTTGCTTTCCATGCTTTATATTTGATATCTTCGATATGAATTATGACTTGTGCACTACAAGTGGATTTTAATAATGCAAGAGTTTCCCTGTCATGTTTATAAAATTTTGAATGTTTTGTGGCTTCAGTGGGAAATGTTTTTGTTTTTCAACAACATCCCACAAGTCATTGAATATTAATGTATTTCCATGTTCATTGACCATTCCTTATAATTTTTAGGAGTTAGACATCAAGTGTCAAAAATGAGGCTCACAATTTTAGCCATGATGCAAAAGTAAGGAATGTTATTGAGGTTTTGCCTTTACCTTCAAAATAGCTTCCATTATATATATGATCTTGGGAGTTGTAGTGAACTTACATTTTGAAGGTGTCAATTTCAACTGAAAATGCACCTTGATACATCATTTGTTTGAAAAAAATCATATAAGGATACTCCAAAAATTATATTTGATCATTCCAATGAATCTAAAATGTTAAAAACCATGAAGATCACCTGGTCACACAACCACCTTCCTAGATAATTAAAGGAACAACTAGTGTTACAAGAATTAGAACTTACACACTTATGTCTCCATATAAAAAAAAGATTTTCAAAAGTGAATATTCCTCTAAAATATTATCTAAAAATAATATTGTTTCAAAAATAAAGATTTGAACTCTTGACCTCCCCTTTTCAAACCATTTCACAAAATTAATCTTTCCAAGTGCTCTATGAGCATTTAAAAGTTTATAAAGATAAGATTTTATATATGAAACTGATTTTTTAGCTCTATGATGATAAAAAAATATTACTTGAATGAGTATTTTTTTTCATGAAAATCATCTCTCCAAGTAAATATCAAATCTTTGAAGTTTTATGTGGGACCTAGTCAAACCCTAATATTTAAATAACTATATGAAAACTTTGAAAAGTGAAATAATTTATATTTCTCAATATTACAACACCTTCCTAAGAATTTCCAATGCCATAGCTGATCTGAGAATGTTTGTAACTCTTTATCAACTCCACCAAGCTATACAAGATTATACAAGTTTGAATCTTTCACTTTTTGACAATGTTTGAGACTGACAGGAGAGGATTTTGTTGTATAAAACTAATTTTTGATTCATGGAGGTTATAAAATAGCAATTTTGGGCTATACAACTCAATTTATCAGCTTGATTCTCCTCTCAGATATATATGGAATTGAAAAAAGTCTTTAGGAACTCAAGAACAAATTAATAGTTGAATAGATCAATTTTCATGAAGATGAAAACCATTTTATTCAAACATTGGAAATAAATAGATTGAAAAATCCATATAAATGTAGATATAGGTTGTACGACTACATATAGTTCTTGAAAAAAAAACTCACATAAGCTTTTTGAATTGATAAATGATCCTCAGATGCTTAGAAACATGTCACAAACTTAATAGATGGATTAAGGGAAGTTTGGATCCATGTTTAAATTTCACAGAGACTTCCAGGTGTAATAAAATCCATACAAATGACCATTGAACAATTTTTTGGGTTTGAAAAAACAACTTTGAATCACTTTTTGGCTTAAAAATTCAATCTTGAATGCTTAATATGGAATTTGGATGTACTACTAGGGAGCAGGAAAAGCTTCTCCAATTATATGGTTGTACAAAAATACTTAGCCTATTTTTCCAAATATACTATAAAACTAATGAAAAATTAAATATTTCAATAATTTTCCAAAGTTTCACCTTTAGACTAACAAAAAAAATTTGAAGGGCGTATCATTTTTTAGAATTCCACATTAATAAATCTTTCACCCCACATACTTTTTGCCTTGAATTCACCATGCTTCAACAACCATGCTCTAATACCACTGTTGGCCTAGATTCCAATGAAAACAATGAAGAAATTACATTATGTCAAAATATTTTCACACCAAAAATATTGTTGTATTGTATTAAAATAAAATAATTAAAATAAAAGATGAAAGATTAAAAATCTTCATGGGTGGTTATGGGAACAAATATTCTTGAGTAACCATCTTATTTAATAAAGTAAACTCTAAAACATTAAAATTAAACACTTTGGATCATTAAAAATAATCCAACATAAATGTTCATCCCATAATTTATGATGTTTACCAAAATACCCCCTGAATAGATGTTCCACCATTTGGTTAACCACTTCTAATTCTCCATTAGTTTGTGGATGAAAGTCAGTGCTTTTCTTTATCTTAGTATCCATCAAGTCCCACAAAACTAACCAAAAATCATTGATGAATCAAGAATCAGTATCAGATGGATTAGAAGTGGGTAATCCTAAATGGATCCAAACATTTTTGAAGAATAAATTAGTAGTGTCCTCACCAATAATATATCTAGTACAAGGAACCAAAAAACATATTTTGTTGAACCTATCCACAATCACATATGTAAAATCATGTTTTCTTCATGACATAGGTAGAGCTCCTACAAAATCCATAGATATACTTTTCCTATGATGGTTAGGAATAGGAAGAGGTGTATATAATCCTACATTTTGATTACTAGGTTTACTTGTAGAACAAAGAATACAACCTTTGATATATTGAGATACATTTTCTATCATACGAGGCTAATAAAAATATATTTGTAATTGTGTAACTATCTTACCAATGCCAAAATGATCTAAAAAAAGAGAAGTGTGAGCTTCTCTAATCATGTGAACACTCTCATCCTATGGAATACCTATTTTTCCAAGATGATATAACATTCCATTATGCACATGATAGTCAAATGCTTCTACTGATTTACAATTTTTTAAATCTTCATAGACATCCTTAAAATCAACATCTCTAGCATATTGTTATTTATATATTTCATTAACAAAAGGACTATGTTTCAAAATAGTAGATTTTATAATAGGAGGTCTAGAAATCATATTAGTAACCTTGTTATGTGTTCCCTTTTTAAACTTTATAACAACATGGAACTATTGAAGAAATCCCATCCATTAAAAGTTTTGTGACTATTATAGCTTGGATTGTGATTGAAGATATTGCTAAGAATAATGATCCATATGCATGATTATCTCTTTCCCCATGAAATAATGTTTCCACTTTTTTAGACTCTGCACCAAAGCATAGAGCTCTTTATCATAAGTAGGATATTTTTTATCATACTTGTAATGGTTTGTGAATGAAAATACACTGGTTTTGAGTTATGCATCAATAATTCCCCCATTTCATACCCACTAGAATCAATTTCTCTCTTGAAAGATTGTCATAAATCAAGAAGTTCATGAACTAAAGTCACACTTATCTTTTCCTTTAGAGTGTTGAAAGATTTTTCTTGTTTTCCTCCCCATTAAAAGACTTGTTCAACACTTTTTCAAGATTTAAGGGATATGTAATGTAAGAAAATCTAGCAATAAATTTCCTCAAGAACAAAATTATTCCAATAAAACTCTTATCCTATGTTGCATTATTAGGCCTTGGCCAATTTACTATGGCCAAAACTTTTATAGGGTCTATTTTTAGTGAACCATTCCCTACAACATAGCCTAAATAAACTAAATATGTTTTTGTAAATTCACATTTTGACATATTTAGAAATAGTTTCTCCTTCTGTAAAGTATCTAAAACTTTTATGATGTGTTTAAGATGATCTTCCCATGTGTTACTAAATATTAAAATATCATCTAAGTAAATAATTATAAAATCATCTAGAAATAGTCTTATCACATCATTCATAACCCGCATAAATGTGGAAGGTGTATTACAAAGCCAAAAAGGCATAACAAGCCATTCAAAAAGACCTTGCTTAGTTTTAAAATAAGTTTTTAAACTATCACAGTCACTTATTCTTACTTGGTGATAACCACTTCTCAAATATAACTTAGTAAAATACTTTGCATTTTTTAACTAATCTAATAAATCATCAATAAAAGGAAGAGGGTAGTGATTTTCAACTATTATTTTATTCAAATCTCTAAAGTCCATGCACATCTACCATGTACCATCTTTTTTAGGTACCAAGACAATAGAGAAACCACATGGAGAGGTACTTGATCAAATGACACCTTTCTCAAGTAACTCCATCACTTTTTTATTTCTTCATTCTCTACTACAGACAACATATATATGTCAATTTTAGGAAGAGAGGCATCATGTTGCAATTCAATCTCCTATTGAATTTTCTTCTTTGGAGGTAAACCTTGTGGCTCCTAAAAAACACCATTATAGTTGTAAATAATCTTTGTTATCTTAAATTTATGTTTAGGATCACAACCCTATCAGGGCTTAGATTTTTCATCGTCTTAGGCTTTCACAACCATGAGAACAAAACTCTTACTTGAGTTTACAAGTCTTTTCATTTATCCTATAGAAACAAGAGTCAAATTGGCCTTAACATGATGGGCTCTTACTATGAATTGAATCCAATATTTTACAATCACATATTTTTTCTCTTCCCTACAAAAGATTGCCTTTCTATCATATAAGTAAGGAAAACCCAAAAAAAATCCATAAATATCGAAAGGAACCACATCTAATTCTACTTCATCAATGAATTTAGAAGTAATAACAAACCTTAAAGTGCATGTTTTCATGACTTAAAATTTTTTATTGTCACACACCCATCCTAGAGGATATGGTTTTGGATGTAGTTTAGTTTTGATTCCTAAATTTCTAACAACCTCTTCAGAAATAATATTAGCTTATGATCCACTATTAAAAAGAGTGTCTATTTTATTATGTTTAGTTATAGCTCTTATGTGTAAAATCTCATTCCTTTTATTTTTATAATTCTTAGATATATTTTTATAAGAAGAAGAAATAAGAGAAGGTTCAATGTTAGAAGAGGAAGAAGTTAAACCTTGCAGACCCATGGTAGTCACCTTTGTTTCATCACTATAATCGGATCCCAAGTCTTGTTAAACCACATCATTAGCCTTATTTTTATTCTTATTCCGGAACCTATTTGTTTTGAGTTCTGGATGGAGTGTCCAACACTTAGCCTCGTCATGATTCTTCTTAAAATGATTACAAAATAGTTTTCCTTCCTCTTTCTTAACCATGTAAGTAGATTTACTCTTACCATTTCCTTTACCTTTGTCTTTGCTTTCAAATGGCTTATGAGACTTCTTCACATAGCCTTCCTTAGTCATCTTACCCTTCACTTCCATATGGATAACTTGCACACAGATTGCATTGAGGTTAGAATGACTAAACATAAGAATAATATGCCTCAAATAGCTATGAAAACCTCCAATATACTTCAGCAATGTTTCTGTACTATAAATAAGAATGCCTAACATTAATGCCTTCTTTTTAAACTCCTAAGTATAGTCTTCACTCTAACCTTTATTTTGTGTTAATGTTTGCTAATCCATATTATCTCCTTGCATATAACCCAAAGGATCAAACTACTTTCTTAGCTCAGACCCAAAATCATTCCAAGAGGAAATCACCTTACCATGTTATTTTAGATCCTTTTGAATTTTACTCTCCCATAAAATGAGTGTTATGCCACCTATATGGAGAGTAGCCAACTTAATTTTGGCTTCCTCACTGTCAATCTTCTAAATCCTGTAATATATCTCAATCTACTTGACCAAGTTATCCAATTTATCTACACTTAGCTCACCATTATTAATTGATAAATCAAATTTAACATATAATTTCATGTGTGGTATAGTTTTACTATCTATATAATAAGAGCCATTCTTGGAAGGTGAAAGAGGAGTTTCTTCTCCTTCAATTTTATCTTCCTTTGCTATTTCATTCATACATTTCCTTAACCATGGTGTTCATACTAAGGAAAGCATATTGGAAGTCTGCGTTAGACATCTTAGATGCCATACTCTATTGTTGGATTCCATGTCTTTCACCAATTTTAGATTTAAAATTTTCAAGTTCTCCTTTACCACACCTTAATTTAGATTTGGTTAATATACAATACTATACTATAATGCCAAAAAATGTTAAATAGCCTTGATCACTAGCTTTAATACCAAATTAATCCAAAAATTTAAGTTGTAAACTTTGCAATGTACTTGAAATGGATGAATAAATAACTAATTAATATCAATTCTCCCTTAACTTATTTAAAATTATCATTAATATAATAATTTATTTCTAGAAATAAAAAATAGAGAATAAATGATAGTGACTTAGGAAATTGTTTACGAGGTTCACCAATTGGCTACTTCCCTGGGTCTACTCTTCTAAATATTTTGATCAATTAAAAATCTTGATAATGCTAATAAAACCCTTCTGAGTGTGATCATAATAAATATTTGTATCATATAACCTATATTCCTAAGCAAAATAGACTTCTACAGTTGAAAAGGATGTCCCTATGATGATTGCACTCCAAAAAACTTTCTATGTTTTAAAAGCCAAATCTATTTTTGCATCCCCCAAATAACTAATAATGTAGATTCTTATATGTTTCAATGCCTAACCGAGTTGATTGGGCACATATATTATGTTACCTGACGTCTCAGGTTTAGCTCCTATTTTTTTGTGCTTGTATGTGTTATATGGGAACAAAATCCCACATGCTTAGGAGGAAGGTAAGTTCTATGTTTTAATTTGAGGCATCATTCCATATAAGTTGGTCCATCTAAACATGCAATCTCCCCTCCTTTCATGTTGTGCATGTGACAGTCCATGCATAGTGATAAGTTGGTTTAATTCAAAGTAATGATTGGAGATTTGATAAGTTGGTTTAATTCTTTATTACATAATTTAAAAATATAATAATATTAAAAATATCAATATTATTTGTATTCAATGCATGGATTGTCTCGTTATTACATTTTGGTAAGGCAAAATAAGATATAAATGAGGTTTGATTGGCAATGAGAACTTAGATTTGATGCCCATCTTCCCTATTTTAAATGTGTTTTACAGCTTGGAATATAATGTTCGTGTCACTATAAACTCAAGCCAAATTTGGAAAGCCATTAAGTTTGTAATTTCTAAGATGTTATATTTAAATATCAAATATTTGAGTGTCTTCTGAATGTATGCAGTTAGACGTCAAATATCACATCTGCAAGAGCTAAATCCTAATATGATTTTATATAATTAATGAGTGTTGATTAAATTTAGAGATTCAAAATACTGTATTTTTGGAAAATGATAGCAAATGATATGTCATACATATGGTGTTTGAAATAAGGATGTGAGAATGACTTGAATGTTTCATTTCTTATAGAATACCCAACATTTTTACCTTTCATGCACACATGATTTTAAATCTCATACCCAAGTCAATAATTTTTTAAATTATTACATGTAAAGTGCTTATTACAAGATGTTAATTCATCTACAAATCACTAAAAATAGTAAAAAATTTGTCAAAAATATGCTAAAAACTATTAGAAAATTTTGCATGTGCACGGCATGTGATACCACGCATAAATTGTAGTCATGAATTTTTTTTTTGAAAATTAATGTTCGTATTAATTTCAAAAATTAATATTTCTGTAGGTGACATCTTTTTTAGATAATGGTTTTTTGAACGAGGCGTGAAAGATAATTTTGACTCAGTTATTTGTCTATATAGAGACACATGCAATAGCATGGGTATCTCATTCTCAACCTATGTGATTATTATGCTTTTGGGAGTAAGAAACAAATTTTGTGAAGATGAATGTGAAAGGTTAGTTCGACAATGTCTCAATTCCATTACTTCCCACATGGCCACTCATACCTGAACATGGGGAGGTGTATTAATTTCTCATCACAGGGGAAGTTGTGTTACATAAAACATATATTGTCGATATTAATGATTACTCTGCCACTATTTCTGACCCATTGTTTGAGTTGATGTAGATATCTAAGCAAAGATTGAATGATCATTTTCAATTTGAAATATCTTTTACGGTTCTTCAAAGTCTTCATCACCCGTCACATTTACCATCATCTTCATGCATAATTATTACTTTAAGGAGGGCCGCGCGCTCGCGCGCACACACACACACAGAGGGAGAGCACGAGCCATATACATTAATTAATAAATAAAGTTATCCTAGAATGACTTAAACATAAGTAATTTTATTTTTTAAATAATCTAATAAAATTATTCGTAAAAACTTTCACTTGTTTATAATTATTTATATTTTAATTTAAAAATATAATAATATTAAAAAATTATTAATATTTGTATTGAATGCATGGATTGTCTCATTGATACATTTTTTTAAGGCAAAATAAACTATGGATGATATTTTATTGGTAGTGAGATATTAGTTTCAAAGCCTATCTTTCCAGTTTTAAATGATTGTAAATGTCCTTTATACCTTGGAATATAATGTTTGCATCACGATGAAGTTAAGCCAAATTTGGGAAGCCATTAATTTTGCAAGTTCTTAAGTATTATATATTCATGATAGATATTTGAAAGTCCCTTGAAATATTTACTTGATTTAAAATAAAAATAAAAAATTAATGACCTTTTAAAAGTTTTGGCCGTCACCAAATTTTATATAAATGTGTGAAGTTAGACATCAAATATCATATATGCAAGAGTTAAACCCTCACTTATCCATATAAATGTTGTGGTTCTGTCATGTCCCCTTTTTTGTGGACATTGACAGATTTGATGATTGGCCTATTATGCGACCTTCGTAGGCTAATAAGATGGATAGAGGGTCATAATGGAGCTTGGATTGACTTTGATTCACAGGGTTTCTACATTTGATTTTCATTCAGGTTATTTCAGACATATTTGGCCAGGGCTCCTACTTTTTAGGGATATTTGATATGCAGTGGAGCACCTTTATTTTGGTATGGTCATATGCGGAATCACTCCCTGATTCACCTGCTTCGATCGGTTTGAGGATCCGACGTATATTGAGGGAGATATTAATATTTGATTGATTTAATCAAATATTAATTATTTGGTCTCATTAATAATTAATTATTAATTATTAATTATTTGCTCTAATTTTAAATTAGAAACCCTAATTCTAATTTAAGAAACCCTAATTAGGGCAAGCACATCCTTTTGAGGGTATAAGGGTTTCTCATGGAGGCCATTATTGATTATGCATAGATTTTTGATATTGATTTTGAGAATTTCTTCTGTGAAAACTGAGCCTAGGGTTCAAGGATTCCATTTGCATTGGAGAACGTTCCCTCTTCAGTGTGTGCAATTAAGAGGCTGTGGAATATCAGCTGATCTATTGCCAAAGTGAGAGATAGCTTCATCCAGAAGTTATCACAGAATTTCAGGTTTGAGAGATAACTTCACACAGAAGTTATCACAGATATTCTAGGTATTTATTGCTTTATGTTTTGATTCAATAAGTTATACAGAGATAGATCTTGTGTTAGAATCTATATTCGTGAGATCAGGCTGTTCAGCAATCAGGGGTTAACAGGAGACAGGGTGGCGGTCGTACCACGTCCGTATAGGTCCGTACAGATCCGCATCAGGAACCGGCATCGGCAGAGAAAGGGCTTCCAGTGACCGACATCGGTCGACTGAAGACCAACGTCGGCAGAAAGCCGACCAACAGAGACCGACGTCGGTGAGGGATCGACCGACGACGGCGTCTGTGTGTCGACACAGAAAGGCCGAGACTCTCCCAGATTCAGATTTTCACTTCCAGTTTTGATCAGTCGGGGTTTTTAAGACCATATTTTAATATTCTTTATTTTGTATAACAGAGACTCAATTGTGTAATCATCCAGAAGAACAAATAATGAGATCTTGATTTGCTATTGAGAGATTATACTGTGATTTGTTTATGCTTATGTGAATCTATTTTGCAAGTTTGTATCTGTGATCCGAGTTTTATGAGTTTATATATTCCCTGTCTGAAGGGGATATTACAGTGGTATCAGAGCTTTTTGTGCAGATAAGAGAGCCCTGAAGTAAGGGACATCACAGTGGTATCAGAGCTTTGTCTTTGGTATCAGAGTTTTTTGTCTTTCATATATCCCTATTAGAAGGGGATATCACAGTGGTATCAGAGCTTATTGTGCAGATAAGAGAGCCCCTAAGTAAGGGACATCACAGTGGTATCAGAGCCAAATTCCTGCCATCCTGTTGGGCACATCAGATCTAATGTCTTGCCAACCTGTTGGGTAGTTTGGGTAGATTGAATCAGCGAAGGATCATGATGCCTTCATATACTCAGAAACAGTGGGACAATGATATGAAGAAGCTGGAACACAGTTTGAAGCAGTTGGATGAAACCCAGAAGAGGATGAATGCAATTCTTTCATATCCTACATCCAAAAACAAACCCACACGGTATATGACAGCGAAGGAGGAGTGGGAGTTAGTACCACCTCGAATTTAGAAGTTGTTGCCTTTTGATCGCTTTGTTAAGCATAGGAGAGAGCACTACAGATCACTTCGACGAAAGAGTAGCATGTCCCATGATTATTATGATTATGAGATAGGAGATAGTGAAGATGAGGATGAGTTTGATGCTTGCACTCAGAGTGTACAGGTGTGCTCAGATGTTAGTGCACTGAGGGTTGATGATCTCTCAGTTATGACAGAGATTGTAGAAGAGTCCCAGGATCCGATTATTGTAGATGATACTCAGGAGATTGCAGTGGACAGTTTTGAGGACTTAGTTTCACCAGCCGTTTCTCTCAGTATGGAGGAGTTAGACAGTGATGCTACAGTTGTTGATACTCCGTATGTTGATATGAGCTATGGAGTTGATTCACAGAGTATGGATGGTAGTACTCCAGAGATCAGTGATTCTGAGTCTACTCTTTTGGACCATGCATCAGAGGAGGATTGTAGGAGACAGTCTAGCTAGTGCCACCATGTGTCTAGTCAGCTGAGAGTTAGTGAGCGAGACATTGCTACCGCTTGCAAGCATTTCGATGATGCTCGTCAGTTGTTAGCAGTATATGGATGGGGTTCTCCTACTAGCATCGAGCAGGGAGGTAGTTATTTGTCCTTGACAGAGATCCACTCTTTATGGGAGGCTATCCAGATTCTGAGACAGGATTATATGCAGTTGGTCGCCGACAGAGATTATCTTATGGAGTGGGGTAGCACAGCATATGATGCATTGTTGGTCGAGGAAGATAAGGTGAGTGAGCTTACTCAGCAGCTAGAGGCGACTTTTGAGATTCTTGAGACTACGCAGTTAGCTTATGAGGAGTCACAATTTCATTTGGCTGAGATGACCATGGAGTTAGAGCATTTACGGTCTTCACCAGCCCCAGACTCAGAGGTTAGTACATTGAGTGTTGTTGGTGAGTACGTTCCTATAGTTGTAGCTGAGGAACATGTTGTTGAGGCTGACACACCGGTTCAGGACTTGGGAGTACCTGATTCTGAGGAGTTTGGGATACCAGTGGAGTTGAATCTCCATATTGATTATTCTCATACATATGACAGTGTGGTACAGTTGGTTGTGCCACATTTACAGAGAGATCAGTTATGGGATGAATTGGCACCATCTCTTGCAGATGGAATTGGCTGTTGGACTTGTCCATTCCACTTGGATTATGATGTTTTGAGAGTTTGTTTCTCATATGCTCTTGTATATGGTATTTGTAATCTTGGAGGTTGGAGTTTCATGCGCCAGTTTGATTATGAGTCTTTCTTGGTTCTACTTCTACTGATGTTACAGGTACTTACATTGATACACAGCAGTGCGGAGCATAACTACATTTGGGATCCAGGTGGAGTGAGTAGTTCATTGTTTCGAGATTGCTTGGGGACAAGCAATTTTCGGAGGGGCAGATTGTCATGTTCCCTTTTTTGTGGACATTGACAGATTTGATGATTGGCCTATTATGTGACCTTCGTAGGCTAATAAGATGGATAGAGCGTCATAATGGAGCTTGGATTGACTTTGATTCACAGGGTTTCTACATTTGATTTTCATTCAGGTTATTTCAGACATATTTGGCCAGGGCTCCTACTTTTTAGGGATATTTGATATGCAGTGGAGCACCTTTATTTTGGTATGGTCATATGCGGAATCACTCCCTGATTCACCTGCTTCGATCGGTTTGAGGATCCGACGTATATTGAGGGAGATATTAATATTTGATTGATTTAATCAAATATTAATTATTTGGTCTCATTAATAATTAATTATTAATTATTAATTATTAATTATTTGCTCTAATTTTAAATTAGAAACCCTAATTCTTGGCTATACAACTCAATTTATTAGCTTGATTCTCCTCTCATATCCATTTGGAATTGAAAAAAGTCTTTAACAACTCAAGAACAAATTAATAGTTGAGCAGATCAATTTTCATGAAGACGAAAACCATTTTATTCAAACATCAAAAATATATAGATTGAAAAAGCCATATAAATGTAGATAAAAGCTGTAATACTACATATATTGGTTGAATAAAAACTCACATAAGATTTTTGAATTGATAAATGATCCTCAGATGCTTAGAAACATGTCAGAAACTCAATAGATGGATTAAGGGAAGTTTGAATCCATTTCTAAATTTCACAGAGACTTCTAGGTGCAATAAAAGCCATACAAATGACCTTTGAACAAATTTTGGGGTCTAAAAAAATAACTCTGAACCACTTTATGGCTTAAAAATATAATCTTGAATGCTTAATATGGAATTTGGATGCACTACTAGGGAGCAGGAAAAACTTCTCAAATTATGTGGTCATATAAAAATACTTAGCCTATTTTTCCAAATTTACTATAAAACTATTGAAAAATTAAATATTTCAATAATTTTCCAAAGTTTTAACTTTAGACTAACCAAAAAAAATTTGAAGGGCATACCATTTTTTAGAATTCCACATGAATAAATCTTTCACCCCACATACTTTTCATCTTGAATTCACCATGTTTCAACAACCATGCTCTGATACCACTGTTGGCCTAGATTCTAATGGAAACAATGAATATATTACATTATGTCAAAATATTTTCACACAAAAAATAATGTTGTATTGTATTCAGATAAAAGAATTAAAATGAAAGCTGAAATCTTAAAAATCTTCACAAGTGGTTATGGGAACAAATACTCACGAGTAACCAACTTATTTAACAAAGCAAACTCTTAAACATTAAAATTAAACATTTTGGATCATTAAAAAAAATACAACATAAATTTTCATCCCATAATTTATGATGTTTACCAAAATACCCCTTGAATAGCTGTTCCACCATTTGGTTAACCACTTCTATTTTCCCATCAATTTGTGGATGAAAGTCAGTGCTTTTATTTATCTTAGTATCCATAAAGTCCCACAAAATTGACCAAAAGTCATTGATGAATCAAGAATCAGGATCCGATGGATTAGAAGTGGGTAATACTAAATGGATCCAAACATTTTTGAAGAATAAATTAGTAGTGTCCTCATCAGTAACATATCTAGTACAAGGAACCAAAATACATATTTTGTTGAACCTATCAACAATCACATACGTAAAATCATGTTTTCTTCATGACATAGGTAAACCTCCTAAAAAATCCATATAAAATTTTTTCCTAGGATGGTTAGGAATAAGAAGAGGTGTATACAATCCTAAATTTTGATTACTAGGTTTACTTGTAGAACAAAGAATACAACCTTTGATTATATTTAGATACATTTTCTATCATACGAGGCTAACAAAAATATATTTGTAACCATGTAACTATCTTACCAATGCCAAAATGATCTGAAACAAGAGAAGTGTGAGCTTCTTTAATCTTGTGAACACTCTCCTCATGTGGAATACCTATTTTTCCAAGATGATATAACATTCCATTACGCACATGATAGTGAAATGTTTCTACAGATTTACCATTTTTTAAATATTCATAGACATCCTTAAAATCAACATCTATAGCATATTATTCTTTATAGAATTCATTAACAAAAGGACTATGTTTCAAAATATAAGATTCTACAATAGGAGGTTTAGAAATCATATTAGTAACCTTGTTATGTGTTCCCTTCTTATACTTTATAATAAGATGGAACTATTGAAAAAATCCCATCCATCAAAAGTTTTATGACTATTGTAGCTTGGATTGTGATTGAAGATATTGCAAAGGCTAATGATCCATATGCATGATTATCTCTTTGTCCATGAAATAGTGTTTCCACTTTTTCACACTTTGCACCAAAGCATATAACTCTTTATCATAAGTAGGATATTTTTTAATCATACTTGTAATGGTTTCTGAATGAAAACACACTGGTTTTAAGTTATGCATCAATACTTCCCCAATTTCATACCCACTAGCATCAATTTCTATCTTGAAGGATTGTCATAAATCATGAAGTGCATGAACTGAAGTCGTACTTATCTTTTCCTTCAGAGTGTTGAAAGATTTTTCTTGTTTTCCTCCCCACTAAAAGACCTATTTAACACTTTTTCAAGCTTTAAGGGAGATATAATGTAAGAAAAGATAACAATAAATTTCCTCAAGAACAAAATTGCTCCAAGAAAACTCTTATCCTATGTTGCATTATTAGGCCTTGGCCAATTTATTATGGCCAAAACTTTTATAGGGTCTATTTTTAGTGAACCATTCCCTACAACATAGCCTAAATAAACCAAAGATGTTTTTGTAAATTCACATTTTGACATATTTAAAAATAGTTTCTCCTTCTGTAAAGTATCTAAAACTTTTCTGATGTGTTTAAGATGATCTTCCCATGTGTTACTAAATATTAAAATATCATCTAAATAAACAATTATAAAATCATCTAGAAATAGTCTTATCACATCATTCATAACCCACATAAATGTGGAAGGTGCATTACAAAGCCTAAAATGCATAACAAGCCTTTCAAAAAGACCTTGTTTATTTTTAAAATTAGTTTTCAAACTATCACAGTCACTTATTCTTACTTGGTGATAACCACTTCTCAAATATAACTTAGTAAAATACTTTGCATTTTTTAACTGATCTAATAAATCATCAATAAAAGGAAGAGGGTAGTGATTTTTAACTATTATTTTTATTCAAATCTCTAAAGTCCATGCACATCTACCATGTACCATATTTTTTAGGTACCAAGACAACAAACAAGCCACATGGAGAGGTACTTGATCAAATGACACCTTTCTCAAGTAACTCCATCACATCTTTATTTCTTCATTCTCTACTACAGACAACCTATATATGCCAATTTTAGGAAGAGAGGCAACCTGTTGCAATTCAATCTCATGTTGAATTTCCCTCTTTGGAGGTTAACCTTGTGGCTCCTAAGAAACACCATTATAGTTGTAAATAATCTTTACTATCTTAAATTTATGTTTAGGATCACAACCCTATCAGGCCTTAGATTTTTCATCATCCTTGGCTTTCACAACCATGAGAACAAAACTCTTACTTGAGTTTACAAGTCTTTTCATTTATCCTATAGAAACAAGAGTCAAATTGGACTTAACATGATGGGCTCTTTCTATGAATTCAATCCCATATTTTAAAAGCACATATTTATTTTCTTCCGTATAAAAGATTGCCTTTCTATCATATAAGTAACAAATACCCAGAAAAATTACATAAATATCCAAAGGAACCACATCTAATTCTACTTCATCAATGAATTTAGAAGTAATAACAAACCTTAAAGTGCATGTTTTCATGACTTAAAATTTTTTATTGTCACACACCCATCCTAGAGGATATGGTTTTGGATGTTGTTTAGTTTTTATTCTTAAATTTCTAACAACTTATTCAGAAATAAGATTAACTTGTGATCCACTATCAAAAAGAGTGTCTATTTTATTAGGTTTATCTATAACTCTTATGTGTAAAAGCTCATTCCTTTTATTTTCAGAATTCTTAGATTTAGTTTTAGAAGAAGAAGAAACAAGAGAAGGTTCAATCTTAGAAGAGGAAGAAGTTAAACCTTGCAGACCCATGGCAGTCACCTTTGTTTCATCACTAGAATTAGATCCTAGGTCTTGTCTAACCACATCATTACCCTTATTTTTCTTCTTATTCTAGAACCTCTTTGTTTTGAGTTCTGGATGGAGTGTCCAACACTTAGCCTCATCATGATTCTTCTTAAAATGATTACAAAATAGTTTTCCTTCCTCTTTCTTAAACATGTAAGTAGATTTACTCTTACCCTTTCCTTTACCTTTTTCTTTGATTTCAAATGGATTATGAGACTTCTTCACATAGCCTTCCTTAGTCATCTTACCCCTAGCTTCCATATGTATAGCTTGCACACAGATTTCATCAAGGTTAGAATGACTAAACATAAGAATAGTATGCCTCAAATAGCTATGAAAACCTCCAATATACTTCAACAATGTTTATGGACTGTAAATAGGAATGCCTAACATTAATGCCTTCTTTCTAAACTCCTGAGTATATTCTTCACTCTAACCTTTATTTAGTGTTAAAGTTTGCTAATCCATATTATCTTGTTGCATATAACCCAAAGGATAAAATTACTTTCTTAGCTCAAACCCAAAAACATTCCAAGAGGAAATCACCTTACCATGTTTTAGATCCTCTTGAATCTTACTCTCCCGTAAAAGGAGGGTTATAGCACCCATATGGAGAGTAGCCAACTGAATTTTGGCTTCCTCATTGTCAATCTTTTGAATCCTATAATATATCTCAATTTTCTTGACCAAGTTATCCTATTTATCTACACTTAGCTCACCATTATAAATTAGAAAATCAAACTTAATATATAATTTCAAGGATGGGATAGTTTTACTATCTATAAAATAGACTTGGAATATCTAGACATGCATATTCTTATGAATAAGGATTATCATGATGGGATAAGTTGGATATGTAGAAACAGATGAATAAAAAGATATATTGAGATACATTGGTGGCAATTAAATAGGAATATTTGGAAATGTTTAATGCAAATTATATGTCTAGGGTGTGGTATTATTGGCTAGATACTCCCACATCTGCAACCAAAACAATTAGCACAACATATAAGATAATTCTAATATAAAGAGTAATTAAAATATGGTAGTAAAAGACTCCCCTCTGTCAAAAGAGTGAGTTGATTCTGGCTGAGGGCCTCCAATAAGTAAATAATGGGGTCCATTTTGAAATTTACAATTGTCAAAGATAAGAGTAAATTAAATTTCAATCTCTTTATAATTTTTTCATGTGTCATATTTACATTGCAAACTTTTCATTTAACATTCTACCACATCATCCCTTTTCAATACAAAAGTTTCCATAGTGCATAATGCTTGCTAACAGACTTGGTTTCTGACCATTCAAAAAGTGTCAAAAATCTCACACTGAACTCTATGTTGTGTGAATAGTCTCTTCAAATCCTAAATTTATTTGATCAAAACTTTCATGGGGATCCTCTAGATCAATAAATAAACACACAAGTAAAATTTTGAAAAAAATATTAATCTAATAAAACTAGTCATAAAAGCCTTCATGTGTTCATAATCCTTAATAATTTAATTTAAAATATAATAATATTACAAAATCCAATATTATTTTGTATTTAATGCATGGATTATCTCATTGATTTTTTTGGTAAGGAAAAATAGTCCATGCATAAGATTTGATTGGTAATGAGAGTTTATATTTGACACACGTCTTCCATGTTTAAATGATTTAAAATATCATTTACACATTAGAATATAATGTTCGCATCATTATGAACTTAAGCCAAATTTTGGAAGCCTTTAATTTTGCAAGTTCTTAGATGTTATATATACATGTAAAAGATATTTGGAAGTCTCTCAAAATATTTAGAAGATAAATTTTTTTAATAATTTTCTTTTTTTTAAATGACCATTTAAAGTTTTTAGCCACCACCAAATTTTATATAAAAGTATGAAATTAAACATTAAATATTGTATATGCAAGAGCTAAAACCTCACTTATCCATAAAAAATGTTATAAATTGTAATAAATAATTCCTTAGCTACCCATTGTAATTGATATACAATCTCACTGGGGGCATGGATTATTCTTATCTTTTATTTACTCTAAATAGCTTGGTGAAAACTCTTGAACATATCGTTAATGACTCCTCCTATGGTATCCATAAAACTATAAGGATCTTCTCTTATCCTATCAGGTTTGAAGGATTCATCTTCCCTCTCTTGATTAAAGATAAAATGTCTTATCTTTTCTCTATCCTTTTTTTTCAACTCTCAACAATCACATTCTTCCTCTTGACCTTTATTAAGGTGTTACTTTGCTTGTAGAAGTGGAACTTGACTATGGGTTGCTCTTGAATGACCAAGCCCTACCTTACCATTTCTTATTGTTGTAGTTACCTGATCCTTAAGGGGATACTCAAGGTAATTTGTTATTATGTTTATGTTGCATGTTGATATGGCTAGGAAGGTTGTGTTGGCTCATCTATTTGAGTAACTAGAGGGGGTGGTGGAGGAGGTAGATTAACTCTGGGAGATAATGCCTCAATTTCAAGAAAAGTAGAAATGACTTTCCTCCACCTAATAAACTGATTTTGAAATAGTGTATTTATGGTGAATGTAGCCTTTCTAACTTCTTTGGTGATAGAGAGCACTAGGGAGTCTAATTATGAAGCTTGACCAATTGGCTTCCTATCTAGGAGGTCATGTTAGGGGAAGTGGACAATGTGGCAAAAATGGAAGTGGACACTAAGTTTTAAAAATTCACCCTGATGTTATACCTAAGGGTTTGAGGATTGGTTCCACCAAAAAATGAATAGGTCATCAAGGTATTAATCAAATTTTACAAATAGTTGGTAATAGAAGTATAAGTGACTGTAACATTCATAATTTTGGTGGGAATCATAAATATAGTAGTAGGCTAAGATATTGTTTACAAAATAAGTAAAATTATTGATACAATAGTAGCCTAATGCCAGGTTATTGAGCTTAATGAATGTAAAGAATATACACAATCTGTTTCACTAGAAGCATTTGTAAAAAATTACATAGTAGTTAAACAATGTGGAATGCTAGAACTTACAACACTAAGAGGAGTATTAGGAGTACTAGTTGATGTAGTTGCTTGAGGTGGAGAGCTTGGAGGTGTACTTGGGTGTGGGCCTTAATTTTTAGTCTATAATTATGATTGTATCTCTCCTTATACATCTCTTTCTTGGTCTAGTGATGTCTTGGTAGCAACTGAGATATCATCTCCTTTACTAACTTCTCCAAATTAGGGTTTTAAATTTGTTCCCCTTGATTGATTTATTTTCTTAGATAACCATTCACCCTCAAGGCTAGACTTAGTTGTCTCACTTATAAAACAAGAGTCTTCAATTTCTATCCCACATATCCATTTCCCTCTAGTAGTCATCCTTTGTCCTTCTTCCTCATTTTCATATACCTTAATAGGGTTTATTATCCTTGCCAATTTATTTGTGTTCCCTTCTCCTTAGAGTATTATGTAAGTTATTATTTTACTTCCATATTTTATGGAGAAATAGGTGGGGTCTTGGGCTTCCTTACATAGATCATAATTGTATTTTTAGCAGTAGAAGCTAACCCAGTCAAAAGTGAAATGGAAGATGGAGATATAGAAGTGGTAGTAAGTGATGCTAGAATGGGAATGGTAGGCATCACTAGTGGAATGATAGGTGGTGGTGGAATTACTAGAGTAGTCACTACTGGAATGATGATGGGTGGCAAATTAGGCTACCAAATATAAGGTGGCATTATCATTGATGGAATCAAAGGAGAATAAATAATAAGAACTTGAGACAAGAAAGAGGGAAGAGTTACCTATTTTTCTATAGTTAGTGGAGGTAAAGGAAACATAGAAAATATATCAGTTGATCCACTAGGAATTTTAGCCCTTTTTTCCTCAACTCTATGTTTTGGAAAAGATGAAACAACTATATATGCCCGAGAGGCAGAATGAATCCCAATTTTTTCTTCACTATGAGTTGCATGAGATGGGCAAACTTCTCCTTGTGCTTCCTCTCCTATCTAAGAAGGAGGTCCAAGGATGGGTTTCAATCCTTTTGGAATCCTCTATGGTAATGATGGGATCAGATTGGATCCTTTGTGTTATTATCATAGATATATTAGTTTTACGCATTCTGATGGCCACCTCAGAGTCATATTCAACATTATGAATATGCTATCACACTCATAAGATTGATGTCCATATTTGATTCTCACCTTTTTTTCATATTTACTAAGGTGTCCTGTGACATTATCTCTATGATCCTAATGCTTGAAAAGTACCTATTTCAGCTCATAATGAGTCTTGATTTTCCTAAAAACTACTAGGTGCTCCCACCTTTCATTCTACATTTGGCCAATGTTGAGCGGAGTGGGATGGAGTGTTGCTTGCCTTCCTTAGCTCAATATTAATGATATCATACAATTGAGCATTAATTTATTGATTAACCACTTTATGTAGCATAATCCTTGGTAGGTTTAACGAGTGTGCAAATATACCCTCAATATTGATCCTAGTTTACTTGTGATATACCCAGTAGTCGTCTATCTTTCTAATAGTCTTATTTATATAATTAGAAAGATTGTGGATATTCTTCCCATAGATGGATTGATATACTCTGGGATAAAAGATCTCAATTATCATCTTCATATTCTTCCTAAACCTATGAATATGAAAATTTTTGAGCTCATCACACAACATATTATGAGGGTACTCAGTGGATGGTTTTCAAGGTTGATCATGAGATGCATGTACTATTGTAGTTACTACATCCACCATGTAAGACATCATATAAAAATTCTCATTTAGAGAACTCACAGGATGGGTGAGTTTCAAAATTATCTTAGAGTTAATAATTTTTCCTAAGGCTATATTTTTTTACAAAATTTGGAACTATATATAGCAATGGGACCCTTACCTTATTGATGTAAACAATGGTTGGGAGACCAAATATCCTATTTAGTAAGGCCATTACAATTTTGACCCTTGGCTTAAATGCCATAATACAAATATTAAATGTAGGGAATTGTAGTCTAAAGTTACTTGGGTGACCATCCCATTCCTATAACTTGTTGATCATCTTATTATTATGAAGTCATGCATTCACCATTTCTTTCTTATACGTCATGTCTAGTAGGGGAAGCCTATAATATTTTTTGAAGGCATTCTGACTGATTTACACTATTGGTGTCTTTCTTAATCTAAAATGCAAAATATTTCTAGTAAACTTTACATTAAATAACAAATCATACAATAAGTCAATGCAGGGCATTACTGTTAGTTAAATCATTGCATTATGGAAACCAGCTACCTTAATTGCTAATAAGTCATATTATCTCTACATGAAGAGGTAAATTTGATCCTCTACTCTGTAAGGAATGAATAAATTGACCTTGTCCCAAATATTGAATAGTGTTTGATTCATGATTCAAAGGATTTGTATCTAATGTTTTATTTGTGAATCCCTTTGTACTTACAATCGAGTAAGTAGAGGGGCTGGGAATGTGAGATGAGGAATCCATTGGTGTTATTTTCAAACTCCTTACTTTGTGAAAAGTTCATAAATCATTGGTCACAATGGAGTTATAGATTCATAGTATGCACTTGGGCTATAAGTTTGCAATGCTCTGGATAATGTGGAGGCAATGTAAATCGATTAAAAATGGTAGTTCAAAATTTATTGCCTTGGTTACATTGAGCACAAGAAATGAATGAATGAAAGCTCTTATTAAAGAAAATTAAGTGTAACAATGGCTTTTGATCTTTAATATTTTCATTTGAATATCATGAAATCAACTTCTATGACATTTAAATTCCTTTGTGGCTTCTTCCCCAACTTCTTGAATGCTTAGTCATTCTCAAATGATATATGTTTCCTTTCCACTCTTCCAAACTTGAACTTTGTGTCTTTATTTTTTTTATGTCTCCGAATGACACATGTCTATCTATCTCTATTGCATTGATGGTTGAGGTGTAATTTTTTTATAATTTGCTTTATCAGGCATGTGGGTTAGCAAGATAGTGACAAATATCATGATCCTACTTTTCTACTAAAAATTTAAGCTTCAAATACATGTGGATTGTCAAGCTACCAATCTAGTGAGATGGTGACAACTGGTAAGATCTTCATACAAGTTCTTCAACCAACATCATTCCTAGGTCAATGGCTAGTAGGATGATGAAAAGTGGAAATATCTCACTATTCTACCTACGTGGTATCTTTGTACAAGTCCTTCAGCGTACACCACTTTCAAGCCACCTATCCACTGACTTGTTCCTTTTAAATTGATACTCTGGGTGAGTGGAATGTTGTTGTGTGTCCAATATGGGCTCTAGAGTAGTCTAATAAAGGTGTAAGTGCAAAGAATTTTGTTTAAGACAACAAAGATCAACCATCCACTAAATGTAGCAACATGTCAACACTGTTTGTGCTAAAAAATAATAAACTAAAGAAAATATATGTAAGTATTTAAAGTAAATTGAAGTAAAAAAATAAAGCATATAATGTGGCTTAGGCATAACTTCAATCCTTTTAGTCTTGATAAGACCCTATAAATAATGAAAACTTATAGATTGTGTTTGAGCAAATAACTCAAAATTGAGACAATTAAAAAACATTTCTCAAGCATTAGATAAACTCATTTTCATTCATACTTCATCAAAGTTATGTATCATAGACTTCCATTTCAAAATAACTTAAGAGCATGTTTAATCTATATTGGGTACCTATTTGAAAAAAATTAAATATGATGTGTGTGTTTAGGCACACCAATTTTACTGTTGGAGACTTTAAATTTTAGAGTAACTCTCTTAATCATTATTACTATTCTAAACTTTAAAGTTCTATCTATCAACCTAATTATCGAATTATATAGTTTGTGCATATGGAACCTCTTCAACAAATTATTACTTTTGTTTTATTTTTTGTTCAACAAACTTGAAAGTACTAAGTGATTGGTAGGACGAAGGAGGGAAGCATTGGGAACCTCCTTCTTAGAATAAGTTTCCTCAACTAGCTCATGCCATTTCACTCTCTAAACATGATTTTACAATTAAGCACCATGATGATATTGAAAATAACTAGCATACAGATAATCAGGACCCTTTACCAGTTGATGAGGATCTCCCTACTCAAGGAGGGTGGGGAGGGAACTCTCGGTATATTTTGCCTCCTTTACCTCATCACGCCATCATGTTTGTTGTTGTTTCTTAATGGGTTCCTTGTTGGTTGTGAGTTTGCTTATCCTTTTTGGTTGATGTAAACTTGAGTTAGTTTAACCTTGGTATTTATGGCTTTTCAGGTGGCTTTTAGTGGATTTTTCTCTCTTTATGAGGTTTGTTTTAGTTCAATATGATTGTGATTTTAGGGTGTGACTTTTTCACTCATCCATTTTATATGATTAATGATGTATTATATCTTGTATTATTAATGAAAGTGTGTTATTCAATCAAATAAAAAGCATTAAGTGATAGCCCTATCATGTATTTTAAAAAATTGACTAAATAATCATCAAATATATTTTTATATTTTTTATTATTAGCCTATTTGAATGTATTAGGTGATTGGATTATTATGTACGAAAATATAGATTAAATAATGATTACTTTTATATTTTTGATTTGTTTTAATTATTAATTAATTAGAATAGATTAAGCCATAGTTTTAATATTTATATAAAAATTGAGCTAAGAAATCATTATGCATACTTTTGATTTTTTCTTTATTAATTAACTTGAGTGGTCTAAATGATAAATGATAGTACCATGATATATTAAAAATAAAGTAAGGAATCATCATTTTAGAGTATTATTTGATTTTTTATTAATGTACTTAATTCTTTTTTAATTGAGAAGTTCAAATTTAAATGGATGTTAGTATTTCTATCTATGTTTTGAATTACATATCAGTGACTTTAATTGATGAGTAAGCATATATTGAAATCTAAGTGTTCCTTAGGTTAAGAAACGATGACTAGGGGACATCTAATATGTCAATCACTTAGGGCATGATTTTAACTCTATCCATTCAACTACTCATGTCAAATATATTAAAAAAAATTGTAATTTAGTGGATAGTATAAAAACTTATCATCCTCACTAATTGAATTATAACCCTTTCAATTATTCAAATCATTTCAATATTTACAACATGTACAAATAATACAAAATCGAAACATTATCTTTATAACATATAAAAATAATAATAAATGATAAAATTATTATTATGTTTAAATTAACTTAAAAATTATAATATATACAAATAATTATAAACTAAGAATTATCATTATAACATACATAAAAAAATGTAAATTTTCTTAATGATATATTAAAATCCATTTTATGGTTTTTTTTAATATTAATATATTCATTTAATTGACTTAGTAGTGTTTATACCGTGTCCCCACATCAAACCAATTATTTTCAATGTTCAATTACCTTCAAAAAAGTAAATTAACTGGACTCTATTGACTCTACTATTTCTTCAATTAATTTATCTCTTTATCTCCTAATTTGATGGTCACACTTTGTGCCATCTCATTGTCGATTCAAATGTTATCTGAAGAAAAAATAAAAACTAAAAAATTATGGTCAAGAAATATATGAATATTATATGGCACATTAGATTGTCTATTGATTTTTATTTTTGATGGAAAGATAGCCATCCTACTTAACAATCATTTTAGTTCAATTTTAGCATTGTGAAATCTACTAACATTAACTATAGCATGCCCTTTAAATAAAATAAAACCAATCTGAAAGAAAATATGTATTAACATCTGATATCCTATGCTGGCATGTTTGATGCCAAACAAAATTTAAGCAAACCTGAAGTAAGATGAGTAGAGGAAACAAGCTTATTGCATGATGATAAATATGATGTCGTTGGTGTCAAAAGAGAGATGTTAAATCTAAATCTGAGTTATCTAGTGAGTTAACTTCCCCTAATCCTTTATATTCCTCTTCACCATGCTATTGTAATTAGCATGCTAGAATATGCCAGTAGGTGATCTTTTGGTAGGGTGAGCACAAAAGTATTTTGCAAATCAATGACCTTGCTTGTATTCATAAATGAACAAGAAGATGTGCAACAATTACATAATGTATTGAATTGCCTTCTTGTTTGCACTAATTAGTGCAATTACAATAGCATGGTGAAGAAGAATATAAAGAAAGAGTAAGGTGATTATTCTACATAATCATTAACAAACTCTGAGAGCATTTTCTATATGTCTCCATTGTTTTAGAAGAAATCCACCATGATTTTCACCATGTTATTATTATGAACATTGATTTACTTTCAAGTTAATGGAAACTACTTGTAATTTGTGCTCTTTCTTGTCAATGGAGTGCAATAGCACATTCTTCATGCACTATTGAATGGGTATCTAGTTTTATGCTTCTTAATGGTAGTCATTCTGGTCATAAAATTAAACTATTAATTCATTTTTGCATTGTGATTTAAGAATGTTTTATTGATAATATTTTAATGATATCTTGGATTTATGGAGTTAACAGGAGAAGGTGCTTGAAATTTTAATTTTAATACATGTTTTGGAGATCTCAAGGGTCATTTGAATGCTTGCATTAGATTGGTATCAATGAATGCAAATCATTCTTGATAATTTTATTTATCTTATATATTGGTCTTTTACATCCTAAAATGAATGATAACATGACTATTGAAGGAATTTCAAGTGTTGAAGGCCACCACAACACCTTTAATTACATATCAGTGACTTTAATTGAGAAGTTCAATGTTAAATGGATGTTAGTATTTCTATCTATGTTTTGAATTACATATTAGTGACTTTAATTGATGAGTAAGCATATATTGAAATCTAAGTGTTCCTTAGGTTAGGAAACGATGACTAGGGGACATCTAATACGTCAGTCACTTAGGGCATGATTTTAACTCTATCCATTCAACTACTCATGTCAAATATATATAGAAATTTGTAATTTAGTGGATAGTATAGAAAATTATCATCCTCACTAATTGAATTATAACCCTTTCAATTATTCAAATCATTTTAATATTTACAACATGTACAAATAATAAAAAATTGAAACATTATCTTTATAACATATAAAAATAATAATAAATGATAAAATTATTATTATGTTTAAATTAACTTAAAAATTATAATATATATACACATAATTATAAACTAAGAATTATCATTATAACATACATTAAAAAAAGTAAATTTTCTTGATGATACATTAAAATCCATTTTATGTTTTTTTTAATATTAATATATTCATTTAATTGACTTAGTAGTGTTTATACCGTGTCCCCACATCAAACCAATTATTTTCAATGTTCAATTACCTTCAAAAAAGTAAATTAACTGGACTCTATTGAATCTACTATTTCTTCAATTAATTTATCTCGTCTCCTAATGTGATGATCACACTTTCTGCCATCTCAATGTCGATTCAAATGTTATCCGAAGAAAAAATATAAAATAAAAAATTATGGTCAAGAAATATATGAAGATTATATGGCACGTTAGATTATCTATTGATTTCTATTTTTAATGGAAGGATAGCCATCCTACTTAACAATCATTTTAGTTCAATTTTAGCGTTGTGAAATCTACTAACATTAACTATAGCATGCCCTTTAAATAAAATAAAACCAATCTAAAAGAAAATATGTATTAACATCGATATCCTGTGCTAGCATGTTCGATGCCAAACAAAATTTAAGCAAACCTGAAGTAAGACGAGCAGAGGAAACAAGCTTATTTAATGATGATAAAGATGATGTCGTTGGTGTGAAAAGAGAGATGTTAAATCTAAATCTGAGTTAGCTAGTGAGTTAACTTCCCCTAGTCCTTTATATTCCTTTTCACCATTCTATTGTAATTAGCATGCTAGAATATGCCAGTAGGTGATCTTTTGGTAGGGTGAGCATAAAAGTATTTTGAAAATCAATGGCCTTGCTTGTATTCATAAATGAACAAGAAGATGTGCAACAATTACATAATGTATTGAATTGCCTTCTGGTTTGCACTAATCAATGCAATTAAAATAGCATGATGAAGAAGAATATAAAGAAAAAGTAAGATGATTATTCTATATAATCATTAACAAACTCTGAGAGCATTTTGTATATGTCTCCCTTGTTTTAGAATAAATCCACCATGATTTTCACCATGTTATTATTATGAACATTAATTTACTTACAAGTTAATGGAAACTACTTGTAATTTGTGCTCTTTCTTGTCAACAAAGTGCAATAGCACATTCTTCATGCACTATTGAATGGGTATCTAGTTTTATGCTTGTTAATGATAGTCATTCTGGTCATAAAATTAAAATATTAATTCATTTTTACATTGTGATTTAAGAATGTTTTATTGATAATATTTTAATGATATCTTGGATTTATGGAGTTAACAAGAGAAGGTGCTTGAAATTTTAATTTTAATACATGTTTTGTAGATCTCAAGGGTCATTTGAATGCAAATCATTCTTGATAATTTTATTTATCTTATATATTGGTCTTTTACATCCTTAAATGAATGATAACATGACTATTGAAGGAATTTCAAGTGTTGAAAGCCACCACAACACCTTTAAATATACATAACTCATCCTACTTATCCCACCCCTATAAATAATATATGTTGTTAAAGATTTTAAGTGTTATTTACTTACAAATGTATGAATATTGTAAATCTGAAATGTGTCTGTAATTGGTCTTTGAAGACTAGCATTGTAATTTCCCCCTTTGGCTCTTAGTTATTAATAATTCCTTTAGAAATGAATATTACAATCACATTCAATCTATTTTTAGTAGTTTGTGTCTGATTCAAAAGCATTTGTTTACTCTATGTGATAAATCTTCCCTAGTGGACTATGAAGGTTTGGTTATGCTTTGGTCAGATCTGTGTGTGCACAAATAATCCTCTAAAGATTAAACTATAGTATCCCTCCTTGTGACCAACCTACCCCATCAGGCAAAGCTAGAAGTATCATGGAACTAACCATACCCCTTATCAGTGTCTTCTAGTCATTGTTTATGTTTAGCCCTTCCAAATGTTAAATGCTTCCCAGGCTATAAAAACATAACTAAGGTTTATCATCTATGTTTACCATCTTTTCTAATGTGCAAGGTTGAATTCTAGAGGTGTACAATTGGTAACCAACAATGTGAATATCTCCAACTAAAAAACTTTGGGCTCTAAATCTGGGCTTGGTCTGGGTGGGAGCTTAGATTGATTGAGCCAATCCCAAGGGGAGTGGAGAGGACCAGATGAACATTTTGCACTAGGGTCAAAATTGGGTAAGAGGTAGACCCCTGAAGCTAAGACAAATAAAGATTGGTGCAACTATGGAAAGGGTTAGAGGAGTTTATACAACCTAGGTAAACTCATTTTTCCTCATCTGAAGGATTAACAATGATATCAATAACAAAAATAGATAAACATTTTGATATGTGATGCTCTACAGTCTTAGATTTGGAGGGAACTAAAAAACCTTTAGCTAGTCCTTTTGTAGAGGCAACAATCTTAACTCCATCTCTAACATTGTCAAAGAAACTACCTGAAACAATGTTTGAAGAAGAAGAATTCATTATTAGCTCCAATCTATTTTCTTCATCCTTGTCTTTATCTTGAATAGAAAACATAGCTAGATTAGAAGCTTTGTTGCCAAAGACACAATGCAAGGATCTAAATCAGGATTGAGCAAGCTATTTCAATTTGGAATCTATTTTATCACCCTTCATAATGCTTATCGCCCTTTGCATTTACCGTCATCTTCATGCATAATTATTACCTTAAAGATATATATAGAGAAAAGAACCATATATATTAATAAAGAAAGTCATCTTAAAATGACTTAAATACACAATAAAAGTTTAAAAAAATTAATAATCTAATAAAACTATTTGTAAAAAACTTCAGACATTTAAAATTCTTTATAATCTAATTTAAAAATATAATAATATTATAAATAACAATATTATTTTTATTCAATGTACGGATTGTCGTATTTTTACATTTTTGTAAGGAAAAATAAGCTATAAATGAGATTTGATTGGCAATGAGAACTTAGATTTGTAAGGTGAAATAAGCTATAAAAGTTTTTGTTGTTTTCAATCTCAGTGGTATGATGGCAAAGCTTTGAAAATTGAAACTAAAAATATAATTGGATAAATTTAATTTAATTTAGATCAAATATTTGTGGTGCGATTGCATAACTTTGAAAATTGAAGCCACAAATATTATTGAATAAATTTAATTTAATCTATTTAAATATTTAATTGAGGTTACAAGTAGTTTATGGTATTAGATAACAAATTATATGAATCTAGTATAATATGAGTGGAAGAAAGATTGTAAAATATATTAAATTTTTTTGTTTATGTTATAGATTTTAATTTTATTATATATTGTTAGAGTTATCTGTACTCATTTTAAATTGTGTTTTTTAAGGGAAGAAATATATATGTGAAATGAGATGTATTTTAATATAAATTTTGTAATTCTTTAAAAAAATAGATTATATATAATTTGTGATTTGTAAAGAATGAGAATTTTATATAATTAATGAGTGCTAACTAAATTTAGAGCTTTAAGGTATTGGGTTTCTGGAAAATGAGAAAAAATGATATGTCATGCACATGGTGTTCAAAATGAGGATGTGAGCATGACTTGAAGGTTTCATTTCGTATAGAATAGCCAACATTTTTACCTTTCATGCACACATGAGTTTAAATCTCATACCAAGTCAATACTTTTTTAAATTATTACATGTAAAGTGTTTATTAAATGATGTTATTTCATTTACAAATCACTAAAAATAGTAAAAAAGTTGTCAGAAATATGTTAAAAACTATTAGAAAAATTTGCATGTGCATGAAATGTGATAGCACGCGTAAATTAATGTTCATATTAATTACAAAAAATAATATTTCCATAGGTGACATCATTTATAGATTATGATTTTTTGAACAAGGCATGAAAGACAATTTTGAATCGGTTTATGTGTCTATATAGACATATATGCAACAACATGGGTGTTTCATTCTCAACCTATGTGATTATTATGCTTTTAAGAGTAAGAAACAAAGTTTTGTAAAGATGAATGTGAAAGGCCAGTTCGACAATGTCTTGGTTCCATCACTTCCCACATGGCCACTCATACCTAAACATGGGGAGGTGGATGAATTTCTCATTACAACTGAATTTGTGTTACATAAAGCATATAATGTCAATATTAATGATTACTCTGCCACTATTTCTGACACATTGTTTGAGTTGATGTAGAGATCTAAGCAAAGATCAAATGAGCATTTTCAGTTTGAAATCTCTTTTACGGCTCTTCACAGTCTTCATCACCCTTCACGTTTACCATCATCTTCATGAATAATTATTACCCTAAGGGGACACACACACACACACACACACACACACACACACACACACACACACACACACACACACACACACACACACACACACACACACACACACACACACACACACACACACACACACACACACAAAGGGAGAGCATAGGTCATATATATTAATTAATTAATAAAATTATCTTAGAATGACTTAAACACACAATGAATTTTATTTTTTTAAATAATCTAATAAAATTATTCATAAAAAATTTCACGTATTTATAATTATTAATATTTTAATTTAAAAATATAATAATATTAAGAAATAAATATTATTTGTATTAAATGCATGGATTTTCTCATTGCTACATTTTTGTAAGGTAGAATAAAACTATGGATGAGATTTGATTAGCAGTGAGATCTTATTTTTGAAGCCCATCTTCCCATTTTTAATTGATTTTAAATGTCTTTTATACCTTGGAATATAATGTTCACATCATAATGAACTTAAGCCAAATTTGGGAAGCCATTAATTTTGCAAGTTCTTAAATGTTATATATTCATTAAAGATAATTGAAAGTCTCTTGAAATTTTTACTTGATTTAAAATTAAAATAAAAAAATTAATGACCTTTTAAAAATTATGACCGTCGCCAAATTTTCTATAAATGTGTGAAGTTAGACATCAAATATCATATATGCAAGAGTTAAACCCTCACTTATCCATATAAATGTTGTGGTTCTAAGGGCAAGTAAATATTTTTTGAGACCATATTTAAATAATATAATTTATACAAATTTATAATAAATTAAAATTTATTTATTAATCATATACATCATTATTATAAATCTAAGTTCATGAAACATATATTTGTATGAAATCGTGTTTAAAATAAAAAGATAAAAAATTGTATTAACATTAAAGGAATATTAATATTACATTAAATATATATATCTAATTAAAATTTACTGTACAAATAAATACATCTCAATGAGTAAAAGACTAACAAGTAAACATTATTATTAAATATCACCATGCAAATCACTATCTCTTTCTAAAACAACTAGACTTTACCTTCCATGCATGATTTAAATAATCAAATTTAATTATAGTTTGCTTTCAGTTTTTAGGATATTGAATTTAGACAGTCAGTTAATAATTATAGTTAGTATTTTGTTTTTAACGAAGCTACTAGCTTTCTTGGATAACAAACAATGCATGAGGAATGCATGTTTATTTATTTTATTTTATTTTTTTATTTTTAGACACAACAATCCATGTTATATTGTAATCCTTTTTTATATAAGCATGAATAATAATGAAACAGTTTTAACAACTTGAAAATAAAGATTTCTATGTGCTCTATTTTTCCTAAGTTTTTTGCTTAGTTTTTTCTGTTGTTATCTCATAACCTGTGGGTGCAAGCATTTGCTTTAGTTTCATATTTTACATTTGGTACTAAAGCAGGCATTTTATTTTGAATTAAAGCTTTAATGGTTCAAATTTTACCAAAAGTTTATCATGTCAAATTCTAACTTCTTGCCCATTCCAAAATTTGATGGAGATGAGTATGATTATTGGTTCATCAAAATGATAACTTTTTTTATAGGAAAAGGTTTGTGAGAGATTATTGAATTAAGTTATGCAGATCCAGCTGATTGGAGTGCCCTCACAACCAATGATAAAGTAGCTAAGAAGAAGAATGTTCAAGCCTTGTTTCATATTCAAATAGCTCTAGATAAGAGCCTATTTCCAAGAATGGTAAGAGTAAAGACAACTGCGGATGCCGAGAAGACTTTAAAAGAAGTTTACCAAGGTAGTGATCAAGTCAAAGTTGTCAAGTTACAAACATTGAAGATAAAATTCAAGAATTTGAAGTTGAAAAAAGCTGAAAGTGTGATTACCTATTGTGTCTAAGTAAAAGGTGTGTTCAATAAGATGGCTACACTTAGTGAAATTGTGAAGAATGATATTTTGATTAAGAAGGTGTTGAGGACTCTCATACCAAGGTGAAACCATGTTGCCATAATCATAGAAGAAAGCAATAATCTATTTACCCTTCAATTTGATCTTTGATGTCTCGTGAAGAAAGATTGATAGATTCATTTGGAGACAAAGATGAGAAAGCTTTTTCCTCCAATGTACAAATCACAAAGAATGAAAATGCCAATAATAACACCAAAATCAATCAAGGCCAAGGTAAAGGTCAAAATTAGAATTACTCAAGAGGAAATAGAGGGTAGAGATGGTTCACAAGGAAGAGGTGGCTTCAAAGGAAGAGGTTGGTTTGATAAAACAAATGTTCAGTGTTACCATTGTAACAGGTATGGCCACTTTGAAAAGGATTATAGATTAAAAGAAGGTAAAAGTGTTTATTATGCTCAGAAAGGTGATGAGAATTCTCTAGATAATTTATTTCTATCTTATGAGAAAGCTGAAAATATTTATAAAGATGTTTGGTATTTAAATTCGGGATGTTCTAACCACATGTTAGGGAATGAAAAGATTTTTTCTATAATGGATGAAATTTTCAAATCCAAGATCAAGCTTGCTGATGATAAAACATTGGAGGTTGTTGCTAAAGGAGCTATGGAAGTCTAAACTAAAGAAGGTATGAAAAGTGTTAAAAGACATTTATTACACTCCATAATTAAAGCATAATCTATTGAGTGATGGGCAATTGTGTGAGATAAATTATAAGGTGGTGTTTGAAAATCAGCAATGCATAATTTATGATAAGAATCAAGGAAATAGGGTGGTTACAGTTGTGCCTATGATAAATAATAGGATGTTCCCATTGAAGATTGGTGAACATAGTAATAGCCTTGCCAATATAGCATATGAGGATACAAGTTGGTTGTGGCATCTCAGGTATGGGAATTTAAATTTTCATAGTTTGAAAATTCTAACATCATTTTGTTAATTATAAACTGCCAAGTCTTGTTATCTATAAATGCATGGTCTGTGAACTAGTTTGAATGACCTCATAATTTGGAATTATTAAAAATATGTAATATAGATGTGTTTTATTTATAATAATTCCAATAGATGTCTAATTTATTTATCATAGTTTTCAACTACTAATTATTTATGATAATTTTAAATAACTTGGACTTATCACAAATACATTATACATAAGTGATTTATTTGTAATAAGTCCAACTTAATCTTGATAAAGTCTAATTTATTTCTATTAGTTTTCAAAAATTTGGACTATTGATAAGTCCAAATTATACGAAATACATGATTTCATATATGTCTTTAATGGTCTCTTTATCTCTTTTAAGTTTTATTTATTATTTCCATTCTAGGGCAAGGAGAAAAAACATGTTTTTTAAATCACCCCTAGTTTATACTAGATAGATATAAATGTAGGAGTGCAAAAAAATATAAAGTACCCTAACATGTCATCTTTGTTTTGGATCAAAAAAATCCAAAACACTTTCCAAACAAGGTCTTTCTATAAATGGCTAGCTCCATCTCCAAAATGGTCATCTTAGAAATAGAGAACGGGAGAGTTGTCAATGAGGGAAATATGAATATGTCCAGCTAAAAACTTTGGTCACTAAATATGGGCTTGGGCTGGAGGGATATTTGATCAATTGATCCAAACCCTAAGAGGAGTAGAGGGGACCAGATGAATGTTTTACACTAGAGTCACAATCACATAAGAGGTGGACCCCTAAAGCTAAGACACACAAAACTCGATGCAACTATGGAAAGGGTTAAAGGAGTTTACATAAACTTGGCAAATTCATATTTCCATAATGATAGGACTAATGACAATAACAATGACAATAATAGAGAAACATTTCAATTTATGATGCTCTATGAATATAAAATAGGAAGAGACTAAAAAACCCCTAGGTAGTGATTTTTAGGGCCAAAAGTCTTAGTTCCACCTTTAACACTATCAAATCAACTACCTAAAACATTGTTTAGTGAAGAATCAATCATTATTATCTCCAATTTATTTTCTTCATCCTATTTTAGATTTTGAGTAGAAAATATGGCTAGATAAAAAGATTTGGAGCCAAACATATAATGCAAAGATCTAAGCAGCAATCAAGTAAGTGTTTTTAGTTCGAAGAAATCACCCTTCATGCTTACCATCATCTTTGTGCATAATTATTACCCTCAGGACACACACACACATGCATGCACACACACACACACACACACACACACACACACACACACACACACACACACACACACACACACACACACACACACACATGTGCACATATACATAGACATGCACGCACACATATGCACATGCACACACTCACATGCATGCATACACGCACACATGCTCACATGCAAGTACACATATATACACACACACACAAAGATAGAGAATAATATAGATTAATTAATCATTAAAGACATATTAAAATGATTGATCTAAAAATTCAAAATATAAACCTTGTAATGAACTTGAAATGGATGAATAATTGAATAATTAATCTCAATTTTCATTTAATTCATTTCAATTTATCTTTAATTCAATAATTTAATTCTAAAAATAACAAATAAAAAAATAGAGAATAAATGATAGTGACTAAGTAAATTGTTTATGTGGTTTAGTAATTGGCTACATCCCTATGTCCACTCTTTTGAGTGTTCTAATCAATGAAAAATCTTAAGAATAATTACCAAACTCTTCTATTTATGATCACAATAAATCTTCGTATCACATAACCTATATTCCCAAATAGAATATACCTTTACAAGTAAAAAGGACATCCCTGTTATGATTTCACTCTAAAATCCTTCTCTGTTTTAAAATCCAACTCTATTTTTGCATCCCAAAATAATAAATAATGTACATGTTTATATGTTTTAATGCCTAACCAAGCTAGTTGGGCACACATATTATTTTACCCAAAGTCTTAAGTTTATCTCCCACTTTTTTGTGATTGTATGTTCTATGTGGGAACAAAATTCCACATGTTTGGTACGAGGGTGAATTCTATGTTTTAATTTGAGGCATCCTTCCATGCAAGATTGTCCATGTAGACATGTGATCCCCGCTCCATTTTTCACTGCCCATATGGCAGTGCAAGTGTAGTGGTAAGTTGGTTTAATTTGAAGCCATGTTTAGAAATTGGATGGTTAGAACTAAACCATGAATAAAATAGACTTCGAATATATAGACATGCAGATTCTTGTGAATAATGATTATCATGATGGGATAATATAGATATGTGAAAATATATGATTAGAAATATATATATATATATATATATATATATATATATATATATATATAGAGAGAGAGAGAGAGAGAGAGATATCTCAGTGGCAATTAAATAGGAATATTTGTAAATATTTAATGGAAATTATATAGCTAGGGTGTCGTATTATTGGATAGATAGTCCCAAAAATGTAACCAAAACAATTAGCACAACATATAATATAATTCCAGTATAAAGAGTAATTAAAATACATTGGCAAAAGACTCCCCTCCATCAAAAGAGTGAGTCAATTCTAGATGAGGGGCCCCAGATAGTACATAGGGGTTCCATTTCAACCTTTTTGCTTGTCAAAGACCAATGTAAATAAACTTTTCAATATCTTTATATTTTTTCCATGTGTCATATTTATATTATGGCACTTTTCCTTTCAATAGTCTACCACGTCATCCCTTTCTGAGACCAAAATCTCCATAGAAGATAACGTTTGCTAATGGACTTGGTTTTTGACCATTTAAAAAGAGTTAAAAAACTCACACTAAACTTTACATTGTGTGAATAGTATCTTCAAATCTAGAAGTTATCAAATCAAAACTTTCATGGGGATCCATCAGATCACTCTACCTCATTGAGAGATTTTGGACCTCCAAAATTTGACTTAATTATCAACCAAGTGAAAGTATTTTTTCCTCACCTTTCTGATTTCCATCTATTTAACCTTGTTTAAATGCATTCCTTTCAAATGAACATGAATATATTCAACATCATCCCTTCACATAATCTTGGTTTTCCTGTCAATAATAACATCTTCATGCAACTCATGAAAAAATTCAAGAAAAAAATCATCAAAATAAGGAACTTGAAGACTCTCACCTTGATCCATGATCATAGGAGATTCATACAATTTCAATTTGTTCCACATCAACCACTAAATAAATTTTCATATAAGAAAGCAAATACAATTAGAAAGCATTGTATCAATATTTTCCAAAATCCTAAATAGAACATACCTATTTGGTTTTAATTGTTTATCTTCACCTTTCACTCTTTCCTTGCTAATGTGATGCCAAAATTGATTACCAACTTTAAATTGATGATCAAATTAGTGTTTATCATGCCTAGCCTTATATTTAGCTTGGCTCTTCTCTAACTATTCTTGAACAAATTTTTGAATCATTTAAATTCTCTGAATAAACTTTTTAACATTCACGGCCTCACTATTTCCATCCATCACTGAGTCAGATTGTTTTCCAAAAGATAAGTCCAAAGGAGACTTAGGTAAATAAACAAAACAAGTCACAAAAGGAGAATTTAAAGTAGAATAATGTAAAGCATGATTATAAGAATGTTTCACATAATATAAATTATTAGCCCAGATTTCAATGGAAATAATGAATAAATTACATTATGTTAAAATATTTTCACACTAAAAATAATTTTTTATTGTATTCAGATGGAAAATTTATAATGAAAGGTGAAGTCTTAAAAATATCTATGGGTGGTTATGGGAACAAACTTTATCAAGTAACCAACTTATTTAACAAAGCAAACTCTAAAACATAAACAAACTCTAAAACATTAAAATTAAACACTTTGGATCATTAAAAATAATCCAACAAACTCCCCCTTAATCCAAATGGGTATAGAAAGACTAAAGCAAGGAACTGTGAGTCATCCAATTAGACTCTACAGTAACTACAATTAGTACACTATGCATCCTAGATTGAGCCACACCCTGATCATCCCTACACAGTAGTAGAACATGATCACACAATTCAACTACATAAATCCTCACAAAAAATCTTTCCAACAAGTGACTTCCCCATGTATTATGTATGACACATCTCAAACTGATTCCCAACAATTGACAACATCTCCCATAGGCCTTTCCTCAACACTAACAATGCTAACAATATAATGCTGACTCATACCGCACATCACTGATGACTGATCAAAAAACCAATATTCAATATCTTGTCCCCCTATTAGGTGAGAGGTGAGAAATCATGAAATAAATAAACCAAGTGTAAACCACTAAAATACTTCACATCAAAGATCATAAAAACACTACATCTATGAAATCAAAGTACACAAGGCAAAAAATGCTATTACATCAAATCTCAGTCTTGACCCTAACTGATCACACAAGATGGGTGTGTCATTAGCTTAGAATAGATAGTCATCAATTGCAAAGAAAGAAACTTCATAATCATCCCATCTATCAGAAGAATAGCTAGAAGAAGACCTAGAAGAATGACCAGAATGACAGGAGTGACCAACAAAGTGTGCTTTTAACTTTTTTCTATGTCGAGAAGAGATCTATTTGGAAGGCCATTCTATAGAGATATGTCCTATACCACCAAAATTGTAGAATATGGTCTCACGTCCACTAGAACTAGAGGAATAATAGCCACCTGAAGAAGAATGTTTGTGCTTGTGCTTGTGTCCATGTTAATGGTGATGCTCATGGTTTGGAGAACCAATATGATGTCTATGTTTCAAAGAGCCTAAATGACCTCTACATCCAGAATGATGCTTATGCATAGAAGTGTGCCTATGAGAGTGTTTCTATTTCTATTTATTAAAGTGCTTTACAGAGTGTTTCCTATTGGTCTCATATAATAGATTTCTTGTTTTGGTATAGTATGCATCCTCAGTAAGTTTTTCTTTCTTCTTTACAAATTGTTTCTCATGTTGAGAGAGCAACTCACACATCGAATTAAAAGTAGATTTTTTAAGCTTGTCACTAAGCTGTAAAATGTCTAGAAAGATCTTGTAGCTAGGATTAAGACCATTCAAAACAATGTAAATGAATATTTAATCATAAAATTTCCCCCAGTAGTGACATATTCTTAATGTGTGACACATATTCTAAAACATCTTCATCATCAGTGAGTTTAGTGTTGAGCAACTACATAAGGAGATTAATTTTCTTGTAAGTAAGTTGTTTATCATACAAGTCTTTTAAAGATTTCCATGATTTTTATGCCTTAGATTTGATATGAAATATGACTTGTGCATTGCAAGTGGATTTTAAAAATGCAAGAGTTTGCTTATCATGTTTTTGAATCCTGCAAGTTTTGTAGCTTCAGTGGGTAATGTTGGTTGTTTTTAAACAACATCCCACAAGTCATTGAAGATTAATGTATTTCATGTTCATTGACCATTCCTTATAATTTTTAGGAGTTAGACATCCAATGTCAGAAATGAGGCTCATAATTTTAACCATGATGCAAAAATTAGGGACTACTATCAAGGTTTTGCCTTTACCTTCAAAATAGCTTCCATTTTATAAATGATCTTGGGACTTATAGTGAACTTGCATTTTGAAGGTGTCAATTTCAACTGAAAATGTACCTTGATACATCATTTGTTTGAAAAAAAAATATAAGGATACTCGAAAAGTAAATTTAATCATTCTAATGAATCTAAAATGTTGAAAACCATGAGGATCATCTGGTCACATGACCACCTTCCCAGACAATTAAAGGAACAACTAGTGTTGCAAGAATTAGGACTTACACCCTTATGTCTCCATATGAAAAAAAAGATTATCAAAAGATAATATTCCTCTAAAATATTCTCCAAAAATAATATGTTTCAAAAATAAATATTTGAACTCTTGACCTCCCCTTTTCAAACCACTTCACAAATTTAAGCTTTCCAAGTGCTCTATGAGCATTTAAAAGTTTATAAAGAAAATATTTTCTATATGAACTTGATTTTTTTGGTCTATGATAATAGATAAATATTACTTGAATGAGTAATTTTTAATTTTTTTCATGAAAATCATTTCTCCAAGTAAATATCAAATCTTTAAAGCTTTAGGTGGGACCTAATCAAACCCTAATATTTAACAAACTATATGAAAACTTTACAAAGTGAAATAATTTATATTTCTCAATATTCTAACACCTCCCTGAGAATTTCCAATGCCATAATTGATCTGAGAATGTTTGTAAATATTTAACAACTCCACCAAGCTATACAAGATTTACAAGTTTGAATCTTTCACTATTTGACAATGTTCGAGACTAACAGAAGAGGATTTGGTTGTATAAAACTGATTTTTTATTCATGGAAGCTATATAATAGCAATTTTGGGCCGTATAACTCAATTTATCACCTTGATTCTCCTCTCAGATTCATTTGGAATTAAAAAAGCCTTCAAGAACTCAAGAATAAATTAATAGCTGAGCAGATCACTTTTCATGAAGATGAAAACAATTTTATTCAAACATAGGAAATATATAGATTGAAAAATCCATATAAATGTAGATGCGAGTTCTACTACTACATATGTTGCTTGAAAAAAAACTCACATAAGATTTTTTAATTGACAAATGATCCTCAGATGCTTAGAAACATGTTAGAAACTCAATAGATGGATTGAGGGAAGTTTAGATCCATTTTTACTTTTCACAAAGATTTCTAGGTGCAATATAAGCCATACAAATGACTGTTGAACAAACTTTGGCGTTTGAAAAAACAAATATGAATCACTTTATTCCTTAAAAATCCAATCTTGAATGCTCAAGATGGAATTTGGATGCACTACTAAGGAGCAACAAAGCTTATCCAATTATATGGCCATACAAAACTACTTAGCCTATTTTTCCAAATTTACTATAAAACTATTGAAAAATTAAATCTTTCAATAATTTTCCAAAGTTTCAACTTTAGACTAACCAAAAAAATTGTGAAGGGCATACCATTTTTTGGAATTCCACATCAATAAAACTTTCACCCCACATACTTTTCATCTTGAATTCACCATGCTTTAACAACCATGCTTTGATACCACTGTTGGCCTAGATTCCAACAGAAACAATGAAGAAATTACATTATGTAAAAATATTTTCACACCAAAAATAATTTTGTATTTGTATTTAGATTAAAAAATTACAATGAAAGGTGAAATCTTAAAAATCTTCACGGATGGTTATGGGAATAAACTTTCTCAAGTAACCAACTTATTTAACAAAGCAAACTCTAAAACATTAAAATTAAATATTTTGGATCATTAAAAATAATCTAACATAAATGTTCATCCCATAATTTATGATGTTTACCATAATACCCCCTGAATAGATTTTCCACCATTTGGTTGACCACTTTTATCTTCCCATCAGTTTGTGGATGAAAGGCAGTGATTTTCTTTATCTGAATATCCATCAAGTCCCACAAAACTGACCAAAAATCACTGATGAATCAAGAATCATGATCAGATAGATTAGAAGTGGGTAATCATAAATGGATCCAAACATTTTTAAATAATAAATGAGTAGTGTCCTCACTAGTAACATATCTAGTACAAGGAAGCAAAATTTATATTTTGTTGAACGTATCCACAATCACATACATATAATCATGTTTTCTTCATGACATAGGTAAACCTCCTAAAAAATCAATAAAAATACTTTTCCAAGGATGGTTAGGAACAAGAAGAGGTGTATACAATCCTAATTTCTAATTACTAGGTTTACTTGTAGAACAAAGAATACAACCTTTGATATATTTAGCTACATTTTCTATCATATGAGGCTAATAAAAATATATTTGTAACTGTGTAACTATCTTACCAATGCCAAAATATTTTGAAACAAGAGAAGTGTGAGCTTCTCTAATCATGTGAACTCTCTCATCTTGTGGAATACATATTTTTCCAAGATAATATAACAATCCATTATGTGCATGATAGTCAAATGCTTTTACTGATTTAACATTTTTTAAATCTTCATAGACATCCTTAAAATCAGCATATCTAGCATATTTTTCTTTATAGCTTTCATTAACAAAAGGACTATGTTTCAAAATAATAGATTCTACAATAGGAGGTCTAGAAATCATATTAGTAACCTTGTTATGTGTTCATTATGCTCAAGAAGGTGATGAGAATCCTCCAGATAATTTATTTATTATGGTCAAGAAGGTGATGAGAATCCTCTAGATAATTTATTTTTATCTTATCACAAAGCTGAAAATATTTTTAAATATGTTTGGTATTTAAATTTGGGATGTTCTAACCACATGTTAGGGAATGAAAAGATTTTTTCTATAATGGATGAAAGTTTAGAATCCAAGATCAAGCTTGCTAATGACAAAACATTGGAGGTTGTTGCTAAAGGAGCTATGGAAGTCAAAACTAAATAAGGTATGAATAGTGTTAAGTACATTTATTACACTCCATAATTAAAGCATAATCTATTGAGTGATGGGCAATTGTGTGAGATATATTAAAATGTGGTGTTTGAAAATCAGCAATGCATAATTTATGATAAGAATAAAGGCAATAGGTGGTTACAATTATGCCTATGATAAAGAATAGGATGTTCCCATTGAAGTTTGGTGAACATAAAAATAGACTTGCCAATATAGCATATGAGGATACAAGTTGGTTGTGGCATCTCAGGTATGGGAATTTAAATTTTCATAGTTTGAATATTCTAACATAATTTAGTTAATTATAAACCACCAAGTCTTGTTATCTGTAAATGCATGGTCTGTAAACTAGTTTGAACGACCTCATAATTTTGACTTATTGAAAATATGTAATATGGATGTGTTTTATTTGTAATAATTCCAATTAATTCTTGATTAAGTTTAATTTATTTATCATAGTTTTCAACAACTAATTATTTATGATCATTTTTAATAACTTGGACTTATCACAAATACATTATACAGATGTGATTTATTTGAAATAAGTCTAACTTAATCTTGATACAGTCCAATTTATTTTTGTTAGTTTTCAGAAATTTAGACTATTGATAAGTCCAAATTATATGAAATACATGATTTCATACATGTATTTAAATCTCTCTTTATTTCCTTTAATTTTTATTTATTATTTCCATTCTAGGGCAAGCAGAAAAACATGTTTTTTAAATCACCCCTAATTTATACTACATAGATATAAATGTAGGCATGCGAAAAAACATATAAAGTACCCCAATATGTCATCTTGGTTCTAAATTGAGAAAAATCCAAATCATTTTCCAAACAATGTCTTTCTATAAATCACTAGCTCCATTTCCAAAATGGCCATCTTAGAAATAGAGAACGAGAGAGTTATCAAAGAGGGAAATATGAATATGTCCAACTAAAAAGTTTGGTCAATAAATATGGGCTTGGTTTGGATGGATATTTGATCAATTGATCCAATCCCTATGAGGAGTAAATGGGACCAAATGAACATTTTACACTATAGTCAAAATCAGATAAGAGGTGGACCCCTAAAGCCAAGACATACAGAACCCGGTGCAACTATGGAAAGGGTTAGAGGAGTTTACATAACCCTAGTAAACTCATATTTCCTTAATGATATGACTAATGACAATAGCAGTAACAATCATAGAGAAGCATTTCAATTTATGATGCTCTATGATCATCGAATTGGAAGGGACTAAAAAACCCTTAGATAGTGATTTTTTAGGGACTAATAAACTACCTAAAACATTGTTTGGTGAAGAAGCAATCATTATTAGCTCCAATTTATTTTCTTCATCCTCTTTTGAATTTTGAGTAGAAAATATGGCTAGATCAATAGATTTGGAGCCAAAGATATGATGCAGAGATCTAGGCAGGGATGAAGTAACTGTTTTTAGGTTGAAATATTTTTTTACCTCCCTTCATAGTGTTCATCACCATTAATGCTTACCACCATCTTTGTGCATAATTATTACCCTAAGGACACACACACACACACACACACACACACACACACACACACACACACACACACACACACACACACACACACACACACACACACACACACACACACACACACACACACACACACACACACACACACACACACATGCATGTACATGTGCACATGCACATGTGCCTTCACACACACACATATGCACACACTCACACGCATGCACACACTCATGCACGCGCGTGCGCACGCACGCACACACACACACACACACACACACACACACACACACACACACACACACACACACACACACACACACACACACACACACACACACACACACACACACACACACACACACACACACACACACACACACACACACACACACACACACACACACACACACACACACACACACACACACACACACACACACGCACGCACGCACGCACGCACGCACGCACATGCACACGCGCGCACACACACACACACACACACACACACACACACACACACACACACACACACACACACACACACACACACACACACACACACACACACACAAAAAATGATAGAGAACCATATACGTGAATTAATAAATAAAGTCATCTTAAAATGATTGATCCAAAAATTCAAGTTATAAACCTTATAATGAACTTGAAATGGATGAATAACTAAATAATTAATCTCAATTTTCCATTAACCTATTTCAATTTGTATTTATATCAATAATTTAATTCCAAAAATAGAAAATAAAAAATAGAGATTAAATGATAGTGATTGAGCAAATTGTTTTTGTGGTTGACTAATTGGCTACATCCCTAGGTCCACTCTTTTGAGTGTTCTAATTAATGAAACCTCTTAAGAATAATTACCAGACTCTTTTTATTTGTGATCACAATAAATGTTCATATCACATAACCTATATTCCTAAATATAATATACCTCTACAATTAAAAAGGACAACCCTATTAAGATTTAACTCTAAAATCCTTCTTTGTTTTAAAATACAACTCTATTTTTGCATCCCAAAATAATAAATATTGTACATGTTTATATGTTTCAATGCCTAACAAAGCTGGTTGGGCACATATATTATTTTACCCAAAGTCTTAAGTTCATCTCCCACTTTTTTGTACTTATATGTGCTATGTGAGAACAAAATTCCACATGTTTGGTAGGAAGGTGAGTTATATGTTTTAATTTTAGGCATCCTTCCATGCAAGATATTTCATGTAGACATGTGATCCCCCCTCCTTTTACATTGCCCATGTGGTAGTCTAGGTGTAGTGGTAAGTTGGTTTAATTTGAAGCCATGTTTGGAGATTGGATGGTTAGAACTAAACCATGAATAAAATAGACTTTGAATATATAGACATGAGGATTCTTGTGAGTAAAGATTATCACGATGGGATAATATGGATATGTGAAAATATATGATTAGAAATATATATTGAGATATCTCAGTGGCAATTAAATAATAATACTTGGAAATGTTTAATGAAAAGTGTATGGCTAGGGTGTGGTAGTATTGGACAGATAGTCCCACATATGCAACCAAAATAATTAGCACAACATATAATATAATTCTAATATAAAGAGTAATTAAAATACAATGACAAAAAACTCCCCTCTATCAAAACTATGAGTCAAGTCTAACTAAGGGGCCCCAATGAGTAAATAGGGGTTCCATTTTGACCTTTACGCTTGTCAAAGACCGATGTAATTAAACTTTTAAATCTCTTTATATTTTTTCCATGTGTCATTTTTACATTACGACACTTTTCCTTTCAACATTATACCACATCATCCATTTGTGAGACCAATCTTTCCATAGCACACAACTTTTGCTAATGGACTTGGTTTTTGACCATTTAAAAAGAGCTAAAAAAATCACACTAGTGAAAGTATTTTTTCCTCGCCTTTCTGATTTCCATCTATTTTACCTTATTCAGATACATTCCTTTCAAATGAACATGAAGATATTCAACATCATCACTTCACATAGTCTTGGTTTTCCTTTCAATAATAACATCTTCATGCAACTCATGAAGAAATTCAAGAGAAAAATCATCAACATTAGGAACTTGAATACTCTCATCTTCATCCATGATCGTAGGAGATTCATAAAATTTCAATTTTTCCATATTAACCACTGAATAAATTTGCATATAAGAAGGCAAATCTAATCAAAAATCATTTCTACCAATCTTTTCCAAAATCCCAAAAGGAACATACCTATTTGGTTTTAATTTTGTATCTTCACCTTTCACTCTTTCCTTACTAATGTGAAGCCAAATTGATCATCAAATTTAAATTGATGATCAAATCAGTGTTTATCATGCCTAGCCTTATATTTAGCTTGGCTCTTCTATAACTATTCTTGAACATATTTTTGAATCATCTAAATTCTCTGAATAAACTTTTTAGCTTTCTCGGCATCACAATTTCAATCCACCACTTAGTCAAATTCTTTTCCAAAAGAGAAGTCCAAAGGAGACTTAGGTAAATAACCAAAACAAGTCTAAAAAGGAGAATTTAAAGTATAAAAATGTAAAGTATGATTATAAGAATGTTTCACATAATATAGATTGTTAGACAAAATTTCAATGGAAATAATGAAGAAATTACATTATGTCAAAAGATTTTCACACTAAAAAAAATATTGTATTGTATTTAGATAAAAAAATTATAATGAAAGGTGAAAGCTTAAAAATATTCATGGGTGGTTACGGGAACAAAATTTCTTGAGTAACCAACTTATTTAACAAAGTAAACTCTAAAACATTAAAATTAAACACTTTGGATCATTAAAAATAATCCAACAAACTCTCCCTTGATCCAAAGGGGTATAGAAAGACTAGAGCAAGGAACTGTGAGTCATCCAAGTACACTCTATTACAACTACAATTGGTACACTATACATCCAAGATTGATCTACACCCTGATCATCCCTGCACTGTAGTATAACATGATCATACACTATTCAACTACATCAATCCTCACATAAAATATGTCTAACGCATGACTTCCCCCTGTATTATGTATGGCACATTTCCAAATGATGCCCAACTATTGCCAACATCTCCCATAGGCCTTTGCTAGACACTAACAATGCTAGTAACACAATGCTAACTCATACCACACATCACTGATTAAAAAACCAATATTCAATATCTTCTCCCCCTATTAGGTGAGAAGTGAGAAGCCATGAAATAAATAAACCAAGTATAAATAAATAAAATACTCCACATCTAACATCATAAAAACACTACATCTATGAAATACAATTACACAAGCCAAAAAATGCTACTACATCAAATCCCAATCTTGAGCATAGCAGATCACACAAGATGGATGTATCATTAGCTCAGAAGAGATAGTGATCAATTGCAAATCAAGAGACTTCACAATCATCCCATCCATTAGAATAAGTAGAAGAATATCCAAAAGAAGACCTAGAAGAATGACTAGAGTGACCAACAAAGTGTGCTTCTAATTTTTTCAGTGTAGAGAAGAGCTCCATTTGGAAGGGCATTCTATAGAGATATGTCCTATACCACCAAAATTGTAGCATATGGTCTCACGTCCACTAGAACTAGAGGAATAATAGCCACCTGAAGAAGAATGTTTGTGCTTGTGCTTGTGTCCATGTTAATGGTGATGGTCATGCTTTGGAGAACCAATATGATGTCTATGTTTCAAAGAGCCTAAATGATCTCCATGTCTAGAATGATGCTTATGCCTAGAAGTGTGCATGTGAGAGTGTTTTTGTTTCTGAAAGTGCTTTGAAGAGTGTTTCCTATTGGTTTCATACACTAGATTTATTATTTTGGTATAGTATGCATCCTCGGTAAGTTTTTCTTTGTTCTTTACAAATTGTTGCTCATGTTGAATGAACAACTCACAAATTGAATTAAAAGTAAATTTGTTAAGGTTATCACTAACCTGTAAAATCTCTAGAAACCTCTTGTAGTTAGGATTAAGACCATTCAATATAATGAAAATGAGAATTTCATCCTCAATTTTCCACCCAATAGTGGCATATTCTTTTTTCAAATTCTTAATGTGTGACACATATTCTAAAACATCTTCGTCATCAGTGAGTTTAGTGTTGAGCAACTACATAAGGAGATCAATTTTATTGTAAGCAAGTTATTTATGATACAAGTCTTTTAAAGATCTCCTTGCTTTCCATGCTTTATATTTGATATCTTCGATATGAATTATGACTTGTGCACTACAAGTGGATTTTAATAATGCAAGAGTTTCCCTGTCATGTTTATAAAATTTTGAATGTTTTGTGGCTTCAGTGGGAAATGTTTTTGTTTTTCAACAACATCCCACAAGTCATTGAATATTAATGTATTTCCATGTTCATTGACCATTCCGTATAATTTTTAGGAGTTAGACATCAAGTGTCAAAAATGAGGCTCACAATTTTAGCCATGATGCAAAAGTAAGGAATGTTATTGAGGTTTTGCCTTTACCTTCAAAATAGCTTCCATTATATATATGATCTTGGGAGTTGTAGTGAACTTACATTTTGAAGGTGTCAATTTCAACTGAAAATGCACCTTGATACATCATTTGTTTGAAAAAAATCATATAAGGATACTCCAAAAAGTATATTTGATCATTCCAATGAATCTAAAATGTTAAAAACCATGAAGATCACCTGGTCACACGACCACCTTCCTAGATAATTAAAGGAACAACTAGTGTTACAAGAATTAGAACTTACACACTTATGTCTCCATATAAAAAAAAGATTTTCAAAAGTGAATATTCCTCTAAAATATTATCTAAAAATAATATTGTTTCAAAAATAAAGATTTGAACTCTTGACCTCCCCTTTTCAAACCATTTCACAAAATTAATCTTTCCAAGTGCTCTATGAGCATTTAAAAGTTTATAAAGATAAGATTTTATATATGAAACTGATTTTTTAGCTCTATGATGATAAAAAAATATTACTTGAATGAGTATTTTTTTTCATGAAAATCATCTCTCCAAGTAAATATCAAATCTTTGAAGTTTTATGTGGGACCTAGTCAAACCCTAATATTTAAATAACTATATGAAAACTTTGAAAAGTGAAATAATTTATATTTCTCAATATTACAACACCTTCCTAAGAATTTCCAATGCCATAGCTGATCTGAGAATGTTTGTAACTCTTTATCAACTCCACCAAGCTATACAAGATTATACAAGTTTGAATCTTTCACTTTTTGACAATGTTTGAGACTGACAGGAGAGGATTTTGTTGTATAAAACTAATTTTTGATTCATGGAGGTTATAAAATAGCAATTTTGGGCTATACAACTCAATTTATCAGCTTGATTCTCCTCTCAGATATATATGGAATTGAAAAAAGTCTTTAGGAACTCAAGAACAAATTAATAGTTGAATAGATCAATTTTCATGAAGATGAAAACCATTTTATTCAAACATTGGAAATAAATAGATTGAAAAATCCATATAAATGTAGATATAGGTTGTACGACTACATATAGTTCTTGAAAAAAAAACTCACATAAGCTTTTTGAATTGATAAATGATCCTCAGATGCTTAGAAACATGTCACAAACTTAATAGATGGATTAAGGGAAGTTTGGATCCATGTTTAAATTTCACAGAGACTTCCAGGTGTAATAAAATCCATACAAATGACCATTGAACAATTTTTTGGGTTTGAAAAAACAACTTTGAATCACTTTTTGGCTTAAAAATTCAATCTTGAATGCTTAATATGGAATTTGGATGTACTACTAGGGAGCAGGAAAAGCTTCTCCAATTATATGGTTGTACAAAAATACTTAGCCTATTTTTCCAAATATACTATAAAACTAATGAAAAATTAAATATTTCAATAATTTTCCAAAGTTTCACCTTTAGACTAACAAAAAAAATTTGAAGGGCGTATCATTTTTTAGAATTCCACATTAATAAATCTTTCACCCCACATACTTTTTGCCTTGAATTCACCATGCTTCAACAACCATGCTCTAATACCACTGTTGGCCTAGATTCCAATGAAAACAATGAAGAAATTACATTATGTCAAAATATTTTCACACCAAAAATATTGTTGTATTGTATTAAAATAAAATAATTAAAATAAAAGATGAAAGATTAAAAATCTTCATGGGTGGTTATGGGAACAAATATTCTTGAGTAACCATCTTATTTAATAAAGTAAACTCTAAAACATTAAAATTAAACACTTTGGATCATTAAAAATAATCCAACATAAATGTTCATCCCATAATTTATGATGTTTACCAAAATACCCCCTGAATAGATGTTCCACCATTTGGTTAACCACTTCTAATTTTCCATTAGTTTGTGGATGAAAGTCAGTGCTTTTCTTTATCTTAGTATCCATCAAGTCCCACAAAACTAACCAAAAATCATTGATGAATCAAGAATCAGTATCAGATGGATTAGAAGTGGGTAATCCTAAATGGATCCAAACATTTGTGAAGAATAAATTAGTAGTGTCCTCACCAATAATATATCTAGTACAAGGAACCAAAAAACATATTTTGTTGAACCTATCCACAATCACATATGTAAAATCATGTTTTCTTCATGACATAGGTAGAGCTCCTACAAAATCCATAGATATACTTTTCCTATGATGGTTAGGAATAGGAAGAGGTGTATATAATCCTACATTTTGATTACTAGGTTTACTTGTAGAACAAAGAATACAACCTTTGATATATTGAGATACATTTTCTATCATACGAGGCTAATAAAAATATATTTGTAATTGTGTAACTATCTTACCAATGCCAAAATGATCTAAAAAAAGAGAAGTGTGAGCTTCTCTAATCATGTGAACACTCTCATCCTATGGAATACCTATTTTTCCAAGATGATATAACATTCCATTATGCACATGATAGTCAAATGCTTCTACTGATTTACAATTTTTTAAATCTTCATAGACATCCTTAAAATCAACATCTCTAGCATATTGTTATTTATATATTTCATTAACAAAAGGACTATGTTTCAAAATAGTAGATTTTATAATAGGAGGTCTAGAAATCATATTAGTAACCTTGTTATGTGTTCCCTTTTTAAACTTTATAACAACATGGAACTATTGAAGAAATCCCATCCATTAAAAGTTTTGTGACTATTATAGCTTGGATTGTGATTGAAGATATTGCTAAGAATAATGATCCATATGCATGATTATCTCTTTCCCCATGAAATAATGTTTCCACTTTTTCAGACTCTGCACCAAAGCATAGAGCTCTTTATCATAAGTAGGATATTTTTTATCATACTTGTAATGGTTTGTGAATGAAAATACACTAGTTTTGAGTTATGCATCAATAATTCCCCCATTTCATACCCACTAGAATCAATTTCTCTCTTGAAATATTGTCATAAATCAAGAAGTTCATGAACTAAAGTCACACTTATCTTTTCCTTTAGAGTGTTGAAAGATTTTTCTTGTTTTCCTCCCCATTAAAAGACTTGTTCAACACTTTTTCAAGATTTAAGGGATATGTAATGTAAGAAAATCTAGCAATAAATTTCCTCAAGAACAAAATTATTCCAAGAAAACTCTTATCCTATGTTGCATTATTAGGCCTTGGCCAATTTACTATGGCCAAAACTTTTATAGGGTCTATTTTTAGTGAACCATTCCCTACAACATAGCCTAAATAAACTAAATATGTTTTTGTAAATTCACATTTTGACATATTTAGAAATAGTTTCTCCTTCTGTAAAGTATCTAAAACTTTTATGATGTGTTTAAGATGATCTTCCCATGTGTTACTAAATATTAAAATATCATCTAAGTAAATAATTATAAAATCATCTAGAAATAGTCTTATCACATCATTCATAACCCGCATAAATGTGGAAGGTGTATTACAAAGCCAAAAAGGCATAACAAGCCATTCAAAAAGACCTTGCTTAGTTTTAAAATAAGTTTTTAAACTATCACAGTCACTTATTCTTACTTGGTGATAACCACTTCTCAAATATAACTTAGTAAAATACTTTGCATTTTTTAACTAATCTAATAAATCATCAATAAAAGGAAGAGGGTAGTGATTTTCAACTATTATTTTATTCAAATCTCTAAAGTCCATGCACATCTACCATGTACCATCTTTTTTAGGTACCAAGACAATAGAGAAACCACATGGAGAGGTACTTGATCAAATGACACCTTTCTCAAGTAACTCCATCACTTTTTTATTTCTTCATTCTCTACTACAGACAACATATATATGTCAATTTTAGGAAGAGAGGCATCATGTTGCAATTCAATCTCCTATTGAATTTTCTTCTTTGGAGGTAAACCTTGTGGCTCCTAAAAAACACCATTATAGTTGTAAATAATCTTTGTTATCTTAAATTTATGTTTAGGATCACAACCCTATCAGGGCTTAGATTTTTCATCGTCTTAGGCTTTCACAACCATGAGAACAAAACTCTTACTTGAGTTTACAAGTCTTTTCATTTATCCTATAGAAACAAGAGTCAAATTGGCCTTAACATGATGGGCTCTTACTATGAATTGAATCCAATATTTTACAATCACATATTTGTTCTCTTCCCTACAAAAGATTGCCTTTCTATCATATAAGTAAGGAAAACCCAAAAAAAATCCATAAATATCGAAAGGAACCACATCTAATTCTACTTCATCAATGAATTTAGAAGTAATAACAAACCTTAAAGTGCATGTTTTCATGACTTAAAATTTTTTATTGTCACACACCCATCCTAGAGGATATGGTTTTGGATGTAGTTTAGTTTTGATTCCTAAATTTCTAACAACCTCTTCAGAAATAATATTAGCTTATGATCCACTATTAAAAAGAGTGTCTATTTTATTATGTTTAGCTATAGCTCTTATGTGTAAAATCTCATTCCTTTTATTTTTATAATTCTTAGATATATTTTTATAAGAAGAAGAAATAAGAGAAGGTTCAATGTTAGAAGAGGAAGAAGTTAAACCTTGCAGACCCATGGTAGTCACCTTTGTTTCATCACTATAATCGGATCCCAAGTCTTGTTAAACCACATCATTAGCCTTATTTTTATTCTTATTCCGGAATCTATTTGTTTTGAGTTCTGGATGGAGTGTCCAACACTTAGCCTCGTCATGATTCTTCTTAAAATGATTACAAAATAGTTTTCCTTCCTCTTTCTTAACCATGTAAGTAGATTTACTCTTACCATTTCCTTTACCTTTGTCTTTGCTTTCAAATGGCTTATGAGACTTCTTCACATAGCCTTCCTTAGTCATCTTACCCTTCACTTCCATATGGATAGCTTGCACACAGATTTCATTGAGGTTAGAATGACTAAACATAAGAATAATATGCCTCAAATAGCTATGAAAACCTCCAATATACTTCAGCAATGCTTCTGTACTATAAATAAGAATGCCTAACATTAATGCCTTCTTTTTAAACTCCTAAGTATAGTCTTCACTCTAACCTTTATTTTGTGTTAATGTTTGCTAATCCATATTATCTCCTTGCATATAACCCAAAGGATCAAACTACTTTCTTAGCTCAGACCCAAAATCATTCCAAGAGGAAATCACCTTACCATGTTATTTTAGATCCTTTTGAATTTTACTCTCCCATAAAATGAGTGTTATGCCACCTATATGGAGAGTAGCCAACTTAATTTTGGCTTCCTCACTGTCAATCTTCTAAATCCTGTAATATATCTCAATCTACTTGACCAAGTTATCCAATTTATCTACACTTAGCTCACCATTATTAATTGATAAATCAAATTTAACATATAATTTCATGTGTGGTATAGTTTTACTATCTATATAATAAGAGCCATTCTTGGAAGGTGAAAGAGGAGTTTCTTCTCCTTCAATTTTATCTTCCTTTGCTATTTCATTCATACATTTCCTTAACCATGGTGTTCATACTAAGGAAAGCATATTGGAAGTCTGCGTTAGACATCTTAGATCCCATACTCTATTGTTGGATTCCATGTCTTTCACCAATTTTAGATTTAAAATTTTCAAGTTCTCCTTTACCACACCTTAATTTAGATTTGGTTAATATACAATACTATACTATAATGCCAAAAAATGTTAAATAGCCTTGATCACTAGCTTTAATACCAAATTAATCCAAAAATTTTAAGTTGTAAACTTTGCAATGAACTTGAAATGGATGAATAAATAACTAATTAATATCAATTCTCCCTTAACTTATTTAAAATTATCATTAATATAATAATTTATTTCTAGAAATAAAAAATAGAGAATAAATGATAGTGACTTAGGAAATTGTTTACGAGGTTCACCAATTGGCTACTTCCCTGGGTCTACTCTTCTAAATATTTTGATCAATTAAAAATCTTGATAATGCTAATAAAACCCTTCTGAGTGTGATCATAATAAATATTTGTATCATATAACCTATATTCCTAAGCAAAATAGACTTCTACAGTTGAAAAGGATGTCCCTATGATGATTGCACTCCAAAAAACTTTCTATGTTTTAAAAGCCAAATCTATTTTTGCATCCCCCAAATAACTAATAATGTAGATTCTTATATGTTTCAATGCCTAACCGAGTTGATTGGGCACATATATTATGTTACCTGACGTCTCAGGTTTAGCTCCTATTTTTTTGTGCTTGTATGTGTTATATGGGAACAAAATCCCACATGCTTAGGAGGAAGGTAAGTTCTATGTTTTAATTTGAGGCATCATTCCATATAAGTTGGTCCATCTAAACATGCAATCTCCCCTCCTTTCATGTTGTGCATGTGACAGTCCATGCGTAGTGATAAGCTGGTTTAATTCAAAGTAATGATTGGAGATTTGATAGATAGAACTAAACCATGAATAAAATAGACTTGGAATATTTAGACAAGCAGATTCTTGTAAATAAGGATTATCATGATGGGATAACATGGATATATAGAAACATATGAATAAATAGATATATTGAGATACCTCGGTGGCAATTAAATAGGAATATTTGGAAATGTTTAATGGAAATTATATGGCTAGGGTGTGGTATTATTGGCTAGATAGTCCCACATCTGCAACCAAAATAATTAACACATCATATAAGATAATTCCAATATAAAGAGTAATTAAAATATGGTAGTAAAAGACTCCCCTCTGTCAAAAAACTAAGTTGATTCTAGTTGAGGGCCTCCAATAAGTAAATAATGGGGTCCATTTTGACCTTTACAATTGTCGAAGACAAGAGTAAATAAAATTTCAATCTCTTTATAATTTTTTCATGTGTCATATTTACATTGCAAACTTGTCCTTTCAACATTCTACCACATCATCTCTTTTCGATACCAAACATTCCATAGTGCATAATGTTTGCTAACAGACTTCCTTTCTGACCATTCAAAAAGTGTCAAAAATCTCACACTGAACTCTATGTTATGTGAATAGTCTCTTCAAATCCTAAAGTTATTTGATTGAAACTTTCATGGGGATCCTCTAGATCAATAACTTAAACACACAAGTAAAATTTTGAAAACAATAATAATCTAATAAAACTAGTCGTAAAAGCCTTCATATATTCATAATCCTTAATAATTTAATTAAAAATATAATAATATTACAAAAATCAATATTATTTGTATTTAATGCATGGATTCTCTCATTGCTTTTTTTTAAGGCAAAATAGGCCATGCATTTTTGTAAGGCAAAATAGGCCATGCATAAGATTTGATTGGTAATGAGAGTTGATATTTGAGACATGTCTTCCATGTTTAAATGATTTAAAATATCATTTACACATTAGAATATAATGTTCACGTCACTATGAACTTAAGCCAATTTTGAGAAGCCTTTAATTTTACAAGTTCTTAGATGTTATATATACATGTAACAGATATTTGGAAGTCTCTTAAAATATTCAGAAGATAATTTTTTTTAATAATTTAAAAAAAAATAACTACCATTTAAAGTTTTTAGCCGCCACCAAATTTTATATAAATGTATAAAATTAGACATTAAATATTGTATATACAAGAGCTAAAACCTCACTTATCCATAAAAATTTTATAAATTATAATAAATAATTTCTTGGCTACCCATTATAATTGATATACAATCTCACTGAGGGCATGGATTATTCTTCTTTTCTTTACTCTAAATATCTTGGTAAAAACTCTTGAATGTCTCCTTAATGACACCTCCTATGGTATCTATAAAACTATAAGGATCTTATCTTATCCTATCAGGGTCTGAAGGATTCATCTTCCCCCTCTTGGTTAAGGATAAAATGTCTTATCTTTTCTCTATCTTTTTTGTTTTCAACTCTCAACAATCACATTATTCCTCTTGACCTTTCTTAAGGTGTTTTTTTTCTTGTAGAAGTGGAACTTGACTGTGGGTTGCTCTTGGATGACCAAGTCCTATTTTACCATTTCTTCTTGTTATAGTTACCTGATCCATAAGGGGATACGCAAGGTAATTTTTTACTATGTTTATGTCGCATTTTGATCTAGCTAGGAAGGTTTTGTTGGCTCATCTCTTTGAGTAACTAGAGGGGGTGGTGGAGGAGGTAGCATAACTCTAGGAGATAATACCTCAATTTCAAGAAAAGTAGCAATGACTTTCCTTCACCTAATAATCTAATTTTGAACTAGTGTATTTATGATGAATGTAGCCTTTCTAACTTATTTGTTGATAGAGACCACTAGGGAGTCTAATTATGAAGCTTGACCAATGGGATTCCTATCTAGGAGGTCATGTTAGGGAGAGTGGACAATGTGGCAAAATTGGAAGTGGACACTAAGCTATAAAACTTCACCCTGATGCTATACCAAAGGTTTGAGGATTGGTTCCACCAAAAAATTAATAGGTTATTAGGGTATTCAAAAAAATTTACAAATAGTTGGTAATAGAAGTATAAGTGACTGTAATATTCATAATTTTGGTGAGAATCATAAATATAGTAGTAGGCTAAGTTATGGTTTACAAAATAAGTAAAATTATTGATACAATAGTATCCTGAGGCCAGGTTATTGAGCTTAGTGAATGCAAAGAATCTACACAATCTGTTGCACTAAAAGCAGTTGTAAAAATTGACACATTAGTTAAATAATGTGGAATGCTAGAACATACAACACTAAGAGGAGTATTAGGAGTGATAGCTAATATAGTTGCTTGAGGAGGAGAGCTTAGAGGTGTACTTGGGTATGGGCCCTAATTTTTAGTCTATAGTTATGATTATATCTCTCTTTATACATCTCCTTCTTGGTCTAGTGATGTCTTGGTAGCAACTGAGATATCATCTCCTTTACTAACTTCTCCAAATTAGGGTTTTAACTTTATTCCCTTTGATTGATTTCTTTTCTTATATAACCATTCACCCTTAAGGTTAGACATAGTTGTCTCACTTATGGAACAAGAGTCTTTAGTTTCTATCCCACATATCTATTTTCCTTTAGTAGTAATCCTTTTTCCTTCTTCCACTCTTTCATATACCTTAATAAGGTTTATTCTCCTTGTCACTTTCTTTGTGTTCCCTTATCCTTAGATTTTTATGTAAGTTATTCATTTACTTCCATATTTCATGGAGAAATAGGTGGGGTCTTGGGCTTCCTTGCATAGATCATAATTGTATTTTTAGGAGTAGAGTCTAGCCCAGTCAAAAGTGAAATGGAAGATGGAGATATAGAAGTGGTAGTAAGTGATGATAGAATGGGAATGGTACGCTTCACTAGTGGAATGATAGGTGGTGGTGGAATTAATAGAGTAGTCACTACTGGGATGATGATGGGTGGCAAAGTAGGCTACCCAATAGAAGGTGGCATTATCATTGATGGAATCAAAGGAGAATAAATAATAAGAACCTGAGACAAGAAAGAGGGAGGAGTTACCTATTATTCAATAGTTAGTGGATGTAAGGGAAACATATAAAATATATTAGTTGATCCACTAGGAATTTTAGGCCTTTCTTCCTTAACTCTATGTTTTAGAGAAGATGAAACAATTATATATGCCTAAAAGGTAGAATGAATCCCAATTCTTTCTTCACTATGAGTTGTACGAGATGGGCCAGCTTCTCCTTGTGCTTCCTCTCCTACCTAAGATGGAGGTCAATGGATGGGTTTTAATCCTTTTGGAATCCTCTATGGTAATGATTTTATCATAATGGATCCTTTGTGCTATTATCATAGACATATTATTTTTATGCATTCTGATGGCCACCTCAGAGTCATCTTTAACATTATGAATATGCTATCGTGCTCATAAGATTGATGTCCATATTTAATTCTCACCTTTTTCTCATATTTCCTAAGGTGTCCCATGTCATTATCTCTAGGATCCTAATTCTTTAAAGGTACCTATTTGGGCCCATAATGAGTCTTGATTTTCCTAAAAATTGCTAGGTGGTCCCACCTTTCATTCTACATTTACCCAATATTGAGGGGAGTGGGATGGAGTGTTGCTTGCCTTCTTTAGCTCAATATGAATGATATCATATAATTGAGAATCAATTTCTTGATCAAACACTTTATCTGGCATAATCCTTGGTAGGTATAAGAAGTGTGCATTTATACCCTCAATATGGGTCCTAGTTTGCTTGTGATATAGTCAGTAGTCGTTGATCTTTCTAATAGTCTTATTTATATGATTAGAAATATTTTGTATATTATTCCCATAGATGGATTGATATACTGTGGGATAAAATATCTCAGGTATCCTCTTCATATTCTTCCTAAACTTGTGAATATGAAAAATGTTGAACTCATCAGACAACCTATTATGAGGGTACTCAGTGGATGGTTTTCAAGGTTGATCATGAGATGCATGTAAAGTTGTAGTTATTACATCCACCACGTAAGAAATCATATAAAAATTCTCATCTAGAGAACTCGTAGGATGGGTGAGTTTCAAAATTATCTTAGAGTTAATAATTTTTCCTAAGGCTATAATTTTTTTATAGAAGTTAGAACTATATATAGCAATTAGACCCTTACCTTGTTGATGTAAACAATGGTTGGGAGACCAAATATCCTATTTAGTAGGGATAATACAATTTTGACTCTTGGCCTTAATGCGATAATGGAATTATTAAATGTAGGGCCTTATAGTCTAAAGTTACTTGGGTGACCATCCCATTCCTATAACTTGTTGATCATGTTACTATTATGAAGTCATGCATTCACCATTTATTTCTTATACGTCATATCTAGTAGGGGAAGCCTGTAGTATTTTTTGAAGGCATTCCCACTGATGTACACTATTGGTGTCTTTTGTAATATAAAATACACTATCTTTTTATCAAACTTTCCATTAAATAACAAATCATACAATAAGTCAATGCAGGGCATTACTGTTATTTTAATCATTGCATTGTCGAAACCAACTACCTTAATTACTAGTAAGTCATATTATCTCTACATGAAGAGTTAAATTTGATCCTCTATTCTGTAAGGAATGACTAAATTGACCTTGTCCTAAATATTTGAATAGTGTTTGAATTCATGATTCAAAGGAGTTGAATCTAATGTTTTATTTGTGAATCCCTTTGCACCTACAGTTGAGTAAGTAGAGGGGATGGGGATGCAAGATGAGGAATTCATTGGTGTTATTTTAAATCTCCTTGCTTTGTGAAAAGTTAATAAATTATTGGTCATAATGGAGTTACGGATTCATAGCATGCACTTGGGCTATGAGTTTGTAATGCTCTGGACAGTGTGGAGGCAATGTAAATTGATTGAAAATGGTAGTTCAAAATTTATTGCCTTGGTTGCTTTGAGCACAAGAATTGAATGAATGAAAGCTCTTATTCATGAAAATTAAGTGTAGCAATGACTTTTTATCTTTAATATTTTCATTTTAATATCATGAAATCAACTTCTATGACATTTAAATTCTGTGTGGCTTTTTCCCCAACTTCTTGAATGCTTAGTCATCCTCAAATGATATATGTCTCCTTTCCACTCTTTTGAACTTAACCTTTGTGTCTTTATTTTTTGTGTGTCTCTAAATGACACATGTCTATCTATCTCTATTGCATTGATGGTTAAGGTGTAATTTGTTTATACTTTGATTTATCAGGCATGTGGGTTAGCAAGATAGTGAAAAGCATCAGGGTCCCACTTTTCTAATAAAAATTTAAGCTTCTAATACATGTGGATTGTCAGGCTACTAATTTGGTGAGATGGTGACAACTTGTAAGATCTTCATACAAGTTCTTCAACCAACACCATTCATAGGTCAACAGGCTAGTAGGATGATGACAAGTGGAAATATGTCATTGTTCTACCTACTTGGTATCTTTGTACAACTCCTTCAGCCTACATCACTTCCAAGTCACCTATCCACTAACTCATTCCTTTTAAATTGATATTCTGGGTGAGTGTAATGTTGTTGTGTGTCTAGAATGGGCTCTGAAATAGTCTAATAAAGGTGTAGGTGCAAATAATTTTGTTTACGACAACAAAGATCAACCATCCACTAAATGTAACAACATGTCAACACTGTTTTTGCTAAAAAATAATAAACTTAAGAAAATATATGTAAGTATTTAAAGTAAATTGAAGGCAAAAAAACAAAGAATATAATGTGGCTTAGGCATAACTTCAATGCTTTTAGTCTTGATAAGACCCTATAAATAATTAAAACCTATAGATTGTGTTTGAGCAAATAACTCAAAATTGAGACAATTAAACATATTTCTCAAGCATTAGATAAACTCATTTTCATTCATACTTCATCAGACTTACGTATCATAGACTTCCATTTCAAAATAACTTAATATCATATTTAATCTATATTGGGCACCTATTTGAAAAAATTTAAATACAATGTTTGTGTTTAGGCACACCAATTTTACTGTTTGAGACTTTAGATTTAGAATAACTCTCTCAATCATTATTACTATTCTAAACTTTAAAGTTTTATCTATAAACCTAATTATCATATTATACAATTTGTGCATATGGAACCTCTTCAACATATTATTACTTTTGGTTTATTTTTATGTTCAACAAACTTGAAAGTACTAAGTGATTGGTAGGGGAAAGGAGGGAAGCATTGGGAACCTCCTTCAAAGAATAAGTTTCCTCAACTAGCTCTTGTCATTTCTCTCTTTAGACATGATTTTGCAATTAAGCACCATGATGATATTGAAAATAAATATCATACAGATGATCAAGACCCTTTACTAGTTGATGAGGACCTCCCTACTCAAGGGGGGTGGGGAGGGAACTCTTAGTATCTTTTGCCTCCTCTACCTCTTTACGCCATCATGTTTGTTGTTGTTGCTTAATGGGTTCCTTGTTGGTTGTGATTTTGTTTATCTTTTTTTTGGTTGATGTACACTTGAGTTAGTTTAAACTTGGTGTTTATGGCTTTTGAGGTGGCTTTTAATGGATTTTTCTCTTTCTGAGGTTTGTTTTAGCTCAATATGATTGTGATTTTAGGTTGTGACTTTTTCACTCATCCATTTTATATGATTAATGATGTATTATATCTTGTATTATTAATGAAAGTGTGTTATTCAATCAAATAAAAAGCATTAAGTGATATCCCTATCATGTATTTTAAAAAATTGACTAAATAATCATCAAATATATTTTTTATTTTTTATTATTAGCCAATTTGAATGTATTAAGTGGTTGGCTTATTATGTATGAAAATATAGTTTAAATAATGATTAATTTTATACATTTGATTTCTTTCAATTATTAATAAATTATAATAAATTAAGTCATAGTTTTAATATTTATAAAAAGAATGAGCTAAGAAATCATTATGCATAGTTTTGATTTTGTCTTTATTAATTAACTTGAGTGGTCTAAATGATAAATGATAGTACTATGATATGCAAAAAATAAATTAAGGAATCATCATTTTAGAGTATTATTTGATTTTTTATTAATGTACTTAATTCTTTTTTAATTGAGAAGTTCAAAGTTAAATGGATGTTAGTATTTCTATCTATGTTTTGAATTACATATCAGTGATTTTAATTGATGAGTAAGCATATATTGAAATCTAAGTGTTCCTTAGGTTAAGAAATGATGATTAGGGGATATTTAATATGTCAGTCACTTAGGGCATGATTTTAACTCTATTCATTCAACTACTCATGTCAAATATATATAAAAAAATTATAATTTAGTGGTTTGTATAACAACTTATCATCCTCACCAATTGAATTATAACCCTTTCAATTATTCAAATCATTTTAATATTTACAACATGTAAAAATAATAAAAAATTGAAACATTATCTTTTTAACATATAAAAATAATAATAATAAATGATAAAATTATTATTATGTTTAAATTAAGTAAAAATTTATAATATATACAAATAATTATAAACTAAGAATTATCATTATAACATACATTTAAAAAAATAAATTTTCTTAATGATACATTAAAATCCATTTTATGTTTTTTTTTTAATATTAATATATTAGAATAAGTGTAAACTACAAAAGAAAAAACAAATTTAAAACATGAAACATTTTTTAAATTAATTTTTTTAATATTAATATATTCATGTATTTGACTTAGTAGTGTTTATACCATGTCCCCACATCAAACCAATTACTGTCAATGTTCAAAAAAGTTAAATTAACTGGACTCTATTGACTCTACTATTTCTTCAAGTAATTTATCTCTTTATCTCTTAATGTGATGGTCACACTTTGTGCCATCTCATTGTCGATTCAAACGTTGTCCAATGAAAAAATTAAAAATAAAAAATTATGGTCAAGAAATATATGAATATTATATGGCATGTTAGATTATCTAATGATTTCCATTTTTAATGAAAAGACAGCCATCCTACTTAACATTCATTTTAGTTAAATTTTAGGGTTGTGAAATCTATTAACATTAACTATAGCATGCCCATTAAATAAAATAAAACCAATCTGAAAGAAAATATGTATTAACAACATTTAAACAAACCTGAAGTAAGATGAGCATAGGAAACAAGTTGATTGCATGATGATAAAGATGATGTCATTGGTGTGAAAAGAGAGATGTTAAATCTAAGTGGAAACACTCTTTGGTATTTCACTACCTATCACTCTGCCTTTTTTGGACAGATTAGATGTCCTTGTATATAGCAGTGTATATAGTGTTGGTGTAGGATATTAATTATCCCATTTAATTATTAAATGGATAATTCCTACACTTGTAGCTTTAGCTTACTTAGGTGTAATAAGAGGTTAAGTGGGTGAGAGGGTGAGTTCTACCTAGAGTTTCATGTGGAGTTCTACTGAGTACAACTATGAGATATCTTATGAGTTCAACAATAAGTTACACTCAGTTCCATTATGAGTTATCTAGTGAGTTAACTTCCCCTACTCCTTTATATTTCTCTTCACCATGCAATTGTAATTAACATGCTATAATATACTAGTAGGTGACCTTTTGGTAGGGTGAGCACAAAAGTATTTTGCAAATCAATGACCCTGCTTATATTCATAAATGAACGAGAAGATGTGCAAAAATTACATAATGTATTGAATTGACCTCTGATTTGCACTAATCAGTACAATTACAATAGCATGATGAAGAAGAATATAAAGGAGTAAGGTGATTATTCTGTATAATCATTAACAAACTCTGAGAGCATTTTGTATATGTCTCCCTTGCTTCAAAAGAAATCCACCATGATTTTCAACATGTTATTATTATGAACATTGATTTACTTTCAAGTTAATAGAAACTACTTGTAATTCGTGCTCTTTCTTGTCAATGGAGTGCAATAGCACATTCTTCATGCACTATTGATTGGGTATCTAGTTTTATGCTTCTTAATGGTAGTCATTCTGGTCACAAAATTAAACTATAAATTCATTTTTGCATTATGATTTAGGAATGTTTTACTGACAATATTTTAATGATATCTTGGATTTATGGAGTTGACAGGTGAAGGTGCTTAAAGTTTTAATTTTAATATATGTTTTGGAGATCTCAAGGGTCATTTTAAGAGATATTAATGATTACTCTGCCACTATTTCTGACACATTGTTTGAGTTGATGTAGAGATCTAAGCAAAGATTGAATGAGCATGTTTAGTTTGAAATCTCTTTTACGAATCTTCACAGTCTTCATCACCCTTCACATTTACCATCATCTTCATGCATAATTATTACCCTAAGGGGACATGCACGCGTGCACACGCACACACACACGTGCACACATGCACGCGCACGCGCAGCGCGCGCGCACACACACACACACACACACACACACACACACACACACACACACACACACACACACACACACACACACACACACACACACACACACACACACACACACACACACACACACACACACACACACACACACACACACACACACACACACACACACACACACACAGAGAGAGAGAGAGAGAGAGAGAGAGAGGGAGAGCACAGGCCATATGTATTAATTAATAAATAAAGTTATCTTAGAATGACATAAACACACAAGTAATTTTATTTTTTTAAATAATCTAATAAAAAATTTCTTAAAAACTTTCATGTATTTATAATTATTAATATTTTAATTTAAAAATATAATAATATTAAGAAATAAATATCATTTGTATTGAACACATGGATTTTCTCATTATTACATTTTTGTAAGGCATAATAAGTCTCTTGAAATATTTACTTGATTTAAAATTAAAATAAAAAAATTAATGACCTTTTTAAAAAATTGACCATCACCAAATTTTCTATAAATGTGTGAAGTTAGACATCAAATATCATATATGCAAGAGCTAAACCCTCACTTATCCATATAAATGTTGTGGTTCTAAGGACAAGTAAATATATTTTGAGACCATTTATAACTAAAATAATTTATACAAATTTATAATAAATTAAAATTTATTTATAAATGATATACATTATTATAAATCTAAGTTCATGAAACATATTTTTGTACGAAATCGTGTTTACCTTCAATGCATGATTTAAACAATCAGATTTAATTATAGTTTGCATTCAGTTTTTAGGATGTTGAATTTATACAGTTAGTTGATAATTATAGTTAGTCTTTTGTTTTTGATGAAGCTGCTAGCTTTTTTGGATAACAAACAATGCATGAGGAATGCATGTTTATTTTTTTATTTTTTATATTATTTTTAGACACAACAATCCATGTTGTATTGTAATATTTTTTTATATAAGCATGAATAATAATGAAACAATTTTAACAACTTGCAAATAAATATTTCTATGTGCTCTATTTTTCCTAAGTTTTTTGCTTAGTTTTTTCTATTTTTATCTCATAACTTGTGAGTGCAGGAATTTGCTTTAGTTTCACATTTTACATTTGGTACTAAAGCAAGGATTTTCTTTTGAATTAAAGCTTTAATGGTTGAAAGTTTGCCAAAATTTTATCATGTCAAATTCTAACTCCTTGCCCATACCAGAATTTGATGGAAATGAGTGTGATTATTGATTCATCAAAATGACGACTTTTTTTTTTATAGGAAAGGATTTGTGAGAGATTATTGAATCAGGTTATGCAGAGCCAATTGATTGGAATGCCCTCACAACCAATGATAAATTAGCTAAGAATAATAATACTCAAGCCTTGTTTCATATTCAAATAGCTCTAGATAAGAGCCTATTTCTAAGAATGGTAAGAGCAAAGACAACTGTGGATGCCTAGAAGAATCCAAAATAAGTTTACCAAGGTAGTGATTAAGTCAAAGTTGTCAAGTTACAAACATTGAAGAGAGAATTCAAAAATTTGAAGATGCAAGAAGCTGAAAGTGTGATTACCTATTGTGTCTAAGTAAAAGATGTGGTCAATAAGATGGCTACACTTAGTGAAATTGTGAAGAATGAGATTGTGATCAAGAAGGTGTTGAGGACTCTCATACCAAGGTGAAACCATGTTGCCATAATCATAGAAGAAAGCAATAATTTATTTACCCTTCAATTTGATCTTTGATGTCTCATGAAGAAAGATTGATAGATTCATTTGGAGACAATGATGATAAAGCTTTTTCCTCCAATGTACAAATCACAAAGAATGAATATGCCAATAATAGCACCAAAATCAATCAAGGCCAGGGTAAAGGTCAAAATCAGAATTACTCAAGAGGAAATAGAGGCAAAGATGGTTCACGAGGAAGAGGTGGCTTCAAAGGAAGATGTTGATTTAATAAAAAAATGTCCAATGTTACCATTGTAACAGGTATGGCCACTTTTAAAAGGATTGCAGATTAAAAGAAGGTAAAAGTGTTTATTATGCTCAAGAAGGTGATGAGAATCCTCTAGATAATTTATTTTTATCTTATGACAAAGATGAAAATATCTATAAAGATGTTTGGTATTTAAATTTGGGATGTTCTAACCACATGTTAGGGAATGAAAGGATTTTTTCCATAATGGATGAAATTTTCAAATCCAAGATCAGCGTGCTGATGACAAAACATTGGAGGTTGCTGCTAAAGGAGCTATGGAAGTCTAAACTAAAGAAGGTATGAAAAGTGTTAAAGGACATTTATTACACTCCATAATTAAAGCATAATCTATTGAGTGATGGGCAATTGTGTGAGATAAATTATATGGTGGTGTTTGAAAATCAGCAATGCATAATTTATGATAAGAATCAAGGCAATAGGGTGGTTACAATTGTGCCTATGATAAACAATAGGATGTTCCCATTGAACACTGGTGAACATAACAATAGCCTTGCCAATATAGCATATGAGGATACAAGTTGGTTGTGGCATCTTAGGTATGGGAATTTAAATTTTCATAGTTTGAATATTCTAACATCATTTTGTTAATTATAAACCACCAAGTCTTGTTATCTATAAATGCATGGTATGTGAACTAGTTTGAATGACCTCATAATTTGGACATATTACAAATGTGTAATATAGATGTGTTTTATTTATAATAATTCCAATAATTTCCTAATTAAGTCCAATTTATTTATCATATTTTTCAAATGCTAATTATTTATGATCATTTTAAATAACCTATTTGTAATAAGTCCAACATAATCTTGATACAGTCCAATTTATTTCTGTTAGTTTTCAAAAATTTGGACTATTGATATGTCCAAATTATATAGAATACATGATTTCATACATGTCTTTAATGATCTCTTTATCTCCTTTAAGTTTTATTTATTATTTCCATTCTAGGGCAAGGAGAAAAAACATGTTTTTTAAATCACCCCTAATTTATACTACAGAGATATAAATGTAGCAATGCAAAAAAAAATAAAGTACCCCAACATGTCATCTTTGTTCTGGATCGAAAAAATCCAAAACATTTTCCAAACAAAGTCTATCTATAAATTGCTAGCTCCATCTCCAAAATGGTCATCTTACAAATAGAGAATGGGAGAGTCATCAAAGAGGGAAATATGAATATGTCGAACTAAAAACTTTGGTCACTAAATATGGGCTTGGGCTGGAGGGATATTTTATCAATTGATCCAATCCCTAAGAGGAGTAGAGGGGACCAGATGAATGTTTTACACTGGAGTCAAAATCAGATAAGAGGTGGACCCCTAAAGCCAAGACATACAAAACATGATGTAACTATGGAAAGGGTTAGAGGTGTTTACATAACCCTGGTAAAATCATATTTCCTTAATGATAGGACTAATGAAAATATAAATAAAAATAATAGAGAAACATTTCAATTTGTGATGCTCTACAATAATAGAATTGGAAGAGACTAAAAAACCTCTATATAGTGATTTTTTAAGGCCAAAATTCTTAGCTCCACCTTTAACACTATCAAATAAACTATCTAAAACAATGTTTAGTAAAAAATCAATCATTATAAGTTCCAATTTATTTTATTCATCCTATTTTAGATTTTTATTAGAAAACATGGCTAGATCAAAAGATTTGGAGCCAAAGATATGATGCAGAGATCTAAGTAGGGATCAAGTAAGTGTTTTTAGTTTGAAATATCTTTTACTTCCCTTCATAGTGTTCATCACCCTTAATTCTTACCTTCATCTTTATGCATAATTATTACCCTAAGGACACACACACAGACACACACACACACATGCGCACACGCACGCGCGCGCGCGCGCGCACACACACACACACACACACACACACACACACACACACACACACACACACAGATAGAGAATAATATACATTAATTAATCAATAAAGTCATCTTAAAATGATTGATCTAAAAATTCAAGTTATAAACCTTGTAATGAACTTGAAATGGATGAATAACTGAATAATTAATCTCAATTTTCCCTTGAGTTATTTCAATTTGACTTTAATTCAATAATTTAATTCTAAAAATAAAAAATAAATAAATAGAGAATAAATGATAGTGACTAAGTAAATTGTTTATGTGGTTCACTAATTGGCTACGTCCCTAGGTCCACTCTTTTGAGTGTTCTAATCAATGAAAAATCTTAAGCATAATTACCAAACTCTTCTATTTATGATCACACTAAATCTTCATATTGTATAACCTATATTCCCAAATAGAATATACCTCTACAATTAAAAAGGACATCCCTATTATGATCACTCTAAAAAATTTCTCTGTTTTAAAATCCAAATCTATTTTTGCATCCCAAAATAATAAATAATTTACATGTTTATATGTTTTAATGCCTAACCAAGCTAGTTGGGGGCATATATTGTTTTACCCAAAGTCTTAAGTTCATCTCCCACTTTTTTGTGCTTGTATGTGCTATGTGGGAACAAAATTCCACATGTTTGGTAGGAGAGGGAGTTCTATGTTTTAATTTGAGGAATCCTTCCATGCAAGATGGTCCATGTAGACATGTGATCCCCCCTCCTTTTCTCACTACCCATGTGGCAGTCTAGGTGTAGTGGTAAGTTGGTTTAATTTGAAGCCATGTTTGGAGATTGGATGGTTAGAACTAAACCATCAATAAAATAGATTTCAAATATATAGACATGTGGATTCTTGTGAATAAAGATTATCATGATGGGTTAATATGGATATGTGAAAATATATGATTAGAAATATATATTGAGATATTTCAGTGGCAATTAAATAGGAATATTTGGAAATGTTTAATGGAAATTATATAGCTAGGGTATGGTATTATTGAACAGATAGTCCCATAAATGTAACCAAAATAATTAGCACACCATATAATATAATTCCAATATAAAGAGTAATTAATATACATTGGAAAAAGACTCCCCTCCATCAAAAGAGTGAGTCAATTCTATCTAAGCGGCCCTAGAGAGTAAATAGGGGTTCCATTTCAGCCTTTTTACTTGTCAAAGACTGATGCAAATAAACTTTTCAATATCTTTATATTTTTTCCATGTGTCATCTTTACATTAAGACACTTGTCCTTTCAACATTCTACCACATCATCCCTTTTTGAGACCAAAATTTCCATAGAACATAAATTTTGCTAATGGAGTTGGTTTTTGACTGTTTAAAAAGAGCTAAAAAACTCACACTAAACTTTATGTTGTGTGAATAGTCTCTTCAAATCTAGAAGTTATCAAATAAAAACTTTCATGGGGATCCTTCAAATCACTCTTCCCCATCAAGAGCTTTCGGACCTCCAAAATTTGACTTAATTATCAACCAAGTGGAAGTATTTTTTCCTCACCTTTCTGATTTCCATCTATTTTACCTTATTCAGATGCATTCCTTTCAAATGAACATGAAGATATTCAAAATCATCCCTTCACATAGTCTTGGTTTTCCTATCAATAATAACATCTTCATGTAACTCATGAAGAAATTCAAGAGAAAAATCATCAACTTAAGGAACTTGAATACTCTCATCTTGATCCATGATCATAGGAGATTCATACAATTTTAATTTTTCCACATCAACCACTGAATAAATTTTCATATAAGAAGGCAAATCCAATAAGAAAACATTTCTATCAATATTTTCCATAATCCTAAATGGACCATACCTGTTTGGTTTTAATTTTTTATCTTCACCTTTCACTCTTTCCTTGCTAATGTGAAGCCAAACTTGATCATCAACTTTAAATTGATTATCAAATCAATTTTTATCATGCCTAGCCTTATATTTAGCTTGGCTCTTCCCTAACTATTCTTCAACATATTTTTGAATCATCTAAATTCTCTGAATAAACATTTTAACCTTCACGGCATCACTATTTCCATCCACCACTGAGTTAGATTCTTTTCCAAAAGATAATTCTAAAGGAGACTTAGATAAATAAACAAAACATGTCTCAAAAGTAGAATTTAAAGTAGATGAATGTAAAGCATGATTATAAGTATGTTTCACATAATATAAATTGTTAGCCCAAAGTTCAATGGAAATAATGAATAAATTACATTATGTTAATATATTTTCACACTAAAAATAATTTTGTATGATATTCATATAGAAAATTTATAATGAAAGGTGAAATCTTAATAAGCTTCACAGGTGGTTATGGGAACAAACTTTATCGAGTAACCAACTTATTTAACAAAGCAAACTCTAAAACATAAACAAACTCTAAAACATTAAAATTAAACACTTTGGATAATTAAAAATGATCCAAAAAACTCCCCCTTGATCTAAAGGGGTATAGAAATACTGAATCAAGGAACTATGAGTCATCCAAGTAGACTCTACCATAACTACAATTGGTACACTATGCATCCTAGATTGATTCACACCATGATCATCCCTACACAGTAGTAGAACATGATCACACAATTCAACTACATCAATCCTCACACAAAATATATCCAACAAGTGACTTTCCCCTATATTATGTATGACACATGTCAAATTGATGCCCAACAATTGACAACATCTCCCATAGGCCTTTGTTCAACACTAATAATGCTAGCAACACAATGCTGACTCATACCACACATCACTGATGACTGATCAAAAAACTAATATTCAATATCTACTCCCCTTATTAGGTGGGAGGTGAAAATCTATGAAATAAATAAACCAAGTATAAATCACTGAAATAATCCACATCAAAGATCATAGAAACACTACATCTATGAAATCAAGGTACACAAGCCAAAAAATGCTACTACATCAAATCCCAGTCTTGAGCCTAGCTGATCGCACAAGATGGGTGTGTCATTAGCTCAAAAGAGATACTCATTAATTACAAAGCAAGAAAATTCATAATCATCCCATCCATTAGAAGAATAGCTAGAAGAAGACACAAAAGAATGACCAGAATCATTGGAGTGACCAACAAAGTGTACTTCTACCTTTTTTTAGTGTTGAGAAGAGCTCTATTTGCAAGGGAATTTTTTAGAGATATGTCCTATAACACCATAATTATAGCATATGGTCTCATGTCCACTAGAACTAGAGGAATAATAGCCAACTGAATAAGAATGTTTGTGCTTGTGCTTGTGTCCATGTTAATGGTTATGCTCATGCTTTGGAGAACCAATATGATGTTTATGTTTTAAAGAGCCTAATTGATCTCTACGTCTAGAATGATGCTTATGCCTAGAAGTGTGCCTGTGAGAGTGTTTCTATTTCTATTTCTGAAAGTTCTTTGAAGAGTTTTTACTATTGGTCTCATACAATAGATTTCTTGTTTTGGTATAGTATGCATCCCCAGTAAGTTTTTATTTCTTCTTTATAAATTGTTGCTCATGTTGAGTGAGCAACTCACAAATTGAATTAAAAGTAGATTTGTTAAGCTTATCACTAAGCTATAAAATCTCTAGAAAGATCTTGTAGATAGGATTAAGACCATTCAAAATAATGGAAATGAATATTTCATCATCAATTTTCCCCCTAGTAGTGACATATTCTTGTTTTAAATTCTTAATGTGTGACACATATTCTAAAACATCTTCATTGTCAGTGAGTTTAGTGTTGAGCAACTACATAAGGAGAACAATTTTCTTATAAGTAATTTGTTTATCATATAAGACTTTTAAATATTTCCATGCTTTCTATGCTTTATATTTGATATCTTCGATATGAATTATGACTTGTGCACTGCAAGTGGATTTTAATAATACAAGAGTTTGCCTAACATGTTTGTGAAATCCTGCAAGTTTTGTAGCTTCAGTGGGTAATGTTGGTTATTTTTAAACAACATCCAACAAGTAATTGAATATTAATGTATTTCCATGTTCATTGACCATTCCTTATAATTTTTAGGAGTTAGACATCCAGTGTCAAAAATGAGGTTCACAATTTTAACCATAATGCAAAAAGTAAGGAATGCTATCAAGGTTTTGCCTTTACCTTCAAAATAGTTTCCATTTTATAAATGATCTTGGGACTTGTAGTGAACTTGCATTTTGAAGATGTCAATTTCAACTAAAAATGTACCTTGATACATCATTTGTTTAAAAAAAAACATAAAGATACTAAAAAAATTAAATTTGATCATTCCAATGAATCTGAAATGTTGAAAACCATGAGGATCATCTAGTCACACGACCACCTTCCCAAACAATTAAAGGAACCACTAGTGTTGCAAGAATTAGGACTTACACCCTTATGTCTCCATATGAAAAAAAAAAATCTCAAAAGAGAATATTCCTCTAAAATATTCTCCAAAAATAATATTGTTTCAAAAAGAAAGATTTGAACTGTTGACCTCCCCTTTTCAAACCACTTTACAAATTTAAGCTTTCCAAGTGCTCTATGAGCATTTAAAAGTTTATAAATAAAGATTTTATATATGAACTTGATTTTTTTGGTCTATGATAATAAGAAATTATTACTTGAATGAATAATTTTTAATTTTTTTCATGAAAATCATTTCTCCAAGTAAATATCAAATCTTTCAAGCTTTAGGTGGGACCCAATCAAACCCTAATATTTAACAAACTATATGAAAACTTTACAAAGTGAAATTATTTATATTTCTCAATATTTCAACACCTCCCTAAGATTTTCCAATGCCATAACTGATTTGAGAATGTTTGGAAATATTTAGCAACTCCACCAAGCTGTAAAAGATTATACAAGTTTTAATATTTCACTATTTGACAATGTTTGAGACTAACAGGAGAGGATTTGGTTGTATAAAACTAATTTTTGATTCATGGAGGCTATATAAAAGAAATTTTAGGCTGTATAACTCAATTTATCACCTTGATTCTCCTCTCAGATGCATTTGGAATTGAAAAAAGTCATTAGGAACTCAAGAGTAAATTAATAGCTAAGCAGATCAATTTTCATGAAGATGAAAACCATTTTATTCAAACACAGGAAATATATAGATTGAAAAATCCATATAAATTTAGCTATGATTTCTACTACTACATATACTACTTGAAAAAAACTCACATAAGCTTTTTAAATTGACAAATGATACTCAGATGCTTATAAATATGTTAGAAATTTAATAGATGGATTGAGGGAAGTTTGGATCCATTTTTACTTTTCACAGAGTTTCCAGGTGCAATAAAATCCATACAAATGACCTTTGAACAAATTTTGGGATTTGAAGAAACAACTCTGAATCACTTTATTCCTTAAAAATCCAATCTTGAATGCTCAAGATGGAATTTGGATGTACTACTAAGGAGTAGGAAAAGCTTCTCCAATTATATGGCCGTACAAAACTAATTAGCCTATTTTTCCAAATTTACTATCAAACGATTGAAAAATTAAATCTTTCATTAATTTTCCAAATTTTCAACTTTAGACTAACCCAAAAAAATGTGAGGGGCATACCATTTTTTAGAATTCCACGTGAATAAATCTTTCACCCCACATACTTTTCATCCTGAATTCACCATGCTTCAACAACCATGCTCTAATACCACTTTTGGCCTAGATTCCAATGGAAATAATGAATAAATTACATTATGTCAAAAGATTTTCACACAAAAAATAATGCTGTATTGTTTTTAGATAAAAAAAATTACAATGAAAGGTGAAAGCTTAAAAATCTTCACTGGTGGTTATGCAAACAAACTTTCTCGAGCAACCAACATATTTAACAAAGCAAACTCTAAAACATTAAAATTAAACACTTTGATCATTAAAAATAATCCAACTTGAATATTCATCCCATAATTTGTGATGTTTAACATAATACCCCCTGAATAGATGTTCCACCATTTGGTTGACCACTTCTATTTTCCCATCAATTTGTGGATGAAAGGTAGTGATTTTATTTATCTTAGTATCCAACAATTCCCACAAAACTGACCAAAAATCACCAATGAATCAAGAATCATGATCAGATAGATTAGGTGTAGGTAATCCTAAATGGAGCCAAATATTTTTGAAGAATAAATGAGTAGTGTCCTCACCAGTAACATATCTAGTATAAGGAACCAAAATTCATATTTTGTTGAATGTATCCACAATCACATACATATGATCATGTTTTCTTCATGACAAAGGCAAACCTCCTAAAAATCCATAGAAATACTTTTCCAAGGATGTTTAGGAACAAGAAGAGATGTATACAATCCTAATTTATGATTACTAGGTTTACTTGTTGAACAAAGAATACAACCTTTGATATATTTAGATACATTTTCTATCATGTGAGGCTAATAAAAATATATTTGTAAATGTGTAACTATCTTACCAATGCCAAAATAATTTGAAACAAGAGAAGTGTGAGCTTCTCTAATCATGTGAATTCTCTCATCTTGTGGAATACATATTTTTCCAATATGATATAACATTCCATTATGTGCATGATAGTCAAATGCTTTTACTGATTTAACATTTTTTAAATCTTCATAGACATCCTTAAAATCAACATCTCTAGCATATTTTTCTTTATAGATTTCATTAACAAAAGGACTATGTTTCAAAATAGTAGATTCTAAAATAGGAGGTCTAGAAAGCATATTAGTAACCTTGTTATGTGTTCCCTTCTTATACTTTATAACAAGATGGAACTGTTGAAAAAATCCCATCCATCAAAATTTTTGTGACTATTGTATCTTGGACTGTGATTACTGTAAAGGCTAATGATCCATATGCATGATTATATCTTTGACCATGAAATAGTGTTTCCACTTTTTCACACTCTGCACCAAAGCATATAACTCTTTATCATAACTAGGATATTTTTTATCGTACTTGTAATGGTTTGTGAATGAAAACACACTAGTTTTAAGTTATGCATTAATATTTCCCCCATTTCATACCCAGTAGCATCAATTTCTATTTTGAAAGATTATCGTAAATCAAGAAGTGCAAGAACTGAAGTCATACTTATCTTTTCTTTCAGAGTGTTGAAAGCTTTTTCATGTTTTCCTCCCCAATGAAAGACCTATTTAACACTTGTTAAAGATTGTAAAGGAGATGTAATGTAAGAAAAGCTAGCAATAAATTTCCTCAAGAACAAAAATGCTCCAAGAAAACTCTTAACCTATGTTGCATTATTCAGCCTTGGCCAATTTACTATGGCCGAAACTCTTATAAGGTCTATTTTTAATGAACCATTCCCTACAACATAGCCTAAATAAACCAAAGATGATTTTCCCATGTGTTACTAAAGTATCTGAAACTTTTCTAATGTGTTTAAGATGATCTTCTCATGTGTTACTAAATATTAAAATATCATCTAAGTAAATAATTAAAAAATCATCTAGAAATGGTCTTAGGACATCATTCGTAACCCACATAAATATGGAAGGTGCATTACATAGCCCAAAAGGCATAACATGCCATTCAAAAGGACCTTCCTTAGTTTTAAAATTAGTTTTCCAACTATCATAGTCCCTTATTCTTACTTGGTGATAACCACTTCTCAAATATAACTTAGTAAAATACTTTGCATTTTTTAACTTATCTAATAAATCATCATTACAAGGAAGAGGGTAGTGATTTTTAACTATTATTTTATTCAAAACTCTAGAGTCCATGCACATCTATCATGTACCATCTTTTTTAGGTACTAAGACAATAGACAAACCACATGGAGAGTTAATTCGTCGAATGACACCTTTCTAAAGTAACTCCGTCACTTACTTCTTTATTTCTTCATTCTCTACTATAAACAATCTATATATGCCAATGTTAGGAAGAGAGGCATCCTATTGTAATTGAATATCATGTTGAATTTTCCTCTTCAGAGGTAAACATTGTGGCTCCTAAAAAACACCATTATAGTTGGAAATAATATTTTTTTATCTCATGTTTATGTTTGGAATCACAACCCTATTAGGCCTTAGATTTTTCATCATCCTCAGCTTTCACAACCATGAAAATAAAACTCTTACTTGAGTTTACAAGTATTTTCATTTATCTTATAGAAACAAGAGTCAAATTGGCCTTAACATGATGGGCTCTTACTATGAATTTAATCCCATATTTTACAAGCAATGATTTGTTCTCTTCCCTATAAAAGATTTTTTTTCTATCATATAAGTAAGGACTACTCAAAAATATTCCACAAATATCCAAAGGAACCACATCTAATTCTACTTCATCAATGAATTTAGAAGTAATAACAAAACTTAAAGTGCATGTTTTTGTGACTTACATTTTTATATAGTCACACACCCATCCTAGAGGATATGGTTTTGGAGGTAGTTTAGTTTTGATTCCTAAATTTCTAACAACCTCTTCATAAATAAGATTAGCTTGTGATCCACTATCAAAAAGAGTGTCTATTTTATTATGTTTAGCTATAACTCTTATTTGTAAAAGCTCATTCCTTTTATTTTCAAAATGCTTAGATTTAGTTTTAGAAGAAGAAGAAACAAGAGAAGGTTGAATGTTAGAAGAGTAAGAAGTTAAACCTTGCAGACCCATGGTAGTCACCTTTGTTTCATCATTAGAATCAGATTCCAGGTCTTGGTAAGCCACATCATTAGCCTTATTTTTATTCGTATTCTAGAACCTCTTTGTTTTGAGTTTTGGATGGAGTGTCCAACACTTAGCCTCCTCATGATTCGTCTTAAAATGATTACAAAATAGTTCTCCTTCCTCTTTCTTAATCATGTAAGTAGATTTACTCTTACCCTTTCCATTACCTTTGTCTTTAATTTTAAATGGTTTATGATACTTCTTCGCATAGCCTTCCTCAGTTGTCTTACCACTGGTTTCCATATGGGTAGCTTGCACACAGACTTCATCAAGGTTAGAATGAATAAACATAATAATAGTATGCCTCAAATAGCTATGAAAACCTCTAATATAATTCAAAAATGTTTCTGAACTGTAAATAGGAATGCCTAACATTAATACCTTCTTTCTAAACTCCTGAGTATAGTCTTCACTCTAACCTTTATTTTATGTTAAAGTTTACTAATCCATATTATCTTGTTGGATATAACCCAAAGGATAAAATTACTTTCTTAGCTCAGACCCAAAATCATATCAAGAGGAAATCACCTTTACCATTTTTTTATATATTCTTAAATCTTACTCTCCCATAAAATGATTTTTTACTACCCTTAAGGAGAGTAGCCAACTAAATATTGGATTCCTCACTGTCAATCTTCTGAATCTTGTAATATATCTCAATATACTTGACCAAGTTATCCATTTTATCTACACTTAGCTCACCATTATAAATTGGCAAATCAAATTTAACATATAATTTCAAGTGTGGGATAGTTTTACTATCTACAGAAGAAGAGCCATTCTTGGAAGGTGAAAGAGGAGTTTTTTATCCTTCAGTTTTATCTTCCTTTGCTTTCTCATTCATATATTCCTCATACATTTCCTCAACCATGGTTTTTATACTAAGGAAAGCATATTGGGAGTCTGCCTTAGACATCTTAGATCCCATACTTAATTTTTGGCTTGCACATCTTTCACCTATTTCAGAATTAAAAATTTCAAGTTCTCCTTCACTACACCTTGATTTACACCTGGTTAATATACAATAGTATAATACAATGCTAAATAATGTTATAAAGCCGTGATCACTGGATTTAATACCAAATTAATCCAAAAACTTTCTATGTTTTAAAATCCAACTCTAATTTTGCATCCCCCAACTAACTAATAATGTAGACGTTTATATGTTTCAATGCCTAACTGAGTTGATTGGGTATATATATTATTTTACCTGAAGTCTCAAGTTCAAATCCCATTTTTTTGTGTTTGTATGTGTTATATGGTAACAAAATCCCACATGCTTAGGAGGAAGATAAGTTTTATGTTTTAATTTGAGGCATCGTTCCATATAAGTTTTTCCATCTAGACATGCAAGCCTCCCTCCTTTCACATTGCCCATTTGGCAGTCCATGTGTAGTGATAAGTTGGTTTATTTCTAAATTATGTTTGGAGATTTGATTGTTAGAACTAAACCATGAATAAAATAGACTTGGAATATTTAGACATGTAGATTCTTGTGAATAAGGATTATCACGATGGGATAACATGTATATGTGGAAACATATGAATAAAAAGATATATTGAGATACCTCAATGGAAATTAAATAGGAATATTTGAAAATGTTTAATGGAAATTGTATGGCTATTGTGTGGTATTATTGGCTAGATAGTCCCACATCTACAACTAAAATAATTAGCACAGCATATAAGATAATTCCAATATAAAGATTAATTAAAATATGGTAGTAAAAGACTCCCCTTTGTCACAAGAGTGAGTTGATTCTGGCTGAGGGCCTTCAATAAGTAAAAAATGGGGTCCATTTTGACCTTTACGATTGTCGAATACAAGTGTAAATAAAATTTTCAATCTCTTTATATTTTTTTCATGTGTCATCTTTACATTGCAATCTTGTCCTTTCAACATTCTACCACATCATCCCTTTTCGAGACCAAAATTTCCATAGTGCATAACGTTTGCTAATAGACTTGGTTTTTGACCATTTAAAAAGTGTCAAAAATCTCACACTAAACTCTACGTTGTATGAATAATCTCTTCAAATCCTAAAGTTATCTGATCAGAACTTTCGTGGGGATCCTCTAAATCAATAAATTAAACACACAAGTAAAATTTTGAAAAAAATAATTGTCTAATAAAACTAGTCGTAAAAGCCTTCATGTGTTTATAATCCCTAATAATTTTATTAAAAATATAATAATATTAAAAAAATCAATATTATTTGTATTTAATGCATGGATTCTCTCGTTTCTATTTTTTTTAAAGGCAAAATAAGTTATGCATATGATTTTATTGGTAATGAGAGTTTATATTTGACACATGTCTTCCATGTTTAAATGATTTAAAATATCATTTACAAATTAGAATATAATGTTTGGGTCACTATGAACTTAAGCCAATTTTGGGAAGCTTTTAATTTTGCAAGTTCTTAGATGTTATATATACATGTAATAGATATTTGAAAGTCTCTTAAAATATTCAAAAGATATTATTTTTTATATTTTTTTAAAAAACTACCGACCATTTAAAGTTTTTAGTTGCCACCAAACTTTCTATAAACATCTAAAGTTATACATTAAATCTCGTATATGAAAGAGAAAAAACCTCAGTTATCCATAAAAATGTTATAAATTGTAATAAATAATTTCTTGGCTACCCATTGTAATCGATATACAATCTCACTAGGGGCATGGATTATGCTTATCTTTTCTTTACTCTAAATATCTTGGTGAAAATTCTTGAACATCTCCTTAATGACTCCTCCTATGGTATCCATAAAACTATAATGATCTTCTCTTATCCTATCAGGGTCTGAAGGATTCATCTTCCCTCTCTTGGTTAAAGATAAAATGTCTTATCTTTTCTCTAGCTTTTTTTTTGACTCTTAGCAATCACAATCTTCCTCTTGACCTTTCTTAAGGTGTTTTTTTTATTGTAGAAGTGGAACTTGACTCTGGGTTGCTCTTGGATGACCAAGTCCTACCTTCCCATTTATTCTTATTGTAGTTACTTGATCCATAAGGGGATACTCAAGGTAATTTGTTATTATGTTTATGTTCCATGTTGATCTGGCTAGGAAGGTTGTGTTGGCTCAACTCTTTGAGTAACTAGAGGGGGTGGTGGAGGAGGTATCATAGCTCTGGGAGATAATGCATCTATTTCAAAAAAATTAGAAATGACTTTTCTCCACCTCATAAACTAATTTTGAACTAGTGTATTTATGATGAATGTAGCCTTTCCAACTTCTTTGGTGATAGAGACCACTAGGTAGTCTAATTGGGGAGCATGACCAATTAGCATCCTATCTAAGAGGTCATGTTAGGGGGAATGGAAAATGTGGAAAAAATGGAAGTGGACACTAAGTTTTAAAAATTCACCCTGATGATATGCCCAAGGATTTGAGGATTGGTTCTACCAAAAAATGAATAGGTCATTAGGAAATCATAAATGTAGTAGTAGGCTGAGCTGTGGTTTAGAAAATAAGTAAAATTATTGATACATTAGTAGCCTGAGGCCAAGTTGTTGAGCTTAATGAATGCAAAGAATCAACACAATTTATTGCACTAGAAGCATTTGTAAAAACTAACATAGTAGATAAAGAATGTGGAATGTTAGAACTTACAACCCTAAGAGGAGTATTAAGAGTGCTAATTGATGTAGTTTCTTGAGGTAGAGAGCTTGGAGGTGTACTTGGGCATGGGCCCTAATTTTTAGTCTACAATTATGATTTTATCTCTCCTTATACATCTCCTTCTTGGTCTTACCTTTGTTCCCTTTGATAGATTTCTTTTCTTAGATAACCATTCACCCTCAGGGTTAGACCTAGTTGTCTAACTTATGGAATAAGAGTCTTCAATTTCTATCCCACATATCCATTTTCCTTTAGTAGTCATTCATTTTCCTTCTTCCTCACTATCATATACCTTAATAGGGTTTATTCTCCTTGCCAATTTATTTTTTTCCCTTATCCTTAGAGTCTTATGCAAGTTCTTCCTTTACTTCCATATTTTATGGAGAAATAGGTGGGGTTTTGGGCTTCCTTGCATAGATCATAACTGTATTGGTAGCAGTAGAGGCTTAACTAGCCGAAAGTGAAATGGAAGATGGAGATATAGAAGTGGTTGTAAGTGATGCTAGAATGGGAATGGTAGGCATCACTAGTGGAATGATAGGTGGTGGTGGAATTACTAGAGTAGTCACTACTGGGATGATGATGGGTGGTGAAGTAGGCTACCCAATAGAAGGTGGCATTATCATTGATGGAATCAAAGGAGACAAAACAATAAGAACCTAAGACAAGAAAGAGGGAAGAGTTATCTATTTTTCAATAGTTAGTGGAGGTAGGGGAAACATAGAAAATATACAAGTTTATCCACAAAGAATTTTAGGCCTTTCTTCCTCAACTCTATGTTGTGGAGAAGATGAAATAATTATATATTTCTGAGAGTTAAAATGAATCCTAGTTCTTTCTTCATTATGAGTTTCACGAGATGGGCTAGCTTCTCCTTGTGCTTCCTCTCCTACCTAAGGAGGACATCCACAAATTGGTTTCAATCCTTTTGGCATCTTCTTTGATAATGTTGGGATCATATTGGATCCTTTGTGCTATTATCATAGACATATGAGTTTTATGCATTCTAATGGCCACCTCAGAGTCATCTTCAACATTATGAATATGTTATCATGCTCATAAGATTGATGTCCATATTTAATTCTCACCTTTTTCTCATATTTCCTAAGGTGTCCTCTGACATTATCTCTAGGATCCTAATGCTTGAAAGGTACCTGTTTGAACCCATAATGAGTCTTGATTTTCCTAAAAATTGATAGGTGCTCCCACCTTTCATTCTACATTTGGCCAATGTTGAGGTTAAAGGGATGGAGTGTTGCTTGCCTTCTTCATCTCAATATGAATGATATCATACAATTAAACATTAATTTCTTGATCAACCACTTTATCTAGCATAACCCTTGGTAGGTTTAAGGAGTGTGCCTTTATACCCTCAATATTGATCCTAGTTTGCTTTTGATATAGCCAGTAGTCATCTATCTTTCTAATAGTCTTACTTATGTGATCAGAAAGCTTATGCATATTCTTCCCATAGATGGATTGATATATTATAGGATAAAAGATCTCAATTATCCTCTTCATATTCTTCCTAAACCTTTGAATATGAAAAAATTCGAACTCATCACACAACCTATTATGAGGGTACTCAGTGGATGGTTTTCAAGGTTGATCATGAGATGCATGAGTTGTAGTTATTACATCCACCATGCAGGACATCATATAAACATTCTCATCTAGAGAACTTTTAGAATGGGTGAGTTTCAAAATTATCTTAGAGTTAATAATTTCTCCTAAGGCTATTTTTTTATAGAAGTTAGAACTATATATAGCAATGAGACCCTTACCTTGTTAATGTAAGTAATGGTTGGGAGACCAAATATCTTATTTAGTAAAGCCATTCCAATTCTAACCCTTGGTCTCAAGGTGATAATGGAAATATTAAATGTAGGGCCTTTTATTCTAAAGTTACTTGGTTGACCATCCCATTCCTATAACTTGTTAATCATGTTATTATTATAAAGTCATTCATTCAACATTTCTTTCTTATACATCATGTCTAGTAGGGGAAACATGTAATATTTTTTGAAGGCATTCCCACTGATGTACACTATTGGTGTCTTTATTAATATAAAACACAATATCTTTCCAATAACCTATCCATTACATAGCAAATCATACAATGAGCCAATGTAGGGCATTACTATTAGTTTAATCATTGCATTATGGAAACCAACTACCTTAATTGCTAGTAAGTCATATTATCTATATATTAAGACGTAAAGTTGATACTCTACTCTATAAAGAATGACTAAATTGACCTTGTCCCAAATATTTGAATAGTTTTTGAATTCATAATTCAAAGGATTTGAATCTAATGTTACATTTGTGAATCCTTTTTCACCTAAAATTGAGTAAGTAGAGGGGATGGGGATGCGAGATGAGGAATCTATTCGTGTTATTTTCAAACTCCTTACTTTACGAAAAGTTTATGAATTATTGGTCAAAATGGAGTTATGGATTCATAGTATGCACTTGGGATATGAGTTTGCAATGATCTAGATAGTGTGGAGGCAATGTAAATTGATTGAAAATGGTAGTTCAATATTTATTGGTTTGGTTCCATTAAGCACAAGAATTGAATGAATGAATTCTCTTATTTGTGAGAATTAAGTGTAGTAATGACTTTTGATCTTTAATATTTTCATTTAAATATCATTAAATCAACTTATATGACATTTAAAGTATATGTGGCTTCTTCCCCAACTTCTTGAATGCTTAGTCATCCTCAAATGATAGATGTCTCCTCACTCTTCCGAATATGACCTTGGTGTCTTTATTTTTTTTGTATGTGTCTTTGAATGACACATGTCTATCTATCTCTATTCCATTGATGGTTGAGGTGTAATTTGTTTATACTTTGCTTCTTCAAGCTTATGGGTTAGCAAGACAGTGACAAATATTAGGATCCCACTTTTCTACTAAAAATTTAAGCTTCGAATATCTGTGGATTATCAGGTTACTAATCTAGTGAGATGGTGACAACTGGTAAAATCATCATACAAGTTCTTCAACCAACATTACTCCTAGGTCAACATGCTAGTAGGATGATGACAAGTGGAAAAATCTCATTGCTCCACTTACCTAGTATCTTTGTAGAAGTTCTTCATCTTACATCACTTTTCAGTCACATGTCCACTGACTTGTTTCTTTTAAATTGATACTCTGGGTGAGTGGAATGTTTTTTTGTGTCTAATATGGGCTTTGAAATAGTCCAATAAAGGTGTAAGTGCAAATAATTTTGTTTAAGACAACAAAGATCAACCATCCGCTAAATGTAACAACATGTCAACACTGTTAGTGCTAAAAACTAATAAACTTGAGAAAATATATGTAAATATTTAAAGTAAATTAAAGCAAAATAATAAGGCATATAATGTGGCTTAGGCATAACTTCAATCCTTTTATTCTTGATAAGACCCTATAAATAATGAAAACCTAGAGATTGTGTTTGAGCAAATAACTCAATATTGAGATAATTAAACAAATTTCTCAAGCATTAGCTAAACTCATTTTCATTCATACTTCATTAGACTTATGTATCATAGATTTCCATTTACAAATTAACTTAAGATCATGTTTAATCTATATTGTGCACCTATTTGAAAAAAATTAAATACGGTGTGTGTGATAGGGCACAACAATTTTAATGTTAGAGACTTTAAATTTTAGAATAACTCTCTCAATCATTATTACTATTCTAAACTTTAAAGTTCTATCTATTGACCTAATTATTGAATTATATAGTTTTTGCATATGGAACCTCTTAAAAATATTATTACTTTTATTTTCTTTTTGTCATCAATGAACTTGAAAGTACTAAGTGATTGGTGGGGGGAAGGAGGGAAGCATTGGGAACCTCCTTCGTAGAATAAGTTTCCTCAAATAACTCTTATCATTTCACTCTCTAGATATGATTTTGCAATTAAGCACCATGATGATACTAAAAATAACTAGCATATAGATGGTCAGGACCCTTTATTAGTTGATGAGGACCTCCCTACTCAAGTGGGGTGGGGAGGGGACTCTCAATATCTTTTGCCTCCTCTGCCTCTTTACACCATCATGTTTGTTGTTGTTGCTTAATGGGTTCCTTGTTGGTTATGATTTATTTTATCTCTTTTATGGTTGATGTACACTCGAGATAGTTTAACCTTAGTATTTATGGCTTTTGAGGTGGCCTTTTGTGGATTTTTCTCTCTTTCTGAGGTTTGTTTTAGCTCAATATAGTTGTGATTTTAAGGTGTGACTTTTTCACTCATCTATTCTACATGATTAATGATGTATTATATCTTGTATTATTAATGACAGTGTGTTATTCAATCAAATAAAAAGCATTAAGTGATAGCCCTATCATGTATTTAAAAAAAATTGACTAAATAAACATCAAATATTTTTTATTATTAGCCAATTTGAATGTATTAAGTGATTGGCTTATTATGTACAAAAATATAGACTAAAGAATAATTATTTTTTTATATTTTATTTGTCTCAATTATTAATTAATTAGAATAAATTAAGTTATAGTTTTAATCTTTATAAAAAAATGAGCTAAGAAATCATTATGCATACTTTTGATTTTGCCTTTTTTAATTAAATTGAGTGGTCTAAATGATAAATGATAGTACAATGATATATAAAAAATAAATTAAGGAATCATCATTTTAGAGTATTATTTGATTTTTTATTAATTTACTTAATTCTATTTTAATTGAAAAGTTCAAAGTTAAATGGATGTCAATATTTCTATCTATGTTTTTATTACATATCAGTGACTTTAATTGATGAGTAAGCATATATTGAAACCTAAGTGTTCCTTAGATTAAGCGGTGATGATTAGGGGACATCTAATCTGTCAGTCACTTAAGGCATGATTTTAACTCTATCCATTCAACTATTCATGTCAGATATATTAAAAAATAAATGTAATTTAGTGAATAGTATAACAACTTATCATCTTCACCAATTGAATTATAACCCTTTCAGTTATTCAAATCATTTTAATATTTAAAACATGTACAAATAATAAAAAATTGAAACATTATCTTTATAACATATAAAAATAATAATAAATGATAAAATTATTATTATGTTTAAATTAACTTAAAAATTATAATATATAGAAATAATTATAAACTAAGAATTATCATTAGAACATACATTAAACATTAGTAAATTTTCTTAATGATACATTAAAATCCATTTTATGGTTTTTTTTAATACTAATATATTAGAATAAGTGTAAACTGCAAAAGAAAAAACAAATTTAAAATGTGAAATTTTTTTTTAATTAATTTTTTTTAATATTAATATATTCGTTTAATTGACTTAGTAGTGTTTATACAGTGTCCCCACATCAAACCAATTACTGCCAATGTTCAATTACCTTCAAAAAGGTAAATTAACTAGACTTTGTTGAGTGTATTATTTCTTCAAGTACTTTATCTCTTTATCTCTTAATGTGATGGTCACACTTCATGCCATCTCATTGTCGATTTAAACGTAGTCAGATGAAAAAATTAAAATTAAAAAATTATAGTCAAGAAATATATGAATATTATATGGCATGTTAGATTATCTAATGATTTCCATTTTTAATGAAAAGATAGCCATCCTACTTAACATTCATTTTATTTCAATTTTAGGGTTGTAAAATCTATTAACATTAACTATAACATGCCCATTAAATAAAATAAAACCAATTTGAAAGAAAATATGTATTAACATCTGATATCCTGTGCCAATTTGTTCGACGTTGAACAAAATTTAAGCAACCCTAAAGTAAGATGAGCATAGGAAACAAGATTTTTGCATGATGATAAAGATGATTCCATTGGTGTGAAAAGAGAGATATTAATTCTAAATGGAAATGCTATTTGAAATTTTGCTACCTATCACCTTGCCTTTTTTGGATAAATCAGAGGTCCTTGGATATAGCAATGTATACATAGTAGTGTATACAGTGTTGGTGTAGGACATTAATTACTCTATTTAATTATTAAATGGATAATTCCTACACTTGTAGATTTATCTTACATAGGTTTGATAACAGGTTAAGTGGGTGAAAGGGTGAGTTCCACCTAGAGTTTCATGTGGAGTTCTACTAAGTACCACTGTGAGTTCTCTTATGAGTTCCACAGTAAGTTACACTCAGTTTCATTCTAAGTTATCTAGTGAATTAACTTCCCCTACTCCTTTATATTCCTCTTCACCATGCGATTGTAATTAACATGCTATAATATGCCAGTAGGTGATCTTTTGGTAGGGTGAGCACATAAGTGTTTTGTAAATCAATGACCCTTCTTGTATTCATAAATGAACAAGAAGATGTGAAACAATTACATAATGTATTGAATTTCCTTCTAGTTTTCACTAATCAGTACAATTACAATAGCATGGTGAAGAGGAATATAAATAAGGAGTAAGGTGATTATTTTGTATAATCATTAACAACCTTTTAGATCATTTTGTATATGTCTCCCCTATTGTAGAACAAAGCCACCATGATTTTCACCATGTTATTATTATGAACATTGATTTACTTTCAAGTTAATGGAAACTACTTGTAATTTGTGCTCTTTCTTGTCAATGGAATTCAATAGAACATTATTCATTCACTATTGATCGGGTATATAGTTTTATGCTTCTTAATGGTAGTCATTATGTTCATAAAATTAAACTATAAATTCCTTTTTCCATTGTGATTTAGGAATGTTTTATTGATAGTATTTTAATGATATCTTGGATTTATGGAGTTGATAGGGGAAGGTGCTTGAAGTTTAATTTTAATGTATGTTTTGGAGATCTCAAGGGTCATTTGAATGCTTTCATTAGATTGGTATCAATGAATGCAAATCATTATTGATAGTTTTATTTATCTTATTTTTCACTCTTTTACATTCTAAAATGAATGATAACATGATTATTGAAGGAATTTTAATTGTTGAAAGCCACTACAACACCTTTAAATATACCTAGCTCATTCTGCTTGTCCCACCCCTATTAATAATATATGTTGTTGAAGATTTTAAGTGTTATTTACTTACAAATGTTTGAATATTGTAAATCTAAAATGTGTCTGTAATTGGTCTTTGAAGACTAGCATTGTAATTTCCCCCTTTGGCTCTTAGTTATCAATAATTCCTTTAGAAATGAAGATTACAATCACATTCAATCTATTTTTAGTAGCTTGTTTTTATTCAAAAGCATTTTCTTAGTTTGTGTGATAACTCTTACCTAGTGGACTATACAGGTTTGGTTATGCTTTGCTCAGCTTTGTGTGTGCGCCAATAATCCTCTAGAGATTGAACGATAGTATCCTTCCCTGTGACCGAGATACCCCATCAGGCAAAGCTAGAAGTAACAGGGAAATAACCATACCCCTTATCAGTGTCTTCTAGTCATTGTCTGTGTTTAGCCCTTCCAAATCTTAAACACTTCCCTGATTATAAAAACATAAATGAGGTGTATCATCTATGTTTACCATCTTTTCAAATGTGTGAGGTTAAATTCTAGGGGTTTACAACTAGGAACCAACAATGTGAATATATCCAACTAAAAAACTTTGGACACTAAATTTGGGCTTGGTTTGGGAGGGAGCTTAGACTGATTGAACCAATCCCAAGGGGAGTGGAGGGGACCAGATGAACATTTTTCACTATGGTCAAAATTGGGTAAGAGGGGGACCCCTGAAGCTAAGACAAATAAAACATGGTGCAACTATGGAAAGGGTTAGAGGACTTTAGACAACCTAGGTAAACTCATCTTTCCTCATCCATAGTATTAATGATGATATCAATAACAATAACATAGAAACATTTTGATATGTGATGCTCTACAGTCATAGATTTGGAAGGGACTAAAAAACCTCTAGCTAGTCATTTTTTAGAGGCAACAATCTTAACTCCATCTCTAACATTTTCAAAGAAACTACCTGAAATAATGTTTGGAGATGAAGCAGTCATTATTAGCTTCAATCCATTTTCTTCATCCTTGTCTTTATCTTGAATAGTAAACATAGCTAAATCAGAAGCTTTGGAGCCAAAGATACAATGCAAAGATCTAAACAAGAATTGAACAAGCTTTTTCAATTTGGAATCTATTTTATCACCCTTCATAATGTTTATTTCTCTTCACTTTTACCATCATCTTCATGGATTGAACCCACTTTTCATGCATGTTTTGCATGCATGAAATTATTTTTATTTGGAGGAGGAAAATTGAGTCACATACACTATAGGATTTTTGTTATTTTCAATCTCGGTGGTCACCAACTTGAATCTCAATGGTACAATGGCGTAGATATGAAATTTGAAACTACAAATATAGTGGGATAAATTTAATTTAATTTAATTTAGATTAGATATTTTTGGTATGATGGCATAGCTTTGAAAATTGAAGCCACAAATATAATTGAATAAATTTAATTTAATCTATTTACAGATATAATGGAGGTTAAAAGTTGTTTATGGTATTAAAGAAAAAATTATATGAATCGAGCATAATATGAGTTGAAAAAATTTGTAAAATATATTAAATTTTTTGGTTTAGGTTATAGATTTAAATTTTATTATATATTGTTAGAGTTATATATACTCATTTTAAATTGTGTTTTTTTAAAGGAATAAATATATATACAAAATGAATTGTATTTTTAATATAAGTTTTTTGATTCTTAAAAAATAGATTCCATATAATATGTGATTTATAAAGAATGATGATTTTATATAATTAATGAGTGATGATTAAATTTAGAGCTTCAAGTTACTGGGTTTTTGGAAAATGATAACACATGATATGTCGTGCATATTGTGTTCAAAATGAGGATGTGAGCATGACTTGAAGGTTTTAGTTCGTATAGAATAGCCAACATTTTTACCTTTCATGCACACATGAGTTTAAATCTCATACCCAAGTCAATGCTTTTTTAAATTATTACATGTAAAGTGCTTATTACATGATGTTAATTCATTTACAAATCACTAAAAACAATTAAAAATCTGAGGTAAATATGTTAAAAACTATTAGAAAATTTTGCATGTGCATGACATGCGATAGCACGCGTAAATTGCAGGCATGAATTTTTTTTTGAAAATTAATGTTTGTATTAGTTTTAAAAATTAATATTTTTGCATGCAACACCATTTTTAGATTATGATTATTTGAACAAGGCGTGAAAGAAAATTTTGACTCAGTTTATGTGTCTATATAGACACACATGCAATAGCATGTGTATCTCATTCTCAACCTATGTGATTATTATGCTTTTGGGAGTAAGAAATAAAGCTTTGTGAAGATGAATGTGAAAGCCTAGTTCGATAATGTCTCAGTTCCATCACTTCCCACATGGCCACTCCTACCTGAACATGGGGAGGTGGATGAATTTCTCATCATAGGTCAAGTTATGTTACAAAAAACATATATTGTTGATATTAATGATTACTCTGCCACTTTTTATGACACATTGTTTGAGTCGATGTAGAGATCTAAGAAAAGATTGAATGAGAATTTTCAATTTGAAATCTCTTTTACGGCTCTTCACAATCTTCATCACCTTTCACATTTACCATCATCTTCATGCATAATTATTACCCTAAGGACACACACACACACACACACACACACACACACACACACACACATGCACAAAGAGAGATAGAGGGAAAGCACAAGCCATATACATTAATTTATAAATAAAGTTACCTTAGAATGACTTCAACACACAATTAATTTTAATTTTTGAAATAATCTAATAAAATTATTCGTAAAAACTTTTACGTGTTTAGGACTCTCATACAAAGGTGAAACCATGTTGCCATAATCATAGAAGAAAGCAATAATTTATTTACCCTTCAATTTGATCTTTGATGTCTCATGAAGAAAGATTGAGAGATTCATTTGGAGACAATGATGGGAAAGCTTTTTCCTCCAATGTACAAATCACAAAGAATGAAGATGCCAATAATAACACCAAAAGCAATTGAGGCCTAGGTAAAGGTCAAAATCAAAATTAATCAAGAGGAAATAGAGGCAGAGATGGTTCATGAGGAAGAGGTGGCTTCAAAAGAAGAGGTTGATTTGATAAAACAAATGTCCAATGTTACCATTGTAACAAGTATGGCCACTTTGAAAAGGATTACAGATTAAAAGAAGGTAAAAGTGTTTATTATGCTCAAGAAGGTGATGAGAATCCTCTAGATAATTTATTTTTATCTTATGACAAAGCTGAAAATATTTATAAAGATGTTTGGTATTTAAATTTGGGATGTTCTAACCACATGTTAGGGAATGAAAAGATTTTTTCTATAATGGATGAAAGTTTCAAATCCAAGATCAAGCTTGTTTATGATAAGACATTGGAGGTTACTACTAAAGTATCTATGGAATTTTGAACTAAAGAAGGTATGAAAAGTGTTACAGGACATTTATTACACTCCATAATTAAAGCATAATCTATTGAGTGATGGGCAATTGTGTGAGATAGGTGGTGTTTGAAAATCAACAATGCATAATTTATGATGAGAATCAAGGCAATAGGGTGGCTACAGTTTTGCCTCTGATAAAGAATAGGATGTTCCCATTGAAGATTGGTGAACATAGCAATAGCCTTTTTAATATAGCATATTAAGATACAAGTTTTGTTATGGCATCTTAGGTATGGGAATTCAAATCTTCATAGTTTGAAGATTCTAACATCATTTTGTTAATTATAAACCACCAAGTCTTGTTATCTATAAATGCATGGTCTATGAACTAGTTTAAACGACCTCATAATTTGGACTTATTACAAATATGTAATATAGACGTGTTTTATTTATAATAATTCCAATAATTTCCTAATTAAGTCCAATTTATTTATCATATTTTTCAACTACTAATTATTTATGATCATTTTAAATAAGTTGGACTTATCACAAATACATTAAACAGATGTGATTTATTTGTAATAAGTCCAACTTAATCTTGATACAGTCTAATTTATTTATGTTACTTTTCAAAAAAAATTACTATTGATAAGTCCACATTATATGAAATACATGATTTCATACATGTCTTTAAAGATCTCTTTATCTCCTTTAAGTTTTATTTATTATCTCCATTCTAGGGCAAGGAGAAAAAACATGTTTTTTAAATCACCCCTAATTTATACTACATAGATATAAATATAGGAATGTAAAAAAAATACAAAGTACCCCAACATGTGATTTTGGTTCTACATTGAAAAAAGCCAAAACATTTTCCAAACAAGGTCTTTCTATAAATCACTAGCTCCATCTCCAAAATGGTCATCTTAGAAATAGAGAACAGGAGAGTTGTCAAAGAGGGAAATATGAATATGTCCAACTAAAAAATTTGGTCACTAAATATGGGCTTGGGCTAGAGGGATCTTTGATCAATTGATCCAATCCCTAAGAGGAGTAGAGGGGACTAGATGAACGTTTTACACTAGAGTCAAAATCAAATAAGAGGTGGACCCCTAAAGCCAAGACATACAAAACTTGATGTAACTATGGAAAGGGTTAGAGGAGTTTACATAACCTTGGTAAACTCATATTTCCTTAATGACAGGACTAATGACAATAGCAATAACAATAACAGAGAAACATTTCAATTTGTGATGCTCTATGATCATAGAATTGGAAGGGACTAAAAAACCCCTAGATAGTGATTTTTTAGGGCCAAAAGTCTTGGCTCCACCTTTAACACTATCAAATAAACTCCCTATTACCTTGTTTGGTGAAGAAGCAATCATTATTACCTCCAATTTATTTTCTTCATCCTCTTTTTGATTTTGAGTAGAAAACATGGATAGATCAAAAGATTTGGAGCCAAAGATACTATGCAGATATCTAAGAAATGATCAAGTAAGTGTTTTTAGTTTGAAATATATATTACTTCCCTTCATATTGTTCATCACCCTTCATGCTTGTGATCATCTTTGTGCATAATTATTACCCTAAGGACACACACACACACACATACATGCATGCACTTGCATATGCATGTGTACACACACACACATGAATGCACATGCACGCACGCACACACACACACACACAAACACACACACACACACACACACACACACACACACACACACACACACACACACACACACACACACACACACAGCGAGAGAGAGAGAGAGAGAGAGAGAGAGAGAGAGAGAGAGAGAGAGAGAGAGAGAGAGAGAGAGAGAGAGAGAGAGAGAGAGAGAGAGAGAGAGAGAGAGAGAGAGAGAGAGAGAGAGAGAGAGAGAGAGAGAGAACACTATACATTAACTAATCAATAAAGTCATCTTAAAATGATTGATCTAAAAATTCAAGTTATAAACCTTGTAATGAACTTGAAATGGATGAATAACTGAATAATTAATCTCAATTTTCCCTTAATTTATTTTAATTTGTCTTTAATTCAATTATTTAATTCTAAATATAAAAAATAAAAAAATAGAGAATAAATGATAGTGACTAAATAAATTATTTATGTGGTTCATTAATTGGCTACATCCCTAGGTCCATTCTTTTGAGTGTTCTAATCAATGAAAAATCTTAAGAATAATTACCAAACTCTTCTATTTATGATCACAATAAATCTTCGTACCACATAACCTACATTCCCAAACATAATATAGCTCTACAATTAAAAAGGACATCCCTATTAGGATTTCACTCTAAAATTCTACTCTATTTTAAAATCCAACTATATTTTTGAATCCCAAAATAATAAATAGTGTACATGTTTATGTGCTTCAATGCCTAACCAAGCTGGTTGGGCACATATATTATTTTACTCGAAGTCTTAAGTTCATCTCCCACTTTTTTGTGCTTGTATGTGCTATGTGGGAGCAAAATTCCACATGTTTGGTAGGAGGGCGAGTTTTATGTTTTAATTTGAGGCATCCTTCCATGCAAGATGGTCCAGGTAGACATGTGATCCCCCCCTCCTTTTTCACTACCCATGTGGCAGTCCATGTGTAGTGGTAAGTTGGTTTAATTTGAAGCCATCTTTGGAGATTAGATGGTTAGAACTAAACCATGAATAAAATAGACTTTGAATATATAGACATGTGGATTCTTGTGAATAAAGATTATCATGATGGGATAATATGGATATGTGAAAATATATGATTAGAAATATATATTGGGATATCTCTATGGCAATTAAATAGGAATATTTGGAAATGTTTAATGGAAATTGTATGGCTAGGGTGTGGTATTATTGAACAGAAAGTCCCACATATGCAACAACAAAAATTAGCACAACATATAAGATAATTAAAATATAAAGAGTAATTAAAATACATTGGCAAAAGACTCACCTCCATCAAAAGAGTGATTCAATTCTAGTTGAGGGGCCCCAGAGAGTAAATAGGGGTTCCATTTTGACCTTTTCACTTGTCAAATACCGATGTAAATAAACTTTTCAATATCTTTATATTTTTTCCATGTGTCATATTTACATTACGACACTTGTTCTTTCAAAATTCTACCACATCATCCCTTTCTAAGACCAAAATTTCCATAGCACATAACTTTTGCTAATGGACTTGGTTTTTGACTGTTTAAAAATAGCTTAAAAACTCACACTAAACTTTGTGTTGTGTGAATAGTCTCTTCAAATCTAGAAGTTATCAAATCAAAACTTTCATGGGGATCCTTCAGATCACTCTTCCCCATCGAGATTTTTTTAACCTCCAAAATTTGACTTAATTATCAACCAAGTGAAAGTATTTTTTCCTCACCTTTCCAATTTCCATCTATTTTACCTTATTCAGATGCATTCCTTTCAAATGAATGTGAAGATATTAAACATCATCCCTTCACATAGTATTCATTTTCCTGTCAATAATAACATATTCATGCAATTCATGAAGAAATTCAAGAGAAAAATCATCAACATAAGGAACTTGAATACTCTTATCTTGATACATGATCATAGGAGATTTATACAATTTCAATTTTTTCACATCAACTAGTGAATAAATTTGCATATAAGAAGGCAAATCCAATCAAAAAGCATTTGTACCAATCTTTTCCAAAATCCTAAATGTACCATACCTATTTGGTTTTAATTTTTTATCTTCACCTTTCACTCTTTCCTTGCTAATGTGAAGCCAAACTTGATCATCAACTTTAAATTGATGACCAAATCAATGTTTATCATGCCTAGCCTTGTATTTAGCTTGGCTCTTTTCTAACTATTCTTGAACATATTTTTGAATCATCTAAATTCTTTTATTAAATTTTTTAGCCTTTTTGGCATCACTATTTCCATCCACCACTGAGTCAGATTCTTTTCCAAAAGATAAGTCCAGAGGAGACTTAGGTAAATAAACAAAACAAGTCTCAAAAGGAGAATTTAAAGTAGAAAAATGTAAAGCATGATTCTAAGAATGTTTCACATAATATAAATTATTAGCCCAGATATCAATGGAAATAATGAAGAAATTACATTATGTCAAAATATTTTCACACTAAAAATAATGTTGTATTGTATTCATATAAAAAAATTATAATGAAAGGTGAAATCTTATAAAGTTTCATGGGTGGTTACATGAGAATTTTTTTTGAGTAACCAAATTATTTAACAAAGTAAACTCTAAAACATAAACAAAATCTAAAACATTAAAATTAAACACCCTAGATCATTAAAAATAATCAAACAAACTCCCCCTTAATCCAAAGGGTTACAGAAAGACTAGAGCAAGGAACTGTGAGTCATCCAAGTAGACTCTACCATAACTAAAATTGGTACACTATGCATCCTAGATTGATCCACACCCTAATCATCCCTAAACTATAGTAGAACATGATCACACAATTCAACTACATCCATCCTCACACAAAATCTATCCAACAAGTGACTTCCCACTATATTATGTATAACATATCTCAAACCGATGCCTAACAATTGCCAACATCTCCCATAGGCCTTTGCTCAACACTAAAAATGCTAGCAACACAATGCTGACTCATACTGCACATCACTGATGACTGATCAAAAAACCAATATTCAATATCTTCTCTCCCTATTAGGTGAGAGGTGAGAAGCCATGAAATAAATAAACCAAGTATAAATCATTGAAATACTCCACATCAAAGATCATAAAAACACTACATCTATTAAATTAAAGTACATAAGCCAAAAAATTCTACTACATCAAATCTCAATCTTGAGCCTAGCAGATCGCATAAGATGGGTGTGTCATTAGCTCTAAAAAGATAGTCATCAAATGCAAAGCAAGAAACTTCATAATCATCCCATCCATCAGAAGAATACCTAGAAGAAGACCCAGAAGAATGACTAGAATGACTGGAGTGACCAACAAAGTGTGCTTCTACCTTTTTTGAGTGTCAAAAAGAGCTCTATTTGGAAGGGAATTCTATAGAGATATGTCCTATACCACCATAATTGTAGCATATGGTCTCATGTCCACTAGAACTAGATGAATAATACCCACCTAAAGAAGAATATATGTGATTGTGTTTGTGTCTATGTTAATGGTGATGCTCATGCTTTTGAGAACCAATATGATGTCTATGTTTTGAAGAGACTAAATGATCTCTACATCTAGAATGATGCTTGTGACTAAAAGTGTGCCAATGCGAGTGTTTCTATTTCTATTTTGAAACTACTTCAAAGAGTATTTTTTATTGGTCTCATATAATATATTTCCTTTTTTGGTATAGTATGGATCCTCAGTAAATTTTTCTTTCTTGTTTACAAATTGTTGCTCATGTTGAGTGAGCAACTCAAAAATCAAATTAAAAGTAGATTTGTTAAGCTTATCACTAAGTTGTAAAATTTTTAGAAAGATTTTGTAGCTAGGATTAAGACCATTCAAAATAATGGAAATGAGCATTTCATCATCAATTTTCCCTCCAGTAGTGACATATTCTTGTTTCAAATTCTTAATGTGTGACGCATATTCTAAAACATCTTCATCATCAGTGAGTTTAGTGTTGAGCAACTACATAAGGAGATTAATTTTCTTGTAAGCATGTTGTTTATCATACAAGTATTTTAAATATTTCCATGCTTTTCATGCTTTAGATTTGATAGCTTTGATATGAATTATGACTTGTGCACTGCAAGTGTATTTTAATAATGCAAGAGTTTTCCTATCATGTTTGTGAAATTCTATAAGTTTTGTAGCTTCAGTTGGTAATGTTGGTTGTTTTTCAACAACATCCCACAAGTAATTGAAGATTATTGTATTTCCATGTTCATTGACCATTCCTTATAAATTTTAGGAGTTAGACATCCAGTGTCAGAAATGAGGCTCACAATTTTAACCATGATGAAAAAAGTAAGGAATGTTATCGAGGTTTTGCCTTTACCTTCAAAATAGCTTCTATTTTATAAATGATCTTTGGACTTGTAGTGAACTTGCATTTTGAAGTTGTCAATTTCAACTGAAAATATACATTGATACATCATTTGTCTACAAAAAAAATATAAGGATACTCCAAAAATTATATTTGATCATTCCAATGAATCTAAAATGTTGAAAACCATGAGAATTGTCTAGTCACACGACCACCTTCCTAGACAATTAAAGGAACAACTAGTGTTGCAAGAATTAGGACTTACACCCTTATGTCTCCATATGAAAAAAAGGATTCTCAAAAGAGAATATTCCTCTAAAATATTCTCCAAAAATAATATTGTTTCAAAAAGAAAGATTTGAACTCTTCACCTCCCCTTTTCAAACCACTTCACAAATTTAAGCTTTCCAAGTGCTCTATGAGCATTTAAAAGTTTATAAAGAAAAGATTTTCTATATGAACTTGATTTTTTTGGTCTATGATAATAAAAAAATATTAATTGAATGAGTAATTTTTTATTTTCTTGTGAAAATCATTTCTCCAAGTAAATATCAAATATTTGAATGTTTAGGTGGGACCCAATCAAACACTAATAGTTAACAAACTATATGAAAACTTTACAAAGTGAAATAATTTATATTTCTCAATATTCTAACACCTCCCTGAGATCCAATACCATAACGGGTCTGAGAATGTTTGGAACTTTTTATCAACCCCACCAAGCTGTACAAGATTATACAAGTTTGAATCTTTCACTGTTTGACAATGTTCGAGACTAATAGGAGAGGATTTGGTTGTATAAGATTAATTTTTGATTCATAGAAGCTATAAAATAGCAATTTTGGGTCGTAAAACTCAATTTATCACCTTGACTCTCCTCTCTGATGCATTTGGATTTGAAAAAAGTCTTCAAGAACTCAAGAATAAATTAATAGCTGAACAGATCAATTTTCATGAAGATGAAAACCATTTTATTCAAACATAATAAATATATAGATTGAAAAAGCCATATAAATGTAGATACAGGCTGTACTACTAAATATATTTCTTGAAAGAAAACTCACAAAGTCTTTTTGAATTGACAAATGATCATCAGATGCTTAGAAAAGCCATACAAATGACCTTTGAACAAATTTTGGGTTTTGAAAAAACAATTCTGAATCACTTTATGGCTTAACAATCCAATCTTGAATGCTAAAGGTGGAATTTGGATGCACTACTAAGGAGCAGTAAAATCTTATCCAATTATATGACCATACAAAACTACTCAGCCTATTTTTCAAAATTTACTATAAGACTACTAAAAAATTAAATATTTCAATAATTTTCTAATGTTTCAACTTTAGACTAACCAAAAATTTTGTGAAGGGCATACCAGTTTTTGGAATTTCACAACAATAAATCTTTCACCCCACATAATTTTCATCTTGAATTCACCATGCTTCAACAACCATGCTCTAATACCACTGTTGGCCTAGATTCTAATGGAAACAATGAAGAAACTACATTATGTTAAAATATTTTCACACCAAAAATAATGTTTTATTGTATTCGGTTAAAAAAATTACAATGAAAGGTGAGAGCTTAAAAATCTTCACAAGTGGTTATGGGAACAAACTTTCCTGAGTAACCAACTTATTTAACAAAGAAAACTCTAAAAGATTAAAATTAAACAAGTTGGATCATTAAAAATAATCCAACATAAATGTTAATCCCATAATTTAAGATGTTTACCTTAATACGCCCTGCATAGATGTTCTACCATTTGGTTGACCACTTCTATTTTCCCATCAGTTTGTGGATGAAAGAAAATGCTTTTCTTTATCTTAGTATCCATCAAGTCCTAAAAAATTGACCAAAAATCACTGATGAATCAAGAATCATGATCAGATAGATTAGAAGTGGGTAATCCTAAATGGATCTAAACATTTTTGAAGAATAAATTAGTAGTGTCCTCACCAGTAACATATCTAGAACAAGGAAGTAAAATTCATATTTTGTTGAATCTATCCACAATCACATACATATAATCATGTTTTCTTCATGACATAGGTAAACCTCCTACAAAATCTATGGAAATACTTTTCCAAGTTTGGTTAGGAATAAAAAGAGGTGTATACAATCTTAATTTCTGATTACTAGGTTTACTTGTAGAACAAAGAATACAAACTTTGATATATTTAGATACATTTTCTATCATATGAGGCTAATAAAAATATATTTGTAACTGTGTAACTATCATACCAATGCCAAAATGATTTGAAACAAGAGAAGTGTGAGCTTCTTTAATCATGTGAACTCTCTCATCCTATGGAATACATATTTTTCCATGATGATATAACATTCTATTGTGCGCATGACAGTCAAATGCTTTTACTAATTTACCATTTTTTAAATATTCATAGACATCCTTTAAATCAACATCTCTAGCATATTGTTCTTTATATATTTCATTAAAGGACTATGTTTCAAAATAGTAGATTCTATAGTAGGAGGTCTAGAAAGCATATTAGTAACCTTGTTATGTGTTCCCTTCTTATACTTTATAACAAGATGGAACTGGTGAAAAAATCCCATACATCAAAAGTTTTGTGACTGTTGTAGCTTGGATTGTGATTGAAGATATTGCAAAGGCTAATGATCTATATGCATGATTATCTCTTTGCCCATGAAAGAGTGTTTCCAATTTTTCACACTTTACACTAGAGCATATAACTCTTTATCATAACTAGGATATTTTTACCATACTTGTAATGGTTTGTGAATGAAAACACACAAGTTTTAAGTTATGCATCAATACTTCCCCCATTTCATACCCACTAGCATCAATTTGTTATTTGAAAGATTGTCGTAAATCAAAAAGTGCAAGAACTAAAGTCATACTTATCTTTTCTTTCAGAGTGTTGAAAGATTTTTCATGTTTTCCTCCCCATTGAAAGACCTATTTAACACTTGTTAAAGCCTGTAAAGGAGATGTAGTGTAAGTAAAGATAGCAATAAATTTCCTCAAGAACAAAAATGCTCCAAGAAAACTCTTAACCTATGTTGCATTATTAGGCCTTGGCCAATTTACTATGGTCAAAACTCTTACAATGTTTATTTTTAATGAACCATTCCCTACAACATAGCCTAAATAAACCAAAGATGTTTTTGTAAATTCACATTTTGACATCTTTAAAAATAGTTTCTCCTTTTGTAAAGTATCTAAAACGTTTCTGATGTGTTTAAGATGATCTTCCCATGTATTACTAAATATTAAAATATCATCTAAGTAAATAATTAAAAAATCATATAGAAATGGTCTTAGCACATCATTCATAACCCACATAAATGTAGAAGGTGCATTAAAAATCCCAAAAGGCATAACAAGCCATTCAAAAGGACCTTGCTTAGTTTTAAAATTAGTTTTCTAACTATCATAGTCACTTATTCTTACTTGGTGATAACCACTTCTCAAATATAACTTAGTAAAATACTTTGCATATTTTAAATGATCTAATAAATCATCAATACAAGGAAGAGGGTAGTGATTTTTACAAATTATTTTATTCAAATCTCTAAAGTCCATGCACATCTACCATGTACCATATTTTTTAGGTACCAAGATAATATAAAAACCACATGGAGGGGTACTTGGTTGAATGACACCTTTCTCAAGTAACTCCATCTCTTCTTTATTTCTTCGTTCTATACTATAGAAAAATTATATATGCCAATGTTAGGAAGAGAGACATCTTATTGCTATTGAATCTCATGTTGAATTTCCCTCTTCAGAGGTAAACCTTGTGGCTCCTAATAAACACCATTATAGTTGGAAATAATCTTTTTTATCTTAAATTTATTTTTAGGATCACAACCCTGTCAGGCCTTAGATTTTTCATCATCCTTGACTTTCACAACCATGACAACAAAACTCCTACTTGAGTTTACAAGTCTTTTCATTTGTCCTATAGAAACAAGAGTCAAATTGGCCTTAACATTATGGGTTCTTATTATGAATTCAATCCCATATTTTACAAGCGAATATTTGTTTGCTTCCCTATCAAAGATTCACTTTCTATCATATAAGTAAGGACTACCCAAAAAAATTCCATAAATATCCAAAGGAACCACATCTAATTTATTTCATCAGTGAATTTAGAAGTAAAAACAAACCTTAAAGTGCATGTTTTCGTGACTTACAATTTTGTATTGTCACACACCCATTCTAGAGTATATGGTTTTGGAGGTAGTTTAGTTTTGATTCCTAAATTTCTAACAACCTCTTCAGAAATAAGATTAGCTTGTGATCCACTATAAAAAAGAGTGTCTATTTTATTATGTTTGGCTATAACTCTTATGTGTAAAATCTCATTCCTTTTATTTTCAGGATGCTTAGATTTAGATTTAGAAGAAGAAACAAGAGAAGGTTCAATGTTAGAAGAGGAAGAAATTAAACCTTGCAGACCTATGGCAGTCACCTTTGTTTCATCACTAGAATCGGATCCTAGGTCTTGTTGAACCACATCATTAGCCTTATTTTTCTTCTTATTCTAGAACCTCTTTGTTTTGAGTTCTAGATGGTATGTCCAACACTTAGCCTCCTCATGATTCTTCTTAAAATGACTACAAAATAGTTTTCCTTCCTCTTTCTTAACCACGTAGGTAGATTTAATCTTACCCTTTCTATTACCTTTATCTTTAATTTCAAATAGTTTATGATACTTCTTCGCATAGCCTTCCTTAGTCATCTTATCCCTAGCTTCCATATGGGTTGCTTGCACACAGACTTCATCAAGGTTAGAATGACTAAACATAAGAATAGTATGCCTCAAATAGCTATGAAAACCTCTAATATAATTCATCAATGTTTCTAGACTATAAATAGAAATGACTAACATTAATGCCTTCTTTCTAAACTCCTGAGTATAGTCTTCACTCTAACCTTTATTTTATGTTAAATTTTGCTAATCCATATTATCTTGTTGTATAAAACCCAAAGGATAAAATTAATTTCTTAGCTCATACCCAAAATCATTCCAAGAGGAAATCACCTTACCATGTTGTTTTAGATCCTCTTGAATTTTAATCTCCCATAAAATGAGTGTTGTACCACCCATATGGAGAGTATCTAACTAAATTTTGGATTCCTCACTGTCAATCTTTTGAATCCTATAATATATTTCAATCTACTTGACCAAGTCATCCAGTTTGTCTACACTTAGTTCACCATTATAAATTGGCAAATCAAATTTAACATATAATTTCAAGTGTGGGATAGTTTTACTAACTACAGAAGAAGAGCCATTCTTGGAAGGTGAAAGAGGAGTTTATTCTCCTTCAATTTTATCTTCCTTTACTTTCTCATTCATATATTCCTAATACAGTTCCTCAACTATGGTTTTCATACTAAGGAAAGCATATTGGAAGTTTGCCTTAGACATCTTAGATCCCATACTTTATTGTTGGCTTGCTCGTCTTACACCAATTTCAGAATTAAAAATTTCAAGTTCTTCTTCACCACACCTTGATTTAGACTTGGTTAATATACAATACTATACTGTAATGCTAAATAATGTTATACAACCTTGATCACTGGCTTTATAACCAAATTAAACCAAAAATTTAAGTTGTAAACTCTGTAATGAACTTGAAATGGATGAATAACTAAATAATTAATCTCAATTTTTCATTAAATTATTTCAAATTATCTTTAATTCAATACTTCATTTTTAAAAAAATTAAAAATAGAGATTAAATGATAGTGACTTAGGAAATTGTTTATGAGGTTCACCAATTGGCTACGTCCCTAGGTCTACTCTTCTAAATATTTTGATCAATTAAAAGTCCTAGGAATGATAACAAAATCTTTTGAGTGTGATCATAATAAATATTTGTATCATATAACTTGTATTCCTAATCAAAATGGACTTCCACAGTTGAAAAGGATGTCCCTATGATGATTGCACTCCAAAAACTTTCTATGTTTTAAAAGCCAACTCTATTTTTGCATCCCCCAAATAACTAATAATGTAGATGTTTATATGTTTCAATGCCTAACTGAGTTGACTAGGTACATATATTATTTGACCTGAAGTCTCAAGTTCAGCTCCCATTTTTTTGTGCTTGTATGTGTTATATGGGAACAAAATCCCACATACTTAGGAGGAAGGTAAGCTCTATGTTTTAATTTAAGTCATCGTTCCATATAAGTTGGTCCATCTAGACATGCAAGCCCCCCTCCTTCCACGTTGCCTATGTGGCAATCCATGCATAGTGATAATTTGGTTTAATTCAAATTAATGTTTGGAGATCTGATGGTTAGAACTAAACCATGAATAAAATAGTCTTAGAATATTTAGACATGCAAATTCTTATGAATAAGGATTATCACAATAGGATAACATGGATATGTGGAAACATATGAATAAAAAGATATATTGAGATACCTCAGTGGTAATTAAATAGGAATATTTGGAAATGTTTAATGTAAATTGTATGGCTAGGGTGTGGTATTATTAGCTAGATAGTCCCACATCTGCAACCAGAATAATTAGCACAACATATAAGATAATTCTAATATAAAGAGTAATTAAAATATGGTAGTAAAAGACTACCCTTTGTCAAAAGAGTGAGTTGATTTTGGTTGAGGGCCTTCAATAAGTAAATAATGGGTTCCATTTTGACCTTTACGATTGTCGAAGGCAAGTGTAAATAAAATTTTCAAACTCTCTATATTTTTTTCATGTGTCATCTTTACATTGAAATCTTGTCCTTTCAACATTCTGCCACATCATCCCTTTTTGAGACCAAACATTCCATAGTAATGAGAGTTTATATTTGACACATGTTTTCCATGTTTAAATGATTTAAAATATCATTTACACATTAGATTATAATGTTCACATCACTATGAACTTAAGCCAAATTTGGGAAGCCTTTAATTTTACAAGTTCTTATATGTTATATATACATGTAATAGATATTTGAAAGTCTCTTGAAATATTCAGAAGATATTTTTTTAGTATTTTTTTTAAAAATGACCGACCACTTAATGTTTTTAGCTACCACCAAATTTTCTATAAACATATGAAGTTAGACATTAAATCTCGTATCTGTAAGAGATAAAACCTCAATTATCCATTAAAATGTTATAAATTGTAATAAATAATTTCTTGGCTACCCATTATAATTGATATACAATCTCACAGGGGGCATGTATTATGCTTATATTTTCTTTACTCTAAATAGATTGGTGAAAAATCTTGAACATATCCTTAATGACTCCTCCTATGGTATCCATAAAACTATAATGATCCTCTCTTATCCTATCAAGGTCTGAAGGATTCATCTTCCCCCTCTTGGTTAAAGATAAAATATCTTATCTTTTCTCTAGCTTTTTTTCAACTCTCAGCAATCACAATCTTCCTCTTGACCTTTCTTAAGGTGTTTTTTTGCTTGTATAAGTGGAACTTGACTATGGGTTTCTCTTGGGTGACCAAGTCCTACCTTCCCATTTCTTATTTTTGTAGTTACCTGATCCATAAGGGGATACTCAAGGTAATTTGTTATTATGTTTATGTTGCATGTTGATCTAGCTAGGAAGGTTATGTTGGCTCAAATCTTTGAGTAACTAGAGGTGGTAGTGGAGGAGGTGCCATAGCTTTGGGAGATAATGCCTCTATTTCAAGAAAAGTAGCAATGACTTTCCTCCACCAAATAACCTAATTTTGAACTAGTGTATTTATGATGAATGTAGCCTTTCCAACTTCTTTGGTGATAGAGACCACTAGGTAGTCTAATTAGGGATCTTGACCAATTGGTATCCTGTCTAGGAGGTCATGTTAGGGGGAGTGGACAATGTGGCAAAAATGGAAGTGGACACTAACTTTTAAAAATTCACCCTGATGCTATGCCCAAGGGTTTGAGGATTGGTTCCACCAAAAAATGAATAGGTCATTGGGTTATTCAACAAATTTTACAAATAGTTGGTAATAGAAGTATAAGTGACCGTAACATTCATAATTGTGGTGGGAATCATAAATGTAGTAGTAGGCTAAGTTGTGGTTAAAAAAATAAGTAAAATTATTGATACAATAGTATCCTGAGGCCAAATTATTGAGCTTAATGAATGAAAAGAATCTACACAATCTGTTTCACTAGAAAAATTTGTAAAAACTGACACAGTAGTTAAAGAATGTGGAATGCTAGAACTTACAACCCAAAGAGGAGTATTATGAGTGCTAGTTGATGTAGTTTCTTGAGGTAGAGAGCTTAGAGGTGTACTTGGGTGTGGGCCCTAATTTGTAATCTACAATTATGATTATATATCTCCTTCTACATCTCCTTCTTGGTCTAGTGATGACTTGGTAGCAATTGAGATATCATCTCCTTTACTAACTTCTCCAAATTAGGGCTTTAACATTGTTCCCTTTTATTGATTTCTTTTCTTAGATAACCATTCACCCTCAGGGTCAGACTTAGTTGTCTCACTTATGGAATAAGAGTCTTCAATTTATATCCCACATATACATTTTCCTTTAGTAGTCATCTTTTTTCCTTCTTCCTCACTATCATATACCTTAATAGGGTCTATTCTCCTTGCCAATTTATTTTTGTTCCCTTCTCCTTAGAGTCTTATGAAAGTTCTTCTTTTACTTCTATATTTTATAGAGAAATAGGTGTGGTCTTGCGATTCCTTGCATAGATTATTATTGTATTGGTAGTAGTAGAGGCTAACAGAGTTGAAAGTGAAATGGAAGATGGAGATATAGAAGTGGTTGTAAGTGATGCTAGAATGGGAATAGTAGGGATCACTAGTGGAATGATAGGTGGTGGTGGAATTACTAGAGTAGTAACTACTGGGATGATGATGGGTGGTGAAGTAGGCTACCTAATAGAAGGTGGAATTATCATTGATGGAATCAAAGGAGAAAAAATATTAAGAACTTGAGACAAGAAAGAAGTAAGAGTTATCTATTTTTCAGTATTTAGTGGAGGTAGGGGAAACATATAAAATATATCAGTTGATCTACTAGGATATTTAGGCCTTTCTTCCTCAACTCTATGTTGTGGAGAAGATGAAACAACTATATATTCATTAGAGGTAAAATGAATCCCAGTTCTTTCTTCACTATGAGTTGCACGAGATGGGCTAGCTTCTCCTTGTGCTTCCTCTCCTACCTAAGGAGGAGGTCCATGAATGCGTTTAAATATTTTTGGCATCCTCTTTGATAATGTTGGGATCATATTGGATCCTTTGTGTTATTATCATAGACATATTAGTTTTACACATTATGATGGCCACCTCAGAGTCATCTTCAACATTATGAATATGTTATCATGCTCATAAGATTGATGTCCATATTTAGTTCTCACCTTTTTCTCATATTATCTAAGGTGTCCTCTGCCATTATCTCTAGGATCCTAATGCTTGAAAGGTACATGTTTCAACCCATAATGAGTCTTGATTTTCCTAAAAATTGATAGGTGCTCCCACCTTTCATTCTACATTTGGCCAATGTTGAGGGGAATGGGATGGAGTGTTTCTTTCCTTATTCATCTCAATATGAATCATATCATAAAATTGAGAATTAATTTCTTGATCAACCACTTTATCTAGCATAATCCTTGGTAGGTTTAAGGAGTGTGCCCTTATACCCTCAATATTGATCCTAGTTTGCTTGTGATATATCCAGTAGTCATCTATCTTTCTAATAGTCTTACTTATATGATCAGAAAGCTTGTGCATATTCTTTCCATACATGGATTGATATACTCTGGGATAAAATATCTCAGTTATCCTCTTCATATTCTTCCTAAACCTGTGAATATGAAAAATGTTGAACTCATCACACAACCTATTATGAGGGTACTCAGTTGGATTGTTTTTAGGGTTGAATATGAAAAATTAGCTTAGAGTTAATAATTTCTCTTAAGGCTATATTTTTTTTATAGAAGTTAGAACTATATATAGCAATGGGACCCTTACCTTGTTGATGTAAACAATGGTTGGGAGACCAAATATCCTTTTTAGTATGGCCATTGCAATTCTGACCCTTGGCCTGAAGGTGATAATGGAAATATTAAATGTAGGGCCTTGTAGTCTGAAGTTACTTGGGTGACCATCCCATTCCTATAACTTGTTGATCATGTTATTATTATAAAGTCATGCATTCACCATTTCTTTCTTATACGTCATGTCTAGTAAGGGAAACCTATAATATTTTTTGAAGGCATTCCCACTGATGTACACTATTGGTGTCTTTCTTAATCTAAAATACAATATCTTTCCAGTAACCTATCCATTAAATAATAAATCATACAATAAGCCAATGCAGGGCATTACTATTAGCTTAATCATTGCATTGTGGAAACCAACTACCTTAATTGCTAGTAAGTCATATTATCTCTAAATGAAGAGGTAAAGTTGATCCTCTACTCTATAAGGAATGACTAAATTGACCTTGTCCCAAATATTTGAATAGTGTTTGAATTCATGATTCAAAGGAGTTGAATCTAATGTTATATTTGTGAATCCCTTTACACCTACAATTGAGTAAGTAGACGGGATGGGGATGCGAGATGAGGAATCCATTGGTGTTATTTTCAAACTCCTTGCTTTGCCAAAAGTTCATAAATTATTGGTCGCAATGGAGTTATAGATTCGCAATATGCACTTTGGCTATGAATTTGAAATGCTCTAGATAGTGTGGAGGCAATGTAAATTGATTGAAAATGGAAATTTAAAATGTATTAGTTTGGTTGCGTTGAGCACAAGAACTAAATGAATGAATTCTCTTATTCATGTTAATTAAGTGTAGCAATGACTTTTGATCTTTAATCTTTTCATTTGAATATCATTAAATCAACTTTTGTGACATTTAAATTATGTGTGGCTTCTTCCCCAACTTCTTGAATGCTTAGTCATTCTCATATGTCTCCTTTCCACTCTTTCAAACATGACTTTGGTGTCTTTATTTTTTTGCATATGTGTCTCTAAATGACACATGTCTATCTATCTCTATTCCACTAATGGTTGAGGTGTAATTTGTTTATACTTTACTTATTCAATCCGGTGGGTTAGCAAGATAGTGACAAATATCAAGATCCCACTTTTCTACTAAAAACTTAAGCTTTGAATACATGTGGATTATTAGGCTACCAATCTAGTGAGTTGGTGACAACTGGTAAAATCTTCATACAAATTCTTCGACCAACATCACTCCTAGGTCAACAAGCTAGTAGGATGATGACAAGTGGAAATATCTCATTGCTCCACCCACCTAGTATATTTGTAGAAGTTCTTCAACCTACATCACTTTTGAGTCACCTATTTAGTGACTTGTTCCTTTTAAATTGATACTCTGGGTGAGTGTTGTGTTTTTGTGTGACCAAGATGGGCTCTGGAATAGTCCAATAAAGGTGGAAGTGCAAAGAATTTTGTTTAAGACACAAAGATCAACCATCGACTAAATGTAACAACATGTCAACACTGTTAGTGCTAAAATATAATAAACTTAAGAAAATATATGTAAGTATTTAAAGTAAATTGAAGGCAAATAATAAAGAATATAATGTGGCTTAGGCATAACTTCAATCCTTTTAGTCTTGATAAGACCCTATAAATAATAAAAACCTAGAGATTGTGTTTGAGCAAATAACTCAAAATCGAGACAATTAAATAAATTTCTCAAGCATTAGATAAACTCATTTTCATTCATACTTCATCAAACTTATGTATCATAGACTTTCATTTTGAAAGAACTTAAGAGCATGTTTAATCTATATTGTGCACCTATTTGAAAAAACTTAAATACGGTGTGTGTGTGTGTGTTAGGGCACAACAATTTTATTGTTGGAGACTTTAAATTTTAAAATAACTCTCTCAATCATTATTACTATTCTAAACTTTAAAGTTCTATCTATTGACCTAATTATCAAATTATATAGTTTGTGCATATGGAACCTCTTCAAAATATTATTACTTTTGTTTTATTTTTGTGATCAACGAACATGAAAGTACTAAGTGATTGGTGGGGGAAAGGAGGGAAGCATTGGGAACCTCCTTCATAGAATAAGTTTCCTCAACTAACTCTTGCCATTTCATTCTCTAGACATGATTTTGTAATTAAGCACCATGATGATACTGAAAATAACTAGCATATAGATGGGAAGGACCCTTTACTAGTTGATGAGGACCTCCCTACTCAAGCGGGGTGGGGAGGGAACTCTCGGTATCTTTTGCCTCCTCTACCTCTTTACGCCATCATGTTTGTTGTTGTTGCTTAATAGGTTCCTTTTTGCTTGTGATTTTGTTTATCTTTTTTTTGGTTGATTTACACTTGAGTTAGTTTAACCTTAGTATTTATGGCTTTTGAGGTGGCCTTTTCTTTAATTTTTCTCTCTTTCTGAGGTTTGTTTTTGCTCAATATAGTTGCGATTTTAAGTTGTACTTTTTCACTCATCTACTTTATATGATTAATGATGTATTATATCTTCTATTATTAATGAAAGTGTGTGATTCAATCATATAAAAAGCATTAAGTGATAGCCCTATCATGTATTTTTAAAAAAATTGACTAAATAATCATCAAATATATTTTATATTTTTTATTATTAGCCAATTTGAATGCATTAAGTGATCGACTTATTATGTACAAAAATATAGACTAAATAATCATTAATTATGTATATTTGATTTGTTTCAATTATTAATTGATTAGAATAAATTAAGTCATAGTTTTAATATTTATTAAAAAAATGAGCTAAGAAATCATTATGCATACTTTTGATTTTGTCTTTATTAATTAAATTGAGTGGTCTAAATGATAAATGATAGTACTATGATATATAAAAAATAAATTAAGGAATCATCATTTTAGAGTATTATTTGATTTTTTATTAATGTACTTAACTCTATTTTAATTGAAAAGTTCAAAATTAATTGGATGTCAGTATTTCTATCTATGTTTTGAATTACATATTAGTGACTTTAATTGATGAGTAAGCATATATTGAAATCTAAGTGTTCATTAGGTTAAGTAGTGATGATTAGGGGACATCTAATCTGTCAGTCACTTAGGGCATGCTTTTAACTCTATCCATTCAACTATTCATGTCAAATATATTAAAAAAATTATAATTTAGTGGATAGTATAACAACTTATCATCTTCACCAATTGAATTATAACCTTTTCAATTATTCAAATCATTTTAATATTTACAACATGTCCAAATAATAAAAAATTGAAACATTATCTTTATAACATATAAAAATAATAATAAATTATAAAATTATTATTATGTTTAAATTAACTTAAAAATTATAATATATAGAAATAATTATAAACTAAGAATTATCATTATAACATACATTAAAAAATAGTAAATTTTCTTAATGATACACTAAAATCTATTTTATGGTTATATTAATATTAATATATTAGAATAAGTGTAAACTGCAAAAGAAAAAATAAATTTAAAATGTGAAACTTTTTGAAATTAATTTTTTTAATATTAATATATTCATTTAATTGACCTAGTAGTGTTTATACCATGTCCCCACATCAAACCAATTACTTTCAATGTCCAATTACCTTCAAAAAATTAAATTAACTAGACTTTGTTGACTGTATTATTTATTCAAGTACTTTATCTCTTAATGTGATGGTCACACTTCATTCCATCTCATTATCGATTCAAACGTTATTTGATGAAAAAATAAAAAATTATGGTCAAGAAATATATGAATATTATATGGCATGTTAGATTATCTAATGATTTTCATTTTTAATGAAAAGATATCCATCCTACTTAACATTCATTTCAGTTCAATTTTAGGGTTTTGAAATATATTAACATTAATTATAGCATGCATGTTAAATAAAATAAAACCAATCTAAAAGAAAATGTGTATTAACATCTGATATCCTATGTTAGCTTGTTCGACGTCAAACAACATTTAAGCAACCCTAAAGTAAGATGAGCACAATAAACAAGATTGTTGCATGATGACAAAGATGATGTTGCTGGTGTGAAAAGAGAGATGCTAAATCTAAATGGAAACACTGTTTGGAATATCACTACCTTTCACTCCACCTTTTTTGGATAGATCAGAGGTCCCTGGATATAGCAGTGTATATGTTGTTGGTGTAGGATATTAATTATTCCATTTAATTATTAAATGGATAATTCCTACACTTGTAGCTTTAGCTTACTTAGGTGTGATAAGAGGTTAAGTGGGTGAGAGGGTGAGTTCCACCTAGAGATTCATGTGGAGTTCTAATGAGTACCACTGTGAATTCTCTTATGAGTTCCATATTAAGTTACACTTAGTTCCATTCTAAGTTATCTAGTGAGTTAACTTCCCCTACTCCTTCTTTATATTCCTCTTCATCATGCTATTGTAATTAACATGCTAGAATATGCCAGTAGGTGATCTTTTGGTAGGGTAAGCATACAAGTGTTTTGCAAATCAATGACCCTGCTTGTATTCATAAATGAAAAATAAGATGTGCAACAATTACATAATGTATTGAATTGCCTTCTGGTTTGTGTGCAATTAGAATAGCATGGTGAAGAGGAATATAAAGAAGGAGTAAGGTGATTATTTTTTATAATCATTAACAAACTTTGAGAGCATTTTGTATATATCTCCCCTATTTTAGATCAAATCCACCATGATTTTCACCATGTTATTATTATGAACATTGATTTACTTTCAATTCAATGGAAACTACTTGTAATTTGTGCTCTTTATTGTCAATCAAGTGCAATAGCACATTCTTCATGCACTATTAATTGGGTATCTATTTTTATGCTTCTTAATGGTAGTCATTCTGGTCATAAAATTAAGCTATACATTCCTTTTTGCATTGTGATTTAGGAATGTTTTATTGATAATATTTTAATGATATCTTGGATTTATGGAGTTGACAGGGAAAGGTGCTTGAAGTTTCAATTTTAATGTATGTTTTGGAGATCTCAAGGGTCGTTTGAATGCTTGCATTAGATTGGTATCAATGAATGCAAATCATTCTTGATAGTGTTATTTATATTATTTATTAGTCTTTTACATCCTGAAATGAATGATAACATGACTATTGAAGGAATTTCAATTATTGAAAGCCACCAAAACACCTTTAAATATACCTAACTCATTTTACTTGTCCCACCCCTATAAATAATATATTTTGTTGAAGATTTTAAGTGTTATTTACTTACAAATGTTTGAATATTGTAAATCTGAAATGTGTCTGTAATTGGTCTTTGAAGACTAGCATTGTAATTTCCCCCTTTGGCTACTAGTTATCAAGAATTCCTTTAGAAATGAATATTACAATCACATTCGATCTATTTTTAGTAGCTTGTGCTTGATTCAAAAGCATTTGCTTAGTCTGTGTGATAACTCTTCCTTAGTGGATTGTGCAGGTTTGGTTATGCTTTGGTCAGATCTATGTGTGCACCAATAATCCTCTAGAGATTGAACTATAATATCCATCCTTGTGACCAAAATACCCCATTAGGCAAAGCTGGAAGTAGTACGTAACTAACCATACTACGTATCAGTATCTTCTAGTCATTGTTTGTGTTCAGTCCTTCCAAATCTTAAACCCTTCCCTGACTATAAAAACATAACTGAAGTTTATCATCTATGTTTACCATCTTTTCAAATGTGCAAGGTTGAATTCTAGAGGTGTATAATTGGGAACCAACAATGTGAATATCTCCTACTAAAAAACTTTGCGCACTAAATCTGAGCTTGGTCTGGGAGGGAGTTTAGACTGATTGAGCCAATCCCAAGGGGAGTGGAGGGGACCAGATGAACATTTTGCACTAGGGTCAAAATTGGGTAAGAGGTGGACCCCTGAAGCTAAGACAAATAAAACATGGTGCAACTATGGAAAGGGTTAGTGGAGTTTAGACAACCTAGGTAAACTCATCTTTCCTCATCCGTAGGATTAACGATGATATCAATAACAACAATAGAGAAACATTTTGATATGTGATGCTCTATAGTCCTAGATTTGGATGGGACTAAAAAACCTCTAGCTAGTTATTTTGTAGAGGCAACAATCTTAATTCCATCTCTAACATTGTCAAAGAAACTCCCTGAAACAATGTTTGGAGAAGAAGCAGTGATTATTAGCTCCAATCCATTTTCTTCATCCTTGTCTTTATCTTGAATAGAAAACATAGCTAGATCAGAAGCTTTGGAGCCAAAGATACGATGCAAAGATCTAAATAGGGATTGAGCAAGCTTTTTCAATTTGGAATCTATTTTATCACCCTTCATAATGTTTATTGCCCTTCACGTTTACCATCATCTTCATGCATAATTATTACCTTAAAAATATATATAGAGAAAAGAACCATATATTAATAAAAAAAAGTCATCTTAAAATGACTTAAATATACAAGTAAAATTTTTAAAAAAATAATAATCTAATAAAATTATTTGTAAAAGACTTCACACATTTAAAATTCTTTATAATCTAATTTAAAAATATAATAATATTACAAATATCAATATTATTTATATTCAATGCATGGATTATCTTGTTGTTACATTTTTGTAAGGCGAAATAAGCTATAAATAACATTGATTGGCAACGACCACTTAGATTTGACACCCATCTTCCCTATTTTAAATGTGTTTTACACCTTGGAATATAATGTTCTTGTCACTATAAACTCGAGCCAGATTTGGAAAGCCATTAAGTTTGTAAGTTTTGAGATGTTATATTTACATATCAAATATTTGAGTGTCTCGTGAAATATTCACTAAAATTAACGGCCATTTAATGTTTTTAGACGTCAAATATCACATCCGCAAGAGCTAAATCCTCACTTGTTTCCTATGGTTCGAAGGACAAAGTAAATATTTATTTCGGAGACTGCATTTAAATAAAAAAACTTACACAAATTTCTAATAAATTGAATTTTATGTGTGAATCGTATATATTATTATAAATTCAAATTCATGAAACATATATTTGTAAGAAATTGCGTTTTTGAAAAAAAACCATATTATAAAAACTGTATCAACGTCAAATGAATACTAATGATAAGTCAAACATATGTGTATCTAAATAAAATTTACTGGAAAAATAAATACCTCTCAATGGGTAATAGATTAACAGGTAACATTACTTGACTTCACACGGAAATCGCATCCTTTTATCCATATTTACATGTGAGTCAAACAAAAATCTTAGCCAAATTTAATGGTTCCTCTCCCTTTACCACTGAATGGAACCTGTACGGCTTGCATCCAGTAAAATTGACTAAAATAGAACAGTAGTTATTGGCACCAGTCACCAGTAATGGCTTACTCAGTGCAGCGTACTATTTGTTTTCACTCACTTTTCATTTTTCAACCCATGTTTTGCATGTATGAAATGTTTATTTTTTTTTGGGAAGAAGATGTGATGGGTTGTTTTGTTTTTTTTGGGACACCGACACGACTTTTTTTTGTTTTCAATATATATTAAATAATAATTAAAGTCATCTTAAAATGACTTAAACACCCAAAAAAATTAAAAAATTGATAATTTAATAAAATTATTCATAAAAGCGTTCACGTATTTATAATCTTTTATATTTTAATTTTAAAATATAATAATATTACAAAAAATAATATTATTCGTATTTAATGCATGGATTGTCTCATTGTTAATATTTTTGTAAGGCAAAATAAACTATGGATAAAATTTGATTGGCAATGATAGATTAGATTTGACGCATGTTTTCCCTATTTTAAATGATTTAAAATAACATTTACACGTTGTTAAAATATAATGTTCGTGTCATTATGAACTTAAGCCAAAATTTGGAAGCCTCTAATTTTACAAGTTCTTAGATGTTATATATACTTGTAACAGAGATTTGAAAGTCTCTTAAAATATTCAGAGGATATTTTTTTTTAATAATTTTTTAAAAAATTAATGACCATTTAAACCTTTTAACCGTCACCAATTTTTCTATAAACATATGAAGTTAGACATTAAATCTCATATCTGAAAGAGATAAAGCCTCACTTATCCATAGAAATGTTGTGGTTCTAAGGAAAAGTAAATATTTTTTTGAATCTGCATTTAAATAAAATAATTTATATAAATTTATAATAATTTGAAATTTATTTATAAGTCATATATATTATTATTAAAAATTTAAACTTATAAGCATATATTTGTAAGAAATCATGTTCAAAAAAATAATCATAATATAAAAATTGTATTAATATTAAATGAATATTAATAATATATTAAATATATATCTAGACAAAATTTACTTTACAATATTATTAAATATCAAATACGTTTTGTCAAAAAAACTCTATATAAAAACCTTATTTTGTTATCTAAATTTATATGTAAACTCAAAATAAAAAATTTATACAAATTTACTTGTTAACTCAAACAAACAAAAATCTTATCTAAATATAATATGGTCTTCAATCCCATAAATTATTTTTAATTTCATATCAACATTAACATCTAAATTATATTAAATAAAACATTCCCACCTATATGAAACATGCTAGATGCTCAAATCATGGTTCCTCTACCTTTACCAATCGGATCATCATAATCAGGGCAGCGTACTATTTGTTTGCACCCACTTTTCACCCATGTTTTGCATGCATGAAATATTTTTTATTTGGAAAATCGAGTCACCGACACTACAGGATTTTTGTTGTTTTCAATCTCGGTGGTTGCCAACTCGAATCTCGTGGTACGATCTCATAGTTTTGAAAATTGAAACTACAAATATAATTGGATAAATTTAATTTGATTTAGATCAGATATTTGTTGTGCGATGGTATAGCTTTGAAAATTGAAACTACAAATATAATTGGATAAATTTCATTTAATTTAGGTCAGATATTTGTAGTACAATGGTATAGCTTTGAAAATTGAAACTACAAATATAGTTGGATAAATTTAATTTAATTTAGATCAGATATTTGTGGTAGGATGGTATAGCTTTGAAAATTGAAACTACAAATATAATTGGATAAATTTAATTTAATTTAGATCAAATATTTGTGGTACGATGGCATAGCTTTGAAAATTGAAACTACAAATATAATTGGATAAATTTAATTTAATTTAGATCAGATATTTATGGTACGATGGCATAACTTTGAAAATTGAAGCCACAAATATAATTGAATAAATTCAATTTAATCTATTTACATATTTAATTGAGGTTAAAATGTAGCTTATGGTATTAAAGAACAAATTATATGAATCAAGTATAATATGAGTGGAAAAAATTTGTAAAATATATAATTTTTTTTTGTTTAGGATATAGATTTTAATTTTATTATATATTGTTAGAGTTATTTGTACTCATTTTAAATTGTGATTTTTAAGGAAGAAATATATATACGAAATGAAATGTATTTTTAATATAAATTTTGTGATTTTTAGAAAATAGATTCTATATAATTTGTGATTTGTAAAGAATGATGATTTTATATAATTAATGAGAGCTAATTAAATTCAGAGTTTTAAAGTACTGGGTTTTTGGAAAATGATAGCAAATGATATGTCGTACACATAGTGTTTGAAATGAAGATGTGAGCATGATTTGAAGGTTTCATTTCGTATAAAATAGCCAACATTTTTTTCTTTCATGTACACAGGAGTTTAAATCTCATACCCAAGTCAACACTTTTTAAAATTATTACATGTAAATTGCTTATCACATGATGTTAATTCATTTACAAATCACTAAAACGCTGTCGGAAATATGTTAAAAACTATTAGAAAATTTCACATGTGCACGACATGTGATATCACACGTAAATTGAAGTCATGAATTTTTTTTTTGAAAATTAATGTTCGTATTAATTACAAACATTAATATTTCTGTAGCCAACATCAATTTTAGATTATGATTTTTTGAACGAGGCGTGAAAGACAATTTTGCCTCAGTTCATGAGTCTATATAAACACACATGTAACAACATGGGTATCTCATTCTCAACCTATGTGATTATTATGCTTTTGGGATTAAGAAACAAAGTTTTGTGAAGATGAATGTGAAAGGCCAGTTCGATAATGTCTCGGTTCCATCACTTCTCACATGGCCACTCCTACCTGAACATGGGGAGGTGGATGAATTTCTCATCACAGGTGAAGTTATGTTACATAAAACATATATTGTCGATATTAATGATTACTCTACCACTATTTTTGACACATTGTTTGTGTTGATGTAGAGATCTAAGGAAAGATTGAAAGAACATTTTCAGTTTGAAATCTCTTTTACAGATCTTCACAGTCTTCATCACCATTCACATTTACCATCATCTTCATGCATAATTATTACCCTAAAGATGGATGCATGCGTGCGCATGCACATATGTACGCATGCACGCGCGCGCGCGCACACGCACATGCACACGCACACACACACACGCACACACACACACACACACACACACACACACACACACACACACACACAGACACACACACACACGGAGATCACGGGCCATATACGTTAATTAATAAATAAAGTTATCTTAGAATGACTTAAACACACAAGTAATTTTATTTTTTTAAATAATCTAATAAAATTATTCGTAAAAAGTTTCATGTGTTTATAATTATTTATATTTTAGTTTAAAAATATAATAATATTCAAAAATAAATATTATTTGTATTGAACGCATGGATTGTTTCATTGCTACATTTTTGTAAGGCAGAATAAACCATGGATGAGAATTGATTGGCAATGAGATCTTAGTTTTGAATCCCATCTTCCTAGTTTTAAATGATTTTAAATGTCTTTTATACCTTGGAATATAATGTTCGCATCACGATGACCTTAAGCCAAATTTGGGAAGCCATTAATTTTCCAAGTTCTTAAATGTTATATATTCATGATAGATATTTGAAAGTCTCTTGAAATATTTAGTTGATTTAAAATAAAAATAAAGATTTCTATGTGCTTTATTTTTCCTAAGTTTTTTTCTTAGTTTTTCTGTTGCTATCTCATAACCTATGGGTGCAAGAATTTGGTTTAGTTTCAGATTTTACATTTCATACCAGAGTTGGTATTTTATTTTGGATTAAAGCTTTAATGGTTGAAATTTTGCCAAAAGTTTATCATGTCAAATTCTAATTCCTTGCCCATTCCATAATTTGATGGAAATGAGTATGATTATTGGTGCATCAAAATGATGATTTTTTTATAGGAAAAGATTTGTGAGAGATTGTTGAATCAGGGTATGCAGAGCCAACTGATTAGAATGCCCTAACAACCAATGATAAAATAGCTAAGAAGAAGAATGCTCAAGCCTTGTTTCATATTTAAATAGATCTAGATAAGAGTATATTTCCAAGAATTGTAAGAGAAAAGGCATTTTTGGATGCCTAAAAGACTCTAAAAGAAGTTTACCAAGGTAGTGATCAAGTTAAAGTTGTCAATTTAAAAACATTGAAGAGAAAATTTGAGAATTTGAAGATGCAAGAAGCTGAAAGTGTGAGCACCTATTGTATCAGAGTAAAATATGTGGTCAATAAGATGGCTGCACTTGGTGAAATTATGAATAATGAGATTTTGATCAAGAAGGTGTTGAAGGCACTCATACCAAGGTGGAACCATGTTGCCATAATCATTGAAGAAAACAATAATTTGTCTACCCTTCAATTTGATTTTTGATGTCTCATAGAGATTCATTTAGAGACAATGATAAGAAAGCTTTTTCCTCCAATGCACAAATAACAAAGAATGAAGATGCCAATAATAGCACCAAAATCAATCAAGGCCAAGCTAAAGGTCAAAATCAGAATTAGTCAAGAGGAAATAGAGGCAGAGATGGTTCATGAGGAAGAGGTGGCTTCAAAGGAAGAGGTTGATTTGATAAAATAAATGTCCAATGTTACCATTGTAACATGTATGACCACTTTAAAAGGGATTGTAGATTAAAAAAAGGTAAAAGTGTTCATTATGCTCAAGAAAGTGATGAGAATCCTTTAGATAATTTATTTTTATCTTATGACAAAGCTAAAAATATTTTTAAAGATGTTTGGTATTTAAATTTGGGATGTTGTAACCACATGTTAGAAAATGAAAAGATTTTTATATAATGGAGGAAAGATTAAAATCCAAGATCAAGCTTGTTGATGACAAAACATTAGAGGTTGCTACTAAAGGAGTTATGGAAGTCTAAACTAAAGAAGGTATGAAAAGTGTTAAGTACATTTATTACACTCCACAATTAAAGCATAATCTATTGAGTGATGGGTAATTGTGTGAGATAAATTAGAAGATGGTGTTTGAAAATCAACAATGCATAGTTTATGATAAGAATCAAGGTAATAGGGCTGTTATAGTTATGCCTATGATAAAGAATAGGATGTTCCCATTGAAGTTTAGTGAACATAAAAATAGCCTTACTAATATAGCATATGAGGATACAAGTTGCTTTTGGCATCTCAAGTGTGGGAATTTAAATTTTCATAGTTTGAAGATTCCAACATCAAAAGCATTAGTTTCTATTTGCCTAAGGTTGAAGAGCACAAGGAAGTTTGTGAAGGATGTGATAAAGGAAAAAATGCAAGAGAGAAATTTACAAAAGGCAATGCATGGAGGCCAATTATCCACTTTAGTTAGTTCATTCACATATTTGTGGTCCTATGCAGACAAAGAGTTTGGGTAAGTCATCATATTTCATTACTTTTTTTGATGATTACTCACGATAGTGTTGGGTTTATTTTTTGAAGACCAAAGGTGAAGCTCTTGAGACATTCAAGAGGTTTAGAGCCATTGTGGAAAATGAAAAAGGGTGTTGTATCTAATGCTTGAGAACTAATTATGGAGGAGAATTTTGTTCAAAAGTCTTTGAAGGTTACTGTGATATGCATGGCATCAGAAGATAACTCACTACTACCTACACACCTCAATGAAATGGTGTAGCTAAAAGGAAGAATCGTACAGTGATGGAGATGGCATGAAGTATGCTACAAATAAAGGGATTAAGAAATTCTTTTTGGGGAGATGCAATTTCTACAACAATATATATTCTCAATCAAATCCCACTAGTGCACTTGAGAGGATGACTCCATATGAATCTTGGTATGAGAAAAAGGCAAATTTTAATTATTTGAAAGTTTTTGGATTTTAGCTTATGTTCATTTTCTTGATCAAAAGAGACAAAAGTTAGATCCCAAGAGTGAGTCATGTATTTTCGTTGGCTATAGTGAGGAAAGTAAGGCTTACAAGTTATATAATCCTCTAACTAATAGGCTTATTGTGTCAAGAGATGTGATTTTTGATGAAGGGGGAGTTTATGGTCATCAAAAAGGCCATATGGAGAAGTCAAAATCTAATTTAAATGATGTTATTATTGATGATATTGATCATGAGCAGCGCACTAATATTTATGTTTCAAGTGCTACAAATCCACCAAGTAGCCCCTCATCTAGTTGTTCAATTCCAAGTGTAAGTCCAGATTCAAGTTTGAGTTCTACAAGGAAGGTAAGAAGATTGAGTGACATCTATCAAAGGAGTACAAATCAAGCACATGAAGAAAATCCAAGAGGTGAGACAATGAATTTTGATTTACTTACCAAGGCTGATTTTGAACTATCATGTTTTGAAGATGCATGTACTAATGGGATTTGGATGCAAACAATGCAAGAAGAAATGGATTCTATTCATAGGAATGACACTTGGGAGATCACAAAGCTTCCACATGACAAGAAGAAGTTTGGCATCAAATGGGTCTACAAGACTAAGTATAATAGTGATGGAAGTGTTGAAAGGCATAAGACAAGATTAGTTGCTAAAGGCTTCACACAGAAGTATGTCATTGATTATGAATAGACATTTATACTAGTAGCAAGACAAGAGACCATTATAATACTAATTTCATTAGCAGCTCAATAGAATTGGAGCATCCATCATATGGATGTGAAAAGTGCCTTTTTGAATGGGTACTTAGAAGAAGAAGTATATGTGGAGCAATCGTAAGGTTTTGATGTGCAAGGAAAAGAAAATCATGTCTACAAGTTGAAGAAAGCTTTATATGGCCTCAAGCAAGCAACAAGAGCATGGTATGCTAGGATTGATAGATATTTTCAGGAGAATGGCTTTCAAAGAAGTAAGAGTGAACCTACCCTTTACTAGAAAAAATAAGGTAATGATATTCTTATTGTAAGTTTGTATGTTGATGACTTGTTGTATATGGGTAGTAGTTTTAAGATGAAGGATAAATTCAAAGTTGCTATGATGAATGAATTTGAGATGAAAGATTTAGGTCTCATGAAATATTTTCTAGGAATGGAGGTTTATCAAAGTGAGAATGAAATTTTCATTTGTCAAACAATGTATGCCAAAGATATATTGAATAAATTTGATATGGTCGATTGTAAACTAGTCTCCACTACAGTTGCTCATGGAGTTGTATTTTATAGAGATGATGGTGATGAAATAGTTGATGAGACAGCTTATAGGAGCATTGTTGGAAGATTGATGTTTTTAACTCACACAAGCCCTGATATTGCCTATTCAGTTTCACTTGTTTCAAGGTACATGAAAGAGCCATTTGAAATACATATGAAGGCAGCCAAGAGAATTTTGAGGTATGTGGGAGGCACTCTAGATTTTGGTATTCATTACTACACTTCTAAAAGGTTCAGTCTTATTGGTTTTAGTGATTCTGACTGGGGAGGTAGTTTGGATGACTGAAAGTCTACATCTGGGAATTGCCTTTCTTTCAGTTCTAGTTTGATTACTTGGAGCTCAAAGAAGCAAAGTATAGTTTCACTTTCTTCCACAGAAGCAGAGTATGTTGCAGTCACTTCGGCAAGTACACAAGCATTATGTCTGAGAAAACATCTTGAAGAAATTGGAGAGATTCAAGTTCAACCCATAGTTATTTTTTGTAATAACATTAGTGCTATTAAACTAGAAAAGAATCCAATCCATCACAACAAGACAAAACATTTTGATTTAAAGCATCATTTTATCTGAGATTTAGCACAGAAGAAGGTAGTAGAATTGAAATACATCAGAACTAAAGAATAGTTAGTAGATATCTTCACTAAAGCAGTTGCAAAGGATCAGTTTTTGACACTCTGAGATCAGATTGTGAGCCTTCTCAAGCATCAAGAGGGAGTATGTTGAAAAGTGATGCATGAGTAGCCGAATCACCATGCAAATCGCCATCTCTTTCTAAAGCAACTGGACTTTACCTTCCATGCACGATTTAAACAATCAGATTTAATTATAATTTGCTTTCAGTTTTTATGGCACTGAATTTAGAAAGTCAGTTAATAATTATAGTTAGTCTTTTGTTTTTAACAAAGCTGCTAGCTTTCTTGGATAGCGAATAATGCATGAGGAATACATGTTTAGTTTTTAGTTTTTATATTATTTTTAGACACAACGATCCATGTTGTATTGTAATCCTTTTTTATATAAGCATGAATAATAATGAAACAATTTTGGCAGCCTACAAATAAAGATTTCTGTGAGCTCTGTTTTTCCTGAGTTTTTTGCTCTATTTTTTCTGTTGTTATCTCATAACCTGTGGGTGCAGGGCTTTGGTTTAGTTTCATATTTTACACCTCTCCATTTACCACTGAATGGGTTATGTACGTCTTATATTTTGCTAGTTCAGAGCAGAGTTCTATTTGTTTTCACCCACTTCTAAACCCCACTAGCCTATCTTATCATCATATAATAGAGTTCCATACCATATTTTACTTATCATCATATGATGGAGTTCCATACTATATTTTTCAGCCCATGTTTTGCATTTATGAAATGATTTTCAATCCTGTACTCCAATCTCGGTGGTACGATTGCATAGCTTCGTAAACTTAAGTCACAAGTATAATTGAATAAATTTGATTTAATCTAAATACTTAATTGAAATTAAAAATGGTTTATAGTATTAAAAAATATATTACATGAATTTATTACAACTCGAATGAAAAAATAGTAAAATATAGTCAAGAATTTGTTTCTGCTGATAATAGTTATTAGGTTACTTAATTCTATTATGTTTTGTAAGAATTGTTTACACTCATTTTTAATTGGTGTTTTTTTTGTTTTTTTTTTTGGCAAGAAAACATATTTTTAATGTAAATTTTATGGTTCTTAAAAAATGTGAACACAAAAATTTTGATTTTTAAAAAGTGTGAACACAGAATTTGTAAATTAAAGAATTCACAGGTACAGCGTCTTTTGAAAAAGATAGCAGCTGACAGCACCCCTAAATTGCAGAACTGACAATTGCAGTCATGAAAAACGTTTCTGAAAATTAATGTTCGTATTAATTACAAAAATCAATATTTAAGCAGGCGACATCATTTTAGATAAGGAAAATTGTATATTCCATGACCTTTTTTTTGAACGAGGCGTGAAACACGTGAACGGAAACCAATACAATTTTGACGCCGTTTATGTGTATATATAGACACACCTGGGTATCTCATTCTCAACCTGTGTGAGTGTTCTGCTTTTGGGAGTAAGAAATTAAGTTTTGCGAAGATGAATGTGAAAGGCCTGTTCGACAATGTCTCAGTTCCATCACTTCCCACATGGCCACTCATCTCTGAACATGGGAAGGTGGACGAATTTCGTATCACAGGTGAAGTTGTGTTACAGAAAACATATATTGCCGATGTTAACGATTACTCTGCCACCATTTCCGACACGTTGTTTGAGTTGATCGGCCAGAAAGTGTTTCTTCAGCTTGTCAGCAGCGACCAGATCGAGCAAGGTATGCATCTGTATCCCTCGGTCTTTACTTTTCTCTCACTTTTAATACCTACATACGGTTGCTAATTGCGTAGATACGGGAGTGGGGAAGAAAGGAGAGGAGACGTCAATAAGCTGGAACCCACTGGATGGTCCCATTGCTGGCGACACGCGATACCCAGTCAGCTTCAAATGGAAGTCTGAGTTGGGAGTACCCGGCGCATTGCTTGTTAAGAATACCCACGCCAGGGAGTTCTTCTTGAAATCCCTCAGCCTCTCTGCCGTCCCTGACAAACTTCCCTCTCTTCGTTTTTTCTGCAACTCCTGGATCTACCCTTACTATTTATACAACAAAACCCCACGCGTCTTCTTTTCTACTCAGGTATTGTGAACATATTTTTTTTTTGAGACAGAAGTAGCGAGGGGAGGGGACAATATGATATTAATGTGATTTGAGCATTGATTTCAGAGCCATCTTCCGGATGAAACACCAGCGGGTCTGATAACTTTGAGAAACCAAGAGCTGGCTAACCTTCGAGGAAATGGAACCGGAGAGAGGCAGTTATGGGATCGCGTTTACGACTATGATGTTTACAACGATCTGGGCAACCCAGACAATGATCCCGATCTTCGCAGAGAGGTCCTCGGTGGATCACAAGATCTTCCGTATCCCAGGAGATGTAGAACTGGACGGGCGCCCGCTAAGACAGGTTCCTCTTATTTAATACTTTGTTCATTAATGATTAAGGCAAACCCTATGTCTAGTATTCACCGTTTATATAATAGTTCATTCTGGTTACTTAGTTCAGTGGTTTCAATGATAATGCTTATAACATGACAGATCGGAAGTCCGAGAGCTTGCCTTTCCTGCCTACCGCGCAATTCTTTATTCCGCCAGACGAGAAGTTCCCTCATATTAATCTTTCCGACTACAGGGCTAATTTGGTGAGGGCCTTTGTCAAGAAGGTGGTGCCCACACTCAAGACCATATTTGGTGATAAGTTCAACTCGCTGGAAGATGTTAAAGCTATTTACAGCAAAGGAGTCCCGAAGGCTCTCAACTCTGTTATGGACCTTAGTCGAGACCTAATCCCTCTTCAGATGGTCAAAGGATTGCTGAGCACAGAGGACCAAGCTATTATAAATTTCACCTCTCCCCAAGTTATCAAGGGTTGGTACTCGTGCGAGATGAGTTACTTTTATTTTATAGCCATAGAGTAATTAGCATAGTTGATACTAAGAATTTGATGTTTGATGTGTGATGTGTGATTCACAGCTGAGGAACGCGCTTGGAAGACAGACGAAGAGTTTGCACGCCAAGCTCTTTCGGGAATCAATCCGATGGCCATTCAATGTTTGGAGGCAAGAAAATTTGTCAGCCAGCCTGGTTTAATCTCGAGTTAAATTTTGACGTGGTACTTGAATATTAATTATAATACTCAATTCTCTACTCTTGTAACTGTTAACAGCGCTTTCCACCGTCTAGTAATTTGGACGCGGAGTTATATGGTCCTCAAAAGAGCAGAATAACTGCAGCACATATCGAGAGAAACATGGACGGCCTTTCAGTGCAGCAGGTATATGTAGATATCCATCTCTTAATTCAAATAAACACATTATATCCTAACAAACAGAGGCGATGTTTTTATGTTGTGACTAATCACTTTAAATGTGAACGAATCGGTCTCTTAGGCTGTGGAAGCGAAAAGATTGTTCGTTTTGGATTACTACGACGCATACATGCCCTACATCGAACGCATTAACAAACAATCGGACGATCTTAAAATGTATGCCTCTCGCACTTTTTTCTTCCTCACACACGGAGGGACGCTGAGGGCTGTTGCCATCGAGTTGTGTTTGCCTCCCACTAGTGTCAGCCAAGCTGTTAGAAATGTTTATACCCCTGCCCAACGGGGAGAAGAAGGGGCTCTGTGGCTGCTCGCCAAAGCTCATTCACGAGTTACTGATTCCGGTTATCACCAGTTAATCAGCCACTGGTATGAATAAACTAAGACGTTGAAGCATTTATTTTATTAGTTATGCTGCTCTTTTCTGTGGACAAAATGAATGCTGCGATGAATATTTTTGCCATCATTTCATGCAGGCTAAGAACTCATGCGGTCATTGAGCCCTTCATCATAGCTACGCACAGACGATTGAGCAAAATGCATCCTCTCCACAAGTTATTGCTCCCTCATTACTTTGACACCATGGACATCAATCAATCCGCCCGCCAGATTCTAATCAATTCAAAAGGAGTTATTGAATCCGGATTCACACCTGGCAGATACTCCATGGAATTGTCCTCCAAAGCATATAAGCAGTGGAAACTCAATGAGCAAGGCTTGCCCGCCGATCTCATTAAAAGGTATAACATTCTCTCTATTCAACTGCCAAATCCTATGTTTCATTAGGAAACTAATTTTAAGTTAGGATATATATGCAGAGGGATGGCAGTTCCAGACTCAAAGGCGCCTCATGGGCTCAGGCTGGTGATCCATGACTATCCTTATGCGGTGGACGGCCTGGAGATCTGGTCAGCCTTAAAGCAATGGGTAAATGAATACTTGCATTTGTATTACAAGAGCGACGATGCAATCAGATCAGACAAAGAAGTGCAAGCGTGGTGGAACGAAATTGTGAACGTTGGCCATGGAGACCTGAAGAAGGAAAGTGGGTGGTATCAGATGGAGTCTGTGGAGGAAGCGGTGGAAGCAATTACCACCATAATCTGGGTTGCATCTGCTCACCACGCAGCCGTCAACTTCGGACAATATGCATACGGAGGATACATGCCCAATCTCCCCACCATCAGCAGGCGCTTCATTCCCGAGAAAGGGTCCTCTGAATATGCCGCAATGGTGAAAGACCCAGAAGCATACCTCCTCAAATCTGTATCCAGTCCATCGCAGGCCACCACGGTGATGGCAGTGCTGGAGCTGCTGTCTAAACATTCAACAGATGAAGTGTATCTAGGTCAGGTGAAAGGCTCCACTCCTGAATGGACCGACGATGAGGGCATTAAAGAAGCGTTTGGACGATTCTCTTCCTCACTGGCGAGTGTGGAGAAGAATGTGTCGGAGAGGAACGAGAATCCGAACCTGAAGAACAGGTATGGGCCATCGCAGGTGCCATACACACTGCTGTATCCGGGCACCTCTGATCTGTCCAAGAAAGGTGGATTGACAGGTAGCGGAATTCCAAACAGCGTTTCCATCTAGATTTAACATCTCTCTTTTCACACCAACGACATCATATTTGTCATCATGCAACAAGTTTGTTTCCTGTGCTTCTCTTAGGTTAGGTTTGCTTAAATGTTGTTCAATAAATGTAATGTAATGCATCTTTCCTTTCAGAGTGGTTTTATTTTATTTGAAGGGCTTTCTATAGTTTATGCTAATAGATTTTACAACCCTAAATTTGAACCAAATAAAGTACTTAAAAGAATAATGCAGTCAACAAAGTTAAGTCAATTTCATTATTTCAATGTAATAGAACCTTGGCGGTAATTGGTTTGATGTGGGGACACGGAATAAACACTGTCAAGTCAATTTTAGAACCCTAAAATTGAACCAAAATGATTGTTGAAGTAGGATGGCTATTGTTTATTTTTTTTATTTTTTTGGACAACGTTTCAATCGACAGTGACATGGCGTGAGTCGTGACCATCACATTAAGTTTAATTTTTAGCAAGGATAAGTTTCTTCATAAAAGTAATTTATTTTTTATTGATAGAAAGAAATATTATAAAAATATTTTTGTAAATTTTTAATTAATTTATATAATTAATACTAAATTTTTATGTTTCAATAAGCAAGTCTAATTTAGATACATCAAGCACAATAAATTTATAACATAAATTATTGAATCACTTTCAAATAAGTATCAAAATATATGTACAATATAAAATTAATGTTTAATTAATTAGTTTGAAACCATAAATGAATATTCACATAAGGTTTTAGGACTTTTTTCTTATGTTTTTGTTCAAAATTTTTACGGAGTGTTCTTATCTTAAATATAAAATACTTTTGTACGTCCAAACACATCTTTTACTTCTCCTTATCATTCAATGGATATTATACACATCTATTTTTGGTACAAGTCACGTAGTTATAATACTTGTGTTGTGATTTCATACATTTAGTCATGTAGTCAAAAATATAATATTGAATATAGTAATTTTTTTCTTGCGGTATGAAATGTTTATAAGTTACATCATTGTATGACCATTCGATTGATCATATAGAGCTTACACAAATTGTTTGTACATGAATTTATCTGGAGTACACTCTTTTGGGTGTTATAATATATGGATATTGTGCTTTTCTATGTGTGATGGTGACATTGATTGATTGTGTATACCATTTCCATTTATTTTATGCATGTTTGATGCTAATTATTGTTACAAGGTGTGATAATTCAATGTGTGATGATTGTTATGCATGATAATGCATGTTACATTTTGTGACCATTATGTGTTATGTTGCATGTTCCATGCGTAACTTATACTTTCTATTACATTGAATGATTATTGATGTGTGTTACATTCAGTTCCATATTAAGTGTTTCTATGAGTGCATTGATTGTTTATTATCACATCATGCACAAATTGGGCAGGGCCAGCGAGGGAGGGGGCCGGGGGTGGCCAGGGGGTTGTGTGTTTTACATGATTCACCCCTCATCTCAAAATGAGGTTAAATTACTGGGAATCTCATAGGCATTTTAGCCTTCACAGACATATAATTTATATTTTGCATTAGATTACATGATTTAGATTAGACAGATTAGGATGAATCATTATTTATATGAGGATGGATTAACGAATTCATGCATGTGCCGAGCATATGTTGGGAATTTCATAGTAGCATGTGACAAATTCTATGAAATTATGTGGATTATATTAGAAAAATTTATAGTTTACATTGTTTAGATTGAGTAGGTTATTAGATTTATGAAATTGGGTTAGAGTGACATATAGATTATGGAATTCTATATCACATTAAGGTATAGATGGATAAGATTTTGATGCATGGATGTCATTCATAAATGCACTTTTATTATTTGTATGATGGAAATTATTGTATTACGAATATAAAATTTGTATCTAATAATTAACTTAAAATTTTCATATTTACATAATAAATCAATGTGGGGTTCTACTTATTATATACAAACCTAATACGGGATTACAAAAAAATAATTAGTGTGTTTTTTTAGTAGTCTTGTTGAGGATTTTTAATGTTTAAATACTAGCACTTATTCATCTCCAATGAGGATTAAGGAATTTGTATTCTCAATCCATGGATTTAATATTTCTATCTCTTTGGGGCATAATCTCCCCATTCTTCAATGACTTTAAAGCACATCTTGCTTTGCATATACATAGGTGTTTTTGTTTATTGGTTTTTTAATTTCATTAAGTTTAATGATCTTTATTTTTTCATAATTTATATCATAATTTGATATTGATTTATACATGTTTCCTTGTAAGTTTTTCATGGAAAGAGTTGGATATTTAAGGCATACGTGAAAACTCCAAATGCAGTGCTACTCAAGTAAAAAGTTTCTTACTTTTTTCCTTTTAATCTATCATTTTAAATACTATATAGAAGGGAAGAAATTTTTGAAATGTAAATTTTTATTAGACACTTTAAAATGTATTTTTTGACCTATCCTTGACATACATGAATTGTGTATCCACATATGACTCATGTACACCATTTTACCTATCCATTTTGTTATCTATGCGCTTGATCTTCCCTATTTTCCATCATGAATATACATGATCTCTCTAATTTGTGCTATAATAAACTACTATATTATGCAAATAGTCACCATATTTCATATTCCTAGTTTTAACATCCTAGACATTACTAGTAATAATTAAACACTATTGGTTACCACTAATTTCTACCTTTGTTGGCAATGTCCTTTTGTTAGGTGTATCCACACATTTTTTTTGTTAATTATAAAGGGAAATTACCCAAGCACTCACATATTTATATGCATCAAGCCTATGTATTTTACTATCTAACACTTATTTGGATCTCACTTGGTCACTACTAGATAAATACTTAGAAATTGAGAGATCTATTTGCACATTCTTGAGGCACTATCCAAAAGCATCTCAACATAAAATCCCCTAAAAAAAAATCCTCAAGCTTAGTATAAAACCTAAAGTAAAGTCAAATATGCATATTATCACATGTCAAAATCTAAAGAGATATGTATTGCATTCTAGTGGATCACTATTAAGCACATATAAACATAGGCTGGAAAACTACATGCTATTCTAGGAAACTTTAGAGTATTGGATTATAAAATCCACTAAACCACTAAGTAGGGTGTGGCTGGGGATATACAAATCATTTTTTCTATGTAGGGATATCCATAAGGTCAACCATGGATGATATCAACTAAATACCAAAATAAAATTAATTCAACATGGGTGAGTTTATTAAAAAGTTTGTGATATTAGGAAGAAGAGGTGGAAAGCAAAAATAAGTATATAATAAGAAGATAGAATGTTAAGATAACATGATAATGAGTGAAAATAGGTATAATAGGTGATCATATGAAAATCTAAAATAAAGTACAATGATTCAATTAAACATCAATCCTGGTGGACTCATAAAATGTATACTCAAGGATATTGATTTGCTAATGAGTCATAAAATAAAAATTACTAATATCTCAAAAACCTAGGTGTATATAGATTGCATGATATACATAATATGGGTTCAATGAAAATGAGTTGACAAAATTCAATAAAAAGTAATTGGTGAGTGTAACAAAGAATCTAAAATCCCCCTAGTCTATTCTAAAATGGGATCTTTCAATTATGGCATGAGTATCCTTTTTGTAAAATATGCATATTTATTATTTGTTGGCATCTAGATAATAAATTATTTGAAAGATAAATATTTTTATTATCTCTCCTTTATCACATCAAATAATAATTATGACATGTTAAATTATTTTTTAACGTCATATAAATGTATAAAGTGCATGTGAATATTTTTTTAACATGTTGGATACAAAAAACAATGCACAAGTATTGTAACTCCAACACTCCTTGATAATATTTATGTTAGATAAGTTCCTAGAATAAGATTCAAGACAAAATAAAAAATCTCTTAAAAAAATGATACTAAGGTATTAATTCAAAACACTTTCATGGTGATATCAACATTGCATATTGAAGATAAGGCCTAACTTACTTAGTGGATTGGTTCCAATGAAAATAAGAAATTTAATACTAGTTAAGTAGATTAACCTCTACTCTTATGAACTTACTAATGACGATAGTGGTGCATTATATTTTATCATCTCTCATTGAAGATAATCGATGTTTATTGTATTTATCAGAAAAAATCACAAACTTAACCTTAATATATTTAGACATTAAGATATTGAGTGAAAATATTCTACTCAAATTTAAAATATTTATTAATATGAAAATATTGTACTCCATCTATACGTCAGAAAGGACATTTCACCATTATAACCCTATTCTACCCTAGTGTGGGTTCTAATTACTCAGACTATGGATAGGTATTAGTGCATGAATGCACATTATTTATCCATGATCTATAAAGAATGTTGCATATACCAAATTTATAGGTCATTATATGCTCATAAATATAAAAATTATTCTAAAAGTCAACCTCCACATCTTCCTAACTTATGAATCCACTTTTAAGTCTAATAGTCAAGTCAACACATATTATTGTTGCATGGCCATTTATTAGGTTGTAATGATGGTATGATTCTCATTCAAATATTTAAATTTAAACATATATCTATGTCAAATATAAATCATTAAAAATTGAAAGCATTATTTCATAGTGAGATTAAAGATAGTTCAATAAAAATAGATGTATTATACACAATTCATAAATAAAGCAATGTATAACTATACAAGTTAACTTAGTCACCAAAAATAATAGATTAGAATTTATGGTACAAATGTCAAATAATAGAGGTCCAACATAGGTTTCATAATTGGTGTTTGATCCAAATATTTGCCACTATATTGAAAATTTTTCTGCTTTCCACTCTAAACAATATAGGGTATTCATTTCATTAAATTAAAACACATACGAAAAGAAAAAAAGCAAGCTACTATAAGGATCATGTAAGAATTGAATGATAATGTCTTTAAAAAAAAATTCAACTTGAAGAGTTCAAGATTGTTAGTTTTGGATTTGAATGAACTAAAAACATTTTTGGAAGTGAAATGCTTCATTTTTTTAAAGAGACATAGTCATCCATTGAAGGAGGTTCCCTTGATATATATGTACTATTAATTAATGAAAAGACCTCTTTGTATGTTAAAAGGCTAGCATGCCCTAGGAAAGAACTAGATATTATTTTAAGTATAGATAATTGTAAATTTAATTCCAAGAGGTTAGAGAAAAAATTATATGTATTGAATATTTTATTACATCCACACCTTAGAAATCATATAGAATCATAGTATACATTTATGCAAGCGATTCATGTGATTATTGTATTCTTACACATTTTATCAAAACAAAATGAGATGTAAAAAATTCAAATACATAAAAATCTCAAAGAGAAAATATATTACATGTATAAACAAAAAAAATTCTCAAATTTGCATTGTGCTCCATGTGTTGGATTTGACCGATTCCTTTCAATCAAGTAGAAATATCACATATTTTGGTATCATTGGGTATGGATCATAGTTAGAGAGATATATTATCCTAGGAAATAACCAAGCTTGATTTAAAAATGAAGTAATTAGTCAAAATATAATAACTCAAAGATAATTGGAACTAAAAACCAAGTTCACTCTTATACTTTGCTTAAATAAATGGGATTAGAATATATTTATTATTGGTGTATATTGTTAGCATCTATTTTTTACACCATTATAAGGTTTTTCCTACACCATTGTATGGTTTTTACTACACATTTTGTTTAGCTTTCTTAGGTGTCATATTAGGTCATTGAATAAAATATGGTTTAACCTATTTTCTAATTTTGAGTTGGTTTTTGATTCTCTATAAATGTAACTTTCTTATATATTTTTGGATCATGATTGATGAGATTGCAAATACTTCTCTTTGGTCATGTTTGGTTTCAATTCTACAATGGACTATCTCTTCTACATATTTTATTTGTATGTTATAGTATTCATTCCCAATCCTCGATTATGGCCCACTATGACATGGTTTTAGAGTGATTATGGTAGCTAAATGTCATGGATTATATTATGAGATATTTATTCTTTAGCTTGCAAGACAAATATATGGCATTCTTTGACATTTCATATTATAGATTCACCATTTCTCATATTTTATTTTTCTTTTAGGATCTTTGTTGATCCAAATTCAGAAAAGAACAAGAGAAAAGGCATTTTTTGAAGGTCATATCTTAGCCACTATATTTTCACTAAAAATGGTGCGCCATTGAATTTATAATGTGTCCAAACCCTAGAATAAATTCATACTTAATTTTGAAACTTTTGGAGGGTTTGAAGGTGTTTTATTAGAATCCACACAAATCCGCATGTCAATAGACTTAAATGAAAAACCATTTCTAGTTTTTTCAAGAAAAATAGTGGGTATTTTATGGTTTTTCCATTTCAGTATCAGATCTAAAGTATTTGGTTATTTCGAAGACTTGATGGAATATTATCCCTTCATAAAAAGCCTTAGATATAGATTCATAATTAGACATTAAATAGATCCCAAGCCTTTATTAGACAACCATTAGAATATGAGCCTTGATCCATCATCACCTAATCCCTACTCATATAGTCATGAGATCCCAATCCTTGATCGAATAATGATTTGAACATTAGCCTTACTCAGATAGATATTAGGACTTGAGGTCTCCTCAAAAAATTATTGAACCCTAAGCCACACCTAGATAGACACCAAAACCTCATCCTAAGGCTTAGCCTCTAGTCATATGTGATTTTATCCCTTGGTCATAACCAATCAAAGGGAGCTTAACTTTTGTCTCAAAAATTGGGTCTAAATTATTTTGAAGCTAATTTATTTTTTTTCAAGGTGAAGTTTCTTTTAAGAACTTCAAACTCACATAATTTTTAGTCAACAACCATTAAATTAGCATGAGTGGAAAACCAAAGTAAAAATATTATTAAGGAGTAAAATTTTTCACCAAATCACGATGAGTAAAAAAACATAACCAACACTTGATGCAGAGAAGGTGAAGTGGTTTAAAATATGTGACAAAGCCTATGGTCTATTACCCCTATCAATTTCTCCCAACTTATTCTTTCAAATTTAATCTAAAAATATTCCTAATGATTTGTGGCCCCTGATGGAAAAACTCTTTAAGAAGTAGGATCTAATGAGGGGTCATGAACTAGATAACGAACTCATAAGTTTGAGTCCAAGAAATTTTGACACTATATAGTACTTATTCACTAAATTCAAATCACTCAGGTTGCAGTTGAAACTGTAGAACATAAACAAAAAGGATGAACAATTGAGTCTTTCAATCCTTGCCAAATTGGGTTCTGACTATTCTATCATTTTTTGTACCTTCCATGCCACCAAACATACCTTTTGAGTTATATGAACCATGTTGTACTTGGATTAGTTTCATGCCAAATTGATTTTTGGTCAAGATAAGCTTATTCATATGGGTACAATGAAGTTATCTAAATCACATGCCATAACTGAGTCATGAAAAACAAAATGATTCCAATAGTAATGAGAAAAAAAAAATAAGGACCAAGAGCAAAGAAAGGGTAAAAAAAAATGGTAAGTCCAAATCATCAACTGAGACCTCTTCTTTAGGCAGGAAACCCAAAAAATAGAGGCTCACACATGTGTACGATAATAAAATTAGGCATCATAAAACCAAATATACAAATAAATAGATTGATGTAATAACAAAAATGCTTAAGAAAAACAACATTAGTTTCATGATTTAGTCAAACAAAGTTCATTAACATAGGATTATTCTAAGGCCAAAGACAATATTAAGGGAAAAGTTAAGGGCAAGGCCATTATTGTGATTGCATCAGGCCATGTACATGGTTAATTGATTTTGGTGTTTTTCATCACATAGATTCATCAAATGATTTTTTTCATCCTTAGGGCCAAGTTCTATTTCTTACATCTTGTTCGGTGACAATACTTCCACAGAAGTTTGTAGGAGAGGATATGTTGAAGTGAGTGATGGGATATTTAAGGATCTTTTACATGTTACCTAATTTTGAACTAATGTCCTATCTATTTATCAAATCAATCAGATGGGTTCAAGAAAGAGAGTTGAGTTCACACCCGATTCTTTGGTTATTATAGAAATGCATTGTAATTATACAATAGCAGTTGGGAAAGTAGATCACCAGTTAATGTTGTACACTTTTTCACATTTTTCTCTTAATCAGCCCTATATTTCTATACTCACTCATGCAAATGAGAGAAAAAATAATGGCATGAGTTATTCATCAATCTTAACTATGACTACCTAGAGGAACTCAGTCGTAATAACATAGTTTTAAGGTTTCATCATGTCAATATTTCTAATAATGCTTATTAGGGTGAAGACTTGGTAAGAATTTGTAAGAGAAATACGAATAAGTAAGATCATTAAGAGCTACACATTTTTGTGAGTCCTTTTCTGTAACTTTCATTTAACAATACCAAATATATTTTCACATTCATTGATTAATTTTCAAGGTATATATATATATATATATATATATATATATATATATATATATATAGGTGTATTTTCTTAGTCATAATTCTAAGGTTTCTAATCACTTTTAGGACTTCAAGGCACTTTATAAAAATAGTTAGATAAAGGTATAAATATTTTATCCACGAAAAATGGTGGTGAGTATGTTAAATATCATTCTAAGTAATTTTGTACTTTATAGGGGATTGAACTATAATGTATAATTTTATACAATCCTAAACAAAATACTGTTTTAGAATGTAAGAATAGGTCCTTGAAGGAAATGGAATTTTTTTCTACACTCTAAATCTCTTGCACCTCAAAATTTCACTGAGGCTATCAACTGTGCATGTTATAACTAGAACTAAGTTTCTCATTTATCATTGAAAAGAGTCATTTCATGTGAAGCATAGAGTAGTTGAAACCCATAGTTAAGTAATTTCAAGTGTTTGGATCTCCTACTATGTCTCACATTCCTAAGAATATATGTAAGGTAATGGAATCTTAGATTTAGCCTTGTATTTTGATTGGATATCCTAAGGGTCTTAAGGGATACAAAATTATCCATCCCACCACTCATGAGTTATTCATTAAAATAAGTGTTCATTTACACGAGGATCCTTTAGACTACATAAATGAAACTTTTCCCTCTTCTTTTAACTCACTAGGATTTAATGACAATTCCAATGATTGATATCTTTTTGAGCATCTTCTTGATGATTTGGATTCTTATTTTAGTTATAATGATGAGAGTAGTGATGGGGATTCACCTCCTCCCTCTCCTAGTCATGTTTCATGGGATGAGTAATCTCCTCCTAACTCTCTAAATTTTGGTCTTCTTTAGGCTAGATAGACACAACAAAGTGCTTGCCATTGGGTTGCAGATCCATCAGACACTAGGCAAACATGTTCATAGTTCTAGAATGTCTTGTATGCATTCATTACATCTAATTTTCATCCATAGTCATTTTTTGAGGCATCTAACACTATCGAGTGGGATTATGCTATGGAATAGAAGTATTGCTCCTTACCTAGGAAAAACACTTACAATTTGGTTCATCTTCACAAGGGAAGAGTAATTATTAGAATTATATGGATATATTAAAAAAAAAATTATATATAGCTCAACAGACAAATTCAAATTATGTTTGGTATCAAAAGGTATATCTCAAGTAAATGGCATTGATTATACCAAGACTTTTTCCCTAGTTGCCAAAATTAATTTAATCTGACTCACTCTTACCATTATATTGCAACACATTGCTAGGATGTGAATAAGATGGATGTGAAGGGTGATTTTATTCATGGTGACCTCAAGAAGTATATATATATATATATATATATATATATATATATATATATATATATATATATATATATATATATCCTTCTTGAGGTCACCATGAATAAAATCACCCTTCACATCCATCTTATTCACATCCTAGCGATGTGTGGATGTGAAGAGTGATTTTATTCATGGTGACCTCAAGAAGGATATATATATATATATATATATATATATATATATATATATATATATATATATATATATATATATATATATATATATATATATATATATATAAACCACAAGGATTTGTGTAATATTCTTCCTTATTTTTAGATGTTTTAAATATCTCCATGGACTCAAATAATGTCCTCACGATTGGTATGTGAATATTTCTTCCTTTATTCTTTCTATTGGGTTTACTAGATTCCAATATTATCCTAATGTATACATTTTATTATAAGATGACTCACATTTGATTCTAGTTCTCTATGTGGATAAAAATTTTATCATAAGGAGTTATTCAACCTCCATTGTAGTAGTGAAAAATGCTTTATCTAATAGTTTTCAATGATTGACTTGGTATTGTTGTATTATTTCTTGGGATTGAAATTTCTTAGGTTAATTTTATGATCACTATTACACATTCCAAGTATATTATTGATTTTAGTACATAGTTTAACATGGATGACTGTATGCCAGATACTGCTCCATTTCTATCTAGTTTAAATCTTGAGGCTAAATGTCCTCCTTTGATTGATGTTACCTTGTATCAATAACTTGTTGGTAGTGTCATTTATATTTTCCAAACTAAACCTAAAATAATAAATGGAGTGGGCATGGACTTTAGATTTATGTAGGAATCACATGAGCTGCAGCAGAAAGTAGTTACAAAAATTGTCCACTATATTTAGGGTACTCGTAGTTTTAATATTCACTATAGACTAGGAATTAACGTTGTCTTGATTGCATATATAAATTTAGATTAGGTTGGTGATATTCATAATCATAAGTATACTTTAGGATACAATTTATCATTTCATTCAATACCAAAAGTCAGTCAAGAATGAATTGAAATGCTATTATTTAATCTTCTACATAATAGGAATAAAAAGGCACTTATAATGCTTCCATTAAGGCCATTTAGCTTTAGGGGATTCTCATTGAGTTTGCTATCTAGTTTAGATTACCAATATTCATCTTCTATGACAATCAAAACAACATTTATATTTATAGGTATCCAGTACTCCATAAGTGGATGAAGCATATTGAGATTAAAATTCATTTCATTCAGGAGCTTATTCATGAGCAAGTCATTGATATTTGCTGATACATACTATAGATCAATTTATTGATATATTCATTAAAACTTTCACTAAGAGTAAGTATCTTCATTTGTGGGTTCTTCTTTGGGTTTGGGTAGCTCCACCTCATCCTCTGGGGGGATTTTTAGTTCTTTCCTTCTTTTTCTCTCTACTTCTAGGGGTTTTTCTCTATTCTTTTGGGCATATTTTATATGTACTTTGGTACCTCATCAAGGCTTATTTATAGGAATGAGTTTTTCTACCATGTTCACTCTTATACATTGTTAAATTAAATGGGATAATAATATATTTCTTGTTGGTGGTTACAAAAGGATAATTCTAATTATAGTTATTTAGTCTAAGAACTAGGTTGATGTGATGTTTATGAGTAATCCATGAAGAGTATTGACATCCATTTAAAAATTTATGAATGTAGGATTATTTTTATATTTTGTTATTACAAATGAATTACTTGACATGTAGGAAAATAATTCACTTTCCCATTGTATGCTTACACATATTCCATAGCTGTATAGTAGGACATTTACAACTATAATATCTTAAAAATATCCACTTTCAATTATTGTTAGATGGATTTCCATATTTTATTCTTCTAAAACTCGTTGGTGGATTCTAAATAATAATAAGAGTTTTAGTTATTTATTATTGATAATTGGGGTGATGTATGGTATATAAGATATCCAAGAATAACATAGACATCCTTAAAATAATAAATAAAATATCATCTATGAAGTTTGGTTTAAATTAGCATTTGAAGAAACATCGAGATATGAAAATTATTACACTCATAAACTGAAAGAGAATAAAATAAACTCCATGTGAATCATTCATAGTTCTCAAGCATAGTTTGTAAAAAATTTGAGGATAAAAGGACATCATATTCCTAAAGAAAACCCTTTAGAACAAAAGTAATAATTGCTTTGATGTGGGGACATGGAATAAACAGTACTATGTCATTTAAATGAATGTATTTAGTCCTCTCACATTTATTTTTATTATATAAAATTCATATAAAAGTTCATACTTTAAACTTGTGTTTATCTTTCATCTCACACTTTTTTCAATATATTATTATTAATTTTTTTTTTTGTAATATTGGATCTTAATGTACCATTAAATAGAATTTACCATTTCTTATGCATGTTATAATGATAATTCTTAGTATATAATTATTTATACACATTATAAATTTTAAGATAAGTTAAATATACTAATAAATCTATAGTTTATCATTATTTTTGCATGCTAATAAGATAAAATTTATATTTATTATTATTTATAGTTGTGATAAATATTAAAATGATTTAAATAATCTTAAGATTTGTAATCCAACTAGTGAGGATGGTGGGTTGTTATATCATCCACCAAAGTACAATTTTCTCTCTATATTTGACATTAATAGTTAAATATATAGAGCCAAGATCATGCCCAAAGTGACTAATGGATTGGATGCCCCTAGTCATGGATTCTTAGCTAAAGGAACACTTAGATTTATATGTACTCTTGATCAATTAAAATTGATTATATGTAATCCAAAACATGAGTAGAGATGTTGATATCTATATGATTTTGAACTTCTCAATTAAAAAAGGGATTTAAATACATAAATAAAAAATAAAATAATAATCTAGAAATATAATTCCTTAATTTATTTTTTATATATCATAATACTATCATTTAAAATAATAAAGTTGGTTAATAAAGAAAAAATGAAAGGTATGTATAATGATTTCCTTGTTCATATTTTTATAAATAATAAGACTATCATTTAAATTATTCTAATTGAAGGAAATCATATATTTATTGGAATAAATTGACATGACTCAACCATAAGGTTTTGTCATACCAGGAAAATTAGATAAAGTTTGTAGACTTCTCAAAATACTATATGGTCTTAAATAAGCTCCATATGCATGGTATCTCAAAATTTATGATCATCTCTTGAACCATGGATTAAAAAGGAGTCCATATGATATCAATGTAACATCACCACTAGGATTTACTAGAATAATTTAACAATTCTACTTTTAAAAATTATATTCCACATATTCCTTCATTAGATTACACCATGATAATCTAATTAGTGATCTTAGTATATGCATAATTAATGTAAAAATAATTTAAGTAGACTTATATGATCAATGTAATGGTAATAAAAATATGTAACCTAAAAATATGTATCTATATTCCCTAGTATATAAACATTTATTACAGCATGAAAAGGTACTATATTCAATATCTTATTCTTGACAAAATGTATAAAAGTATGACACAAGTATTAAAAATACAAAACTTGTACCAAAATTAGGTGTGTATAGTATCCACTGAAGGGTAAGGAGGAGAAAATGAAACGTTTGGATTTACAAAGGTGTTGCAAATTTTAGATAGGAACACCAAGTGAAAATGCGGATCAACAAATAAGAAAAAAAATCAATCCTAAAACCCTATATAAATAGTCCTTTAGGGTTTTAAATTAATTAACTAATTAATTATTGTTATTTTATTGTACATATATTGTGTTGCCTAGTTGAAAGAGATTCAACTATTTGTGTTATAAATTTAGTGTGATTGATGTATGTAGATTAGACTTGGTTATTTCAACATACAAATTTAGTATCAATTATATAACTTAATTAAAAATATAAAAATAAATATTTAATAATAATTCTTTCTATTGAAATAAATAAACTACATTTACATAATAAAACTACCATTACTATAAAATAAATTTTGAATAAAAACTAAAGATGAATAGAATAATTTTAAGTCAATATCACACCATAAGCACTCATCTACCACTTATATAATAAATGGCCCATAATAATAATAATATCATCATTATCAATCATCATAAAAATTCCCATATCAAAACATATTAATTTACCAAAAGATAAAAGATAATTAATTATTTTTAAGGGTGAAATTGATAGTCGTTATCATCTCTATATTGAGAGGTATTGGGTGAAAGTAGCACATAAGATGAATACACCAAGTTTATATTGGGAAGGAATTGATGTATATAGAATCATGTCCTGTATTGTTATCTTTATTTTGTTTCTAAAGTTAGAAAACATCCTTTTTGTTAAACATCGCTTGTATAATAGGTATGATCATTCCTATTAGTATATAATACATCTTACCCTATATGCAATGTCTCTATGAATGTTTCTCCACTGATCCTTAAAATAACGGAGAAATAATTATTTATTCATCCAACCTAAAGTACTTTAGATGAAAATTATGAACATTTTGACCATGATTGGAACCTTTAGACACCTACAGGTGAAAACTTGGATCATGGTAGAGCAGAGTTTGTTAGCTGGGATATAATTACTATTTATAATTTTATGGCAATAATGTTGTCCATATTATTATTTTGGATTTTATTTTTTTAAATTGTTGGATACTTTAAAGTTTATAATAGCTCTCTCAAGCATTATTACTATTCTAAACTTTAAAATTTTATCTAGTGACCTAATTATCAAATTATATAGTTATTGTCCATATTTGAAAGTTGAAAATATGAAAATTTAAATTTTATACTTGAAAAGAGATAAAATAAAGTATACACATAAAATATTATGCAATATAATTGGCATGCAACTTTAAGGTTGAGAAATGCTGAACCTATAGAGAATTGAGAGTTATTAAAACTCAATCTAAAAACCATAGAATTCCCTTGAGTTGTAAATATTTTATTCTCTAACTCTCATTTGACTGTGTAGAGTAATTTGTAAAATATTTCAAGGGGAGAATCACCAAATATAGCTTGGTACATATAAAAAGAACAACATAGGTGTTTATAATCACTAGACTATAATGTGGCAACTTTCAACACGAAGACAAATTACACCAATACAAATGAATCTAGATTTTATTTGAAAATTTTGCACTTGAGAAAATTTTAAATTTGCATATGTTAACTTGAACAAGAATTAATATCATGCCCCTATAATTTATTTTGCATGTAATTTCCATTTTAATTTTGAAACTATGGAAAACCTGTAATTATCTAAAATTTTGCTCACGGGGACATGACTTTTCAAGACAAAGACCATTAAGATTTTCCCTTTTGATATGAGCAATGTAGAATGAAATTCAATTATCTCAAAATATAATATTAAAATAGGTGAAAGATATAAACATGGAGTATCACTTTGAATAATTAAATTTGATTTCATCATAATATCTAATATAACATTGAATTTGGATTATGAAACATGTGAGATATATATATATATATATATATATATATATATATATATATATATATATATATATATATATATATATATCATTAGAGCACATAAGAATCACGTGCATGATATGTATTATAGCACCAAAGTAAGAATAAGGAGTAGGAATAATGTATGAAATGAATCATTTCACCATTGTAAAACCAAATGAACATACAAGTAATTTTATACAATATCACACAATTTTGCATATAATGCCACACATAAGACCCAAAGGCCACATACAATGGATATGTGAATTCTACATAAACATATAAAGGTAAGATCCATTGGTAAATGACATAATGATTCCATAAAAGAAATGATTTGAAAATACAAGGGAATCAAAAAGTAATAATATGTAGATAAAATTTTAAAGTTTAGAATAGTAATAATGCTTGAGAGAGCTATTCTAAAATTTAAAGTATCCAATAATTTAAAAAAATAAAATCCTAAAAAATAATATATACAACATTATTTTAATAAAATTATAAATAAAATATCTTTACCAAATTATAAATAGTAATTATATCCTAGCTAACAAAATATACTATACCATGATCCAAGTTTTCACCTGTAGGTGTCTAAAGGTTCCAATAATTTTAATCTAAAGTAATTTAGGTTGGATGAATAAATAATAATTTCTCCATTATTTTTAGGATCAATGGAGAAACATTCATACTAGATATTATATATAGGGTAAGACATATTATATACTAATAAGAATGACCGTACCTATTATACAAGCAATGCTTAACATAAAGGATGTTTTCTAACATTAGAAACACAAGAAAGATAACAATACTAGACATGATTCTATATACATATATTCCCTCCCCATATAAACTTGGAAAATTCATCTTATATGCTACCTTCACCCAATGCCTCTGAATATAGAGATGATAACAACTATCAATTTCACCCTTAAAAATAATGAATTGTCTTTTATCTTTTGGTAAATTAATATGTTTTGATATGGGACTTTTTATGATGATTTATAATGATGATATTATTATTATTGTGGGCCACTGATTATATAAGTGGTAGATGAGTTCCTATGGTGTGACATTGACTTCAAATTATTCTATTCATCTTTAGTTTTTATTCAAAATTTATTTTACAGTAATGATACTTTTCTTCTATAAAAGTAGTTTATTTATTTTAATAGAAAGAACTATTATTAATTTTTTTAATTAATTTATAAAAGTGATACTAAATTTTTATGTTGAAATAACCAATTCTAATCTACATACACCAATTACACTAAATTTATAACACAAATAGTTGAATCTCTTTCAACTAGGTAGCACAATATATGTACAATAAAAAAATAATTCTAAATCAATTAATATGAAACCCTAAAGGAATATTCATATATGGTTTTAGGACTGATTTTTTTCTCATTTGTTGATCCACATTTTCACTTAGTGTTCCTATCTAAAATTTACAACACTTTTGTACATCCAAACGTATCATTTTCTCCTCCTTACCCTTCAATGTATACTATACACACCTAATTTTGGTACAAGTTTTGTATTTTAAAACCTTGTGTCATACTTTCATACATTTTGTCAAGAATAAGATATTGAATATGGTACCTTTTCATTCTGTAATACATGTTTATATACTGGGGAATCTAGATACATATTTTTAGGTTACATATTATTATTACCATTACATTGATCATATAAGGCTACTTAAATTATTTATACATATATTATGCGTATACTAAGATCACTAATTAGATTATCATGGTGTAATCTAATGAAGGAATATGTGGAATATAATTTTTAAAAGTAGAATTGTTAAATTATTCAAGTAAATCCTAGTGGGGATGTTACATTGATATCATATGGACTCCTTTTTAATTCATGGTTCAAGAGATGATCATAAATTTTGAGATACCATGCCTATGGAGATTGTTTAAGACCATAT